>CM039679.1:269343641-269841141 GCA_022537955.1 Schmidtea mediterranea | reverse complement strand
GAAGTCGAATTTAACTGATTTTATGATCAAAAACGTATATTAAAGTCTCTATTTACTAACATTTGATTGTCTGTACTTGTGAGATAACATCACAAAACTCATGAAATTAATTATATTAATAAATACTATTTAAATAAAATATCATAAAACATTATATATAAAATGTGACTTCTATTTGTTCGTCTGTCCCCCACCGATTATCCAGAAGTGTAGCAAGGGGCGCAGGTGACAATGTAATGCCCAATCGCATAGGAGTGCCAAATTGTTACCAAGACAAACCAGATTGTTCGGAAAATTTCAATTTTTTGTTATGATCGATGTCTTAAAAATATATTTTAAATTAATAAATGTTGTAATATAAATTATAATATTATTATTACTATTAAAAGAGTAAATTCTCCTTGTTATATTTTATTTACAATTGTATGTTGTACGAAATCTTTAATTTTTAAAAAAATTATTTTATAAAATATAATTTTTTATTTATCTACTTATAATTTTATTTACTAGTAAAATATTTTCAAAATAAAATTTATTTAGTATGTGTCCGTGGTTCTCTGTGTGCCCACATATTATGGTCATGTACATATTATGATGATAGGATTAAATAATGTGGTATATCAGATAAGTAAATAATAAAATAAGCCTTTTCTGCAAAGTAATTATATTGATGAAAAATTTTTCAAAATTATCAATTTATTTGATAATTGAAAATTTTTTCATCAATATAATTACTTTGCAGAATTGGCTATTTTTTTATTTACTTATCTGATATTTTATTTTATGCTACTACTGAGGAATCACCGTTGTATACTATTGCTGGCATATAATTGTACATTAATTACCCTATAACAATTACCGATTATTTGGACTTATTTTTGCAACAACTACAATCGTCTTTGTATAAACTAGTTTCTTATAATTCTTAAGAAAATTTTCTGGTACCTTGGGAACTCATAGCCCTTTACTTACCGTTTAATTCTATACAGTTGTCAGAAGTTGGAAAAATTTTGGCCACTTTCTCTCACAATTTACTTCCAATTTTAGTCAACTTAAAGATGCTTATAAAAAACTAGAAGCCCGAAAGATGATCATCAATTCAAACATTTCCGGTTAAAGTGATGCTGGTAATCATTAAAGCAGACAGTAAAAATGTAGTTGATAATACCTTCGCTCTAGGGCTTATATTTGTGGATAACAATAATTTACAGAGCTTTCATAATCAAGGAATTTGCTACTCGGTTAATAACTCTTCCACGTTCATATTCGTTGACTATGAAAAAAACGTAATTTTTTAAAAATTACTTCCTACTAAAGTCTACGAGATGTTTCGATGTCATTCAGAATGACACTCATTTTTATATCGAATCACTAACAACACAATTATTAATTATCTTATTATATATAAACCTAATAATATATTTTACCGTTAGAAAATAATGAATTGCATTAAATTTATTAGAAACTAATTTTCTTATAGAAGACTTTAACTAAACATACTTTTCTAGACGAAATTCAAAAATATTTCTAAATAAAATGTTATAAATCAAAATTTTTGTAAATCAGTACATATTCTAATTTAACCACTTTTATTTACTGATTAATTTCTCAATAGACTTAAATTCTAAAAAAAACATTTGTTTCTAAGATGTTTCATTAAAATTCAATAATTCCAGACGCTTTTATAGTTTGTTACCCATCAGTTGGAATATTTTATATGTTTTATAGAGAATTTATATTTAGTTTTGATGAATATATATTTTATTTGTAAAATTATAATGTTCACGTTTGTCATAGATAATCTTGTTTAGACATTATATGTCAGCCAATTTCTCTGTAAGCAAATGTGGCTTTTTCATTTGAAATCGGAATTAGTACTTCAGAAACGTAAACAAATAGATTCTACCAGTAGTACAGATCATAAAGATTCTCCAATGATGCCTGACACATCTGGGCCTTTAATAATGTCTCAAGATGAATATTGCTCTGAATACACTACTAATTATGACTCGGTTAGAGAATCTGGACGTCCAGCTTCATCGGAAGCATCTTGGGGCAGTAAGAAGAATGTGTCAATCGATGACGAAACATTTTCAGATGCACTTCTAAATTCTCCCTCATTTTCTCAGTCAGATCTAATGTTACAATTACACGATCTCCCAGTTGACGATGAATTCCGCAATCTTGTCGATAATAAAGTTTCAATGTGCCAAAATCAAAAAGAATTCAATGAATCTACTAGTTACTTTAGAGAATTCGATAGTGACATTGATACCGAAGATATTGGTTGTAGGAATAAATACAATAATATGAAATTTTCATCAATAGCATTTGATTCCAGTTCGATGTTTGAAGAGAAAGGTAAATTTGGGTTATTAAATACATTAGATCACTTTTCAAACTCCTCAGATGTGTTGAAATATTTTGAAAACCATCATTTATGATAATTAATAATCGTTTCACAACTTATTTCATGCAATGTTAGGAAGGATATCAAAATAACATAATTTACATATTCGAATAGTTTCTATGGACGATGTGTAATAAGACAAATTTGTCAAAGATTATAAAAAGCTGTGACTCAACATGAGGGCTGCGGCCCCCTGTAGGTCCACAAAAATTTTGCCTGGTTCGCAAATAGAATAATAAAGTTATGTTTTATATTTATTATATAAGAAAATAAAGCAATAATAAAAAAATCAATTTATTATAGATAATTTAATAAATATAAATTATTATTACAAAAATGTGGGTAATAAAAAATTAAAAAAAAATATATGGTAAACTAGGGGTATAAAAAGGTTAAGAACCACCGATCTAGAGAATGTTCGTGACATTAATTAAACATATTCCAAATTAAATGATTTTTTATAAAATATTAATCTAATAAATATAAAATTTTTTTTAAAATATTTTACTGAAATTAATTTTTTTAATTTAAAATTTGTATTTTAATTTACTCAATTATAGTTCAAAAATCTTTTAGAATCAGATATATTTTTTAAAAATCACTAATTTGATATTTTTATAATAACCGATAGACATTATATTTAATTTTATTGTAAAATCATTTTTAAAATCCAATAATTCAATAATTATTTTTATAATAATCGATAGATATTAAATTACTATAATTTTAAAATTATTGCAAAAAATAAATATTATACTACTTATAAAGAAATCAGAGGTGAAAAACAAAAAAAAGTCCTTATAATTCAATTCAATGTTACTATAGTTTAATATTATATTTTAAAAATCCAATAATTCATTTTACACATATTTTATCATATTGAGTTTTCAATATAATTTTAAAATCACTTTTTGTTATTTATTTTTATAATAATTGATATATATTCAATTTATGTTAAAATTATTTTTTAAAATTTCAATAATTCATTTTACATAAATATTATCGTATTTATTTTTGCAATAATCAATAGATTTTAATTTTCATGATTTTAAAATCATTTTTTATTTTTATAATAATCAAAAGAATGAGAAAAATAAAATATCATGAAAACAGACCATTGGCGACTTAAAAAAATTGTTATAATTAGTTTTATTGGATTTTTGTTTCAATACTGGATGTAGTCTACTTTGGCATTTTATTTTAACTATTTCCACTTAGTTTCTAAATATATGATTACTTTTTGTTGATAACAAATGGTAGACAATGTTTAAATGAAAACTTGAAAAATAAGATTAAAACAGAAAGTCTAATATTATTTTAATACCTTGTCCACTCAAAAGACCAATTAAGTGACCATCGATGATTTGCACCATATC
The DNA here is from genome assembly GCA_022537955.1 of Schmidtea mediterranea. NCBI lineage: Eukaryota > Metazoa > Platyhelminthes > Tricladida > Dugesiidae > Schmidtea > Schmidtea mediterranea. The sequence continues at coordinate 269,837,355 of CM039679.1, read as the reverse complement.
AGGTAGACGGTCATCGTATTATATGATAATATGACTTCTTGCCTGACAATTACAATTCAACACATTGATAAATTTGATATAAATAAAAATTTTCGACAAATCCTTTATCAAGTGATAATTAAATAACTTGTTATTTGATTTTTGATGATCTGTCAAAATTTAATTCCAGTTAGTCGTAAACGAAAACATGAATGCAATAAAAATTGTTCCATGTGTAAACTGGATTCGAATACGAAAGTGATTAAAAAAAACGATAAAGTTAATGAAACGAAAATTATGAAAAATATTAAAAGTCAAGAAGCTGAAGATGCGATTTTGCGGTCGAAACATATCAAATATATGAGGAGATCAAATTCGGTACCGAACATGTCGAATATCGATAATAATGTAATTGAATATGTTTGCATTCAAATGTATTCCATCCTCTTTAGAATGAGTCCATGAATAGTGTTCCCCTTAATGTCCGAAAAGTAATAAAAGTATTCAATGAAAATGATGCCAACCGAAATTTCACGAATTCCGAATTTTTGCAGCATATTAATGAATATAATCCGGTACAAATTAACCTAGATAACTAAAATGGATAATGAATTTGTTTATTTTATTTTCCTAGAGTCTTTTGCAAATAGTCGTTCAAATCTGTGACGCAAATGCTAGCAGGTAAATTGATTATTTGTGAATTAATATAAAATTAAAATGGGTGCCGCAATTTTCTTATAAAAATTTCGATTTTTTCACCGATATTAAAAGTTCTTTTATAATTTGTGCCATTTTGAAATTTGTAAAATATTCATATCGTTAACCTGTAAAATGCTGATAATACCACTTAATTACTGTGCCGTTGGAATTTAATTTCTAAAGGAGTTTAATTTATCTTATACTCGAATAATTCGAACTGAGCGAACGAAACGCAATGACAAAGGAATGGAATAAAGAGATTATATAGTACTCCATATTCCATTTATTTGTGCTATTTGTCATTTGCTATACTACTAATTTAATCGACCAGCAGACAGACAGCTTTTTAAATTATTTTGATATAATATTGGTTTATAATAAATATTGAAAATTCCATATAATATTGATTTATAATAAATATAATAATTCAATATAATATTGATTTATAATAAATATTAAAAATTCAATATAATATTGATTTATTATAAATATTAAAAATTAATTATAAATTGGTTTATAATACGATATTAAAAATTCATTATAATACTATATTCACATAGTAATACTACAGCAATAATAAATTCACTTAGCAATACTATAACTTGTTCCAAAAAAATGTTAAGCTGAATAAATAGTTTTTATAAATAATAACTACTGCAATTATTTATTGCAAGTGATTACCACATTAAGAATTCAGAGAAAAAATATTTCTTTTCTAGCACTAAATTTTCACAAAATTCTACATTTTCTCTTCTCTTATTCCTGATTTTTATTTATAGAACAGTAACTAATAAGATACTTATATTTGTGTGTATGCGGTCGCACTTTAGCGTTTGAAGATGGACCGTTAAGTGTGACGGACTTAAGATCCCGATGCCAGCTTTTTTTCTCAGTCGTTAACGTTAAGAAATATTACAATTATATATCTAAAAATTTTGTACGTTTCTTTGAATTTGATTTGAATTATAATTTACAAAGCAACTCAACTTCTCAAGTCAATGATCTCTTACAACCTGGCACTAGTCAAAGAGAAGTTACTTTTTTGAACAATAACTCCGATTCAAACATCGATATGTTTGATGGAAAATTCTTGAAACAAAAAGTATCGTTATTTGCTGACAAACGACAAATTGGAAGTAATTTGAAAAATTCACGAACACCGAAGAAAACTCACAATCTTCGTTTACTTCAATCTTTCCTACGCGATAATAATTTTGCAAATGTTTGCAATAATATGTTCTCGAATATTTGCTGTACGGCTAACGGAACTGAGCACAACTGTGAATCAGCTAATAACATATCGCGTACGCAAGCGAATGATGAGGAATTGAATCTCGATGACGACTGTAGATCCACATCAAGGTCATCTTCTTCGACTGAAGATGAAGAAGTTGTCGCAAATCGATTGTTAGACGCATCGTTTTATGAATGTCTTGCTAAGCCTGGTTACACATTATTGTGGGATTTGCTAAATGAAAAACGCTACTATTTCCTTAGTTCATCTTGCAGACTTATAGCTCCACGCTTATTTTTACAAGTGAGTTTTCATTATATAACAATTGTATTTATCGGCAATTTTAATCATGCTCATTATTACATTTAGATGCTTGAAAGTTTTAACGAGGATAACATTCGACTTCTTTTTCTGAAAGGCTGTATTGAAAATATCACCATTGGACAGTAATTATATTGGTTTTTTTTTGTTAAATTGGTGCTCTGGATTTTGTAAACAAATATCAAAATATTTTAAAATTATTATTTTATTCTTCATTCACATGGGACATTTGAGGTTTATCTAAAATTATTGATAGCTAATGAACGGTAGTAATTTATTAATAACCACAACATGGCTCATCAAGTCAAGGGACTTGTTACTGATAATCCATGAAATTTATATATACATATATACATAGTGATATTATGAATCTATACTAAATGAAATTCATCTAGCTAACCAGGTTAAAGTAGCCAGGCCCATATGAATTTTTGTAAAGAAAATGATAAAAGGAGTGAAAATGGAATTTTAGATAGATTTTTAACATGGATTTTTAAAAGGATTTTTCATCTATTTTTCATCTATTTTTTAATATTTTTTGAAGACATTTTTGAATGCATTTTAAATATATTTTTAAATGAATTTTTAAATGAGATTTTAATTGGATTTTTGAAGTGGATTTTTGAATTAAATTTTAAAATGGATTTTAAATGGATTTTTAAATATATTTTAATTGGATTTTTGAATGGATTTTTGAATTGAATTTTAATATGGATTTTAAAATGAAATTTTGATTGGATTTTTGAATGAATTTTTGAATGGATTTTAAAATGGAATTTTGATTGGATTTTTGAATGAATTTTTGAATATTCTAAATGGATTTTTGAATGGATTTTAAAATGGAATTTTGATTGGATTTTTGAATGAATTTTTGAATATTCTAAATGGATTTTTGAATGGATTTTTGAATGGATTTTAAAATGGAATTTTGATTGGAATTTTGAATATTCTAAATGGATTTTAAAAACGGAATTTTAAATAGAATTTTAATTGAATTTTAAAATGGAATTTTGATTGGATTTTTGAATGAATTTTTGAATATTTAAAATGGATTTTTTAATTGAATTTTTGAATCGATTTTAAAATGAATTTTTACATAATTTATATAATTTCTTTCCAATTTATGAAAAAATTTAAACTCTTAAGTTCGAAAACGATTTCCTTGAAACTGATTGGACCAATTATCCGTCTACTCAGTTCATGTCGGGAAAGCAGGTCTACATTCAGGTAACACCAAACACCAAATATATGATAACTTGAGATAACTTCCAGACAATTTTTCAAATCGAACAATGTTATTCAAATATTGTTAAAAGAATTGGTTGCATACAAAGCATTAATGATTGAAAAATTACAATCCTTAGACAATGAAACTTCTTCCGATCGGTGTGTTAAATAATGTCTTATAAATTTGCTATTCCAGTTTAATTCTGACAACAGGATTCATTCTGAAGTGCTAGACGATATCGTTCTACGATTGGAAGTTCTTGGACTTGTATTTACAGAAATAAATGATGACAGAAATTCGTCTGATGAATCAACAGTTAATGTAAATTTTATCAACAACGATGAAGATGATCTAAATGACATGGCCGATATTATCTGGCAAGCCCTAATCAAAGATATGCCAGCTTTCATTACAGATATTACTTTCAGTTGGTGGTTGAGCTTGTTTAAGGTTACTTTTTTAGTCAAATTGCAAAATATTTCGAGAGTTTATATTCATTATATAATATTAAATGCTAAAAATACTTATAAATATACAAATAAATTTTCATTTAGTATTTTTTTATCACAATTGTGTTAAATGTTCCTAAACATTTTGTCAAGTTTTTAAAAGAATTTAATTTATCTCATACTAGAATAATTCGTAATAAGCAAATGAAGGACACGGTGAATTTAATTCAAAGACTAAGGAATGGAATAAAGAGATTATCTAGTACTCCATATCCCTATATTTCTATTGTTTTTTTGCTATCTTACCCATTTAATCGACCGACAGGAACTGAGAGCTCTTAAAATTAATTCCATATAATATTGGTTTATAATAAATATTACAAATTTCATATAATATTAATTTATAATAAATATTAAAAATTTCATATAATATTAATTTATAATAAATATTACAAATTTCATATAATATCAATTTATAATAAATATTAAAAATTTCATATAATATTAATTTATAATAAATATTACAAATTTCATATAATATCAATTTATAATAAATATTACAAATTTCATATAATATTAATTTATAATAAATATTACAAATTTCATATAATATCAATTTATAATAAATATTAAAAATTTCATATAATATTAATTTATAATAAATATTAAAATTTCATAATATTAAAATAAAAATTTCATATAATATTAATTTATAATAAATATTACAAATTTCATATAATATTAATTTATAATAAATATTAAAAATTTCATATAATATTAATTTATAATAAATATTAAAATTTCATATAATATTAATTTATAATAAATATTAAAAATTTCATATAATATTAATTTATAATAAATATTAAAAATTTCATATAATATTAATTTATAATAAATATTAAAATTTCATATAATATTAATTTATAATAAATATTACAAATTTCATATAATATTAATTTATAATAAATATTAAAATTTCATATAATATTAATTTATAATAAATATTACAAATTTCATATAATATTAATTTATAATAAATATTACAAATTTCATATAATATTAATTTATAATAAATATTACAAATTTCATATAATATTAATTTATAATAAATATTACAAATTTCATATAATATTAATTTATAATAAATATTACAAATTTCATATAATATTAATTTATAATAAATATTACAAATTCATATAATATTAATTTATAATAAATATTACAAATTTCATATAATATTAATTTATAATAAATATTACAAATTTCATATAATATTAATTTATAATAAATATTAAAAATTCCATATAATATTAATTTATAATAAATATTAAAAATTCCATATAATATTAATTTATAATAAATATTAAAAATTTCATATAATATTAATTTATAATAAATATTAAAAATTTCATATAATATTAATTTATAATAAATATTAAAAATTCATATAATATTAATTTATAATAAATATTAAAAATTCATATAATATTAATTTATAATAAATATTAAAAATTCAATATAATATTAATTTATAATAAATATTAAAAATTCAATATAATATTGAATTATAATAAATATTACAAATTCAATATAATATTAGCTTATAATAAATATTAAAAATTCCATATAATATTAGCTTATAATAAATATTAAAAATTTCATATAATATTAGCTTATAATAAATATTAAAAATTCCATATAATATTAGCTTATAATAAATATTAAAAATTCCATATAATATTAGCTTATAATAAATATTAAAAATTCAATATAATATAGAAAGTTGGCATGCATTTTTTATGATTGTAGTATTTAATCTTTCTATTACTTTTTCAATTTCTATAATGTATCTCACTGACCTTACAAATAGTAAACTTAAAAGTGAGTTTGTATGTTTATACACTATAAGGTTATTGATTATTCTTATATTATAGAAGGTGCAGTTTAGTGAAATATGCGCTCGAGTGTTTTGCATTTTTTCTAATCCTAATTGTTTTCTGCTCTTCTATAGTAAATGCTCTTAATTTATATAGTTTTACGAGTTTATTTTTTTATTTACAAATTAATTATTAAATTATGATAACGCTGCACATAATTTATGATAACTGGTGTAGCCCATTTTCAAAAAAATATAAAGGATAATTGTGATCCACTCAAATAATTATGATTTTAATCAGAATTCTGTATTCAATTTTATCCAATTATATTAATTTTCTTGAAAGTCACATATTTTAAAATTTTCCTACATTGTATAAATTCATTGGAATATAAGTCGGATGCAAATAATTAGCAAAATTATGCGCCTGAAATTGATTAGCTGTAGATAAAAAGTTCATGGTGTGGGACACAGTTGGCGTCTCAATTTTATTGACGATTGTAATTATTTTGGTTATCATAGGCTATTATAAAGACGATCGATGATTGCATTTAAACATTATCATAATATAACCTTAATAATTTATCTGGAGACAAAGTTTTTGTGGTTTTTAAGTGACTATGATATAAGGTGGATTAGAATTTTAACTCGTATATTTATTCGTAAATTTTCCTTATTTCTATTTTTAATAACACTGAATTGATAATTATTAACAAATCAAAAGCTATTATAATGATTTCAAGTATTGATTAAAGTGTAAAAAATTGGATAATTTATTTTGGCTTATTTCAGGAAAGTATCAACATTTTTAGTCCAGAGAATATTAAGCACATAATCGAAGACCTATTTCCAACAATTACACCGTCTAAATTGACCATTATGGCCCTTGAACTCTATCAGTGCCTTATAAGAAAAGAAAGAAATTTAATATTCCAGTTGAAACAAAATATAGTTTAGTGTTCATTTTCACCAATATTTGATTTCCTATTTTAAAAATAGGATAATGATTTCATTTGGCAAGCAGCAGTATATGCTGAGAATGCCGACGTCAGTGTCATGGCCATCAAGATCAATGCAATGATATCCCTAGAATGTGAGTAGCACTTATATTTGGCATTTTTCTCGTTTATTAATTTTATATATTTCATTAGTTCATGTGACATGTTTTTCCAAAAATCTTAAAGATTTATGATTTGATATAAATTCTGAAAATAATACTTCATTAAATATTCCATTTTAATAATGACTTTATCACTCCCCTTTTTGTATCAGATAAATATTTCGATGTGATTGAGTGTTATGGAGTTATAGCAGGTTCCATAAAATTTCCAAAATGTTGAATAATGTTCCGTAGTGTTTATATTATACCCATAATATATTCAATTTCCTTTATATTTAATTGTATACACTTGGTAATTTTGTATGTAACATTTAAATAAAATACCGCAATTACAGCTACTGGCACCAGATAATCCCCATCTTGGAGAAGAACATCATTTAAATTTACCAGGAGTTAAAATGTGGCGTGGATTTTAAGCGTTTGGTTTAATTGCACCCTTCTTTTTTTATAACACTGACTTTGACGCAGTAAAATGTGTCATACTAAGTATTCGTGAGTAGTTTGATGATAAAGAGGACTATAATTTTCAGCAAGATCAAGAACTTCCTAATCATCGTGATGTGAGAGCTTATTTCAATAAAAATCTACCAAGCAAATTGATTTGGAGAAGGGGTGCTGTTGAATAAGCCCCTGTACTTTTTTGGCGGGTACTTATCAAAGATAAGGTTTTCTGTCAAAACTGACAACAGTCTACCATTGGGCATTGATTCAAAAATTTTCTTTGACTACAAAAAATTCTAAATCTATCTTTATTTGGGGTACAGTATAAAATATTTTATTGAAATCTTTAATAATAAGTTTATTAGTTTTCCATGCCTAATAAAGTTTCTTTTAACATTTCATTCATTATAAATTTTTCTCGATTTAACATAAATTTAATTAATATGCCCAATGAAAATAAGTGAAAGATTGAAATAAATCAATAACAGATTAAATGTAAAAAATTAAGGATTTCACTGAGACTAATACTTAAAAATAATTTTGGATATATGCTAAAATCCACTCACTCTTACGATAACACATTTGGGGATTTTACAACTGAGGTTCACAAATTTACAATTGATTTTGATTCTTAATTTTATTGAAAAATTTTATAAATTAATGAACTTAGTATTTTTTTTATATAGTTTTTTTGTTTATATAAATAATTTCTTTTTGTTAAATTTTGCTCATTCCTAAAAAATATTTTATTGAATGCAACATCAATGATTTGTGAAACATTTGAAGCTGTTATTCTTCCTTCGGGATTCTTTGTCGGTGACTAATTGCCGTAAACGCATAGACTTCTAAAACGTGAAATTAATTGTAAAAATTGGAATCAAAGAATGAATTGAACTACAGTCACCCCTGTTCAATATGAACACTAGTGTTTCGATTTTTTCTAATGTTCATATTAAACAATAATATGAACAGTTATTAACATAACAATATAAAAGATTTCACAAAAAATGTATTTATTACACATATTTATCACAATTTTTATTTCTGTGACGCATAATATAGTCTGATTTTCAATTGTCTAGATGCTTTTTCTTGAATTTTATCAATCAAATCCCATATTTTGTTCATCTTATCAGGAATAGTAGCTTGGAAGTATTTCTCTCCTAACATGTTTGCTCCCAAGAATATAGTAATTCGATCTTTAGAAAACTTACCATTTGTCTTATCCTCTTTAGAAATTGTATATGTTCTGTTTAATGAACATTTCCAGAACAGTCCAGTTTCGTCACAATTATAAACGTTTCTATCTCTATATTCTTTTAACTTTTCCATGTACAATTCCTTAAAATCAAGAACATATCTTTCATCTACGATTTTAGATTCTCCAATAATTCTTTTCGATGATATCATATGCCTGGAAAGAAATGGATTAAGCCAACTATTCGATGCTTTAAAATCATGATTTCCTAAGTGATTTATTAATTCTAATGCTTTTTTTCCCTGTAATATATCACCACCAACACTGATATTTCTTGTTCTCTGTATCTGAAACCATTCATACAATATGGCATCAATTTGATATCTACTACGTAAATGTATTTTTCGTTTTTGTTTGGTGTTAGTTTGAATTCAAAATGGAGTCTCTGGATTTCATAAGATTATTTATACAACCTAATGAGAGATTGTATTTTGATGAAAGAAAGCGTTGAGAACAACCTTTATCTTCGAATAATTTTAACAATTTCTGTTTCTCTTCGATACTTAAATCCTTTCTCTTTCGTTTTGAATTTGGTTTTTTCAGGTTCATAAAAGAGTTTAAAATGCAATATTTAAACAACAAATTGTATCAATTATTGATTTATTTTAGACTATTTTTTGTTCCTTGTTCAAAGTAAACAGTGTTCGTATTAGAAAACATAATTTACCATGCAAAACATGATTTCTAATAATTTTTGACTTAAATTTTCATATTAAACTCTGTTCATATTCAGCAGGGTTCATATTGAATAGGGTTGACTATTTATGAGAAAACAAAAGATGCGAATTATAAATCAAAATTCCTAATATTTTTAGGATAATGTTTTACGACGTCAAATTTGAGATTGCAAACTTGGTAAACGCTTTATATTTATGGATTAAAAATCCTGAAGAAAGAGCTTAATGACTTCAGTTTCCATTAAATGACTTTGAAAATCTCAATAAATTAATCAAACTACTTTTATTAATATTCATTTTGTTAAATATTAAAATTTATTATAGTATATAAATTTTCATTTATTCAAGATATCCTTAACCACAAATTTATTCCAGGGAAAGTTCAACAATTGGATATATCTGGAGGGAATGTTATACAATTTATTCATTTTTTACATAAATCCAATTCAATTTACAATAATAATAATAAATTCATTTTTTATTTAAGAAAATTTGAGATTAATTCTAGATAATCAACAATATTCTATTTTCATTCCACATAACAAATAAAATTCAAATAATTTTCCAAATTTTTGCATCTTCTAATTTTTACACAATCAAATTTGTATTTTTCCATAGACTTGAATTGATTTTAAAATTTACATAAATTTCTGTATTTTAAAATTTCATTAAATTTTTTTTTCCTTTTAAACTTTTCTTAAAATTTTAAGCTTTATTTGATTTAATTCTTGATTGTAATAAGTTTTAGTAAATATTTAGTAAATTTCTAGTAAATTTTTAATCCTTACAAAATATATATTTTATTTAGTCCAATTGAATTAAAGGTAATTAATAATTCTTTATAAAAGATGTGCTTTTAATTTTAACTAAATCCTCCAGTGATTTCTATTTCACAAACTCTCATATCGATTTTAAGTCATCAAAGTTTTTAAATAAAAGTTTTACTAAATGTTTCTGAAATATATTTATATATATTATTTTTAAATATTTGATGGATTTTTACCGGATTCCCGACTTTCCATTTATTTGAAAGTTTACATCGTTAAGCATAACAATATGATTTTCTACTAAAGATTCCAAAAGAATCGGAAATAATAATCTGTGATATATTTTAATAAATCTGTTGAATAGTATTTCTCATAAAACACTTTCAGATAGATTGATAATCTTGAAGGAATCGAAATTAAAGAATTTTCATTTACCGCAACGACTTATTTGCTTTTTAGAAAAGTTGATTATTATATTTTTGTAAAAAGTATTTTTTGTTAAAATGAATTAAGACAATTCAATGTTATAAATTTATTAATATTCTCAATTTTAGATCTGAAAGAGAATGTTGAGCGGTATTGTTTGGAGAATTTGAATAATGAAATTGGCGAGATTGTTAAACATGAATTTGGTTTGGTAGATAACAATGCAAATCTTGCACGAATTACCGCGTATTTGTCTAAATGCATCTTATCGTTGAAAAACGGGATTGATATGATCAACCGTATTTACCATCAACCAATGAAGGGTCCACAACACATCCTCGATGTCGTGCCAACGACTGTTGACAATATCCTGATAACCATTCAAAGAGTTCTCAATATTTTGCACAGCTTATTGCTGGAATTCACGAAACATTTCTCATTTTCCATTACTTCTAAAATAATAGAGTTGGGCGAAGAACCGAATTATGCTATGTGCTTCATCGACTCGAAATGGAATTGGATAAAACCGCTCTATCCTAAAAGTCAAGAATTATCTATATCTCTTATTTTGAATGATAAAAAAGTGAGTTTTTTTTAAATATCGATTTTTAAAATCATCAAAATTTTGTAAAAATATTGAAAATCTATTTGAAATCTGAAAAATTAATCGAAAATTAAGTTTAGAGCAATCTTATGGTAAAACTAATTGCATTTCAGAAATATTTCTTGCATTAATATTGGTTTATCTAATTCTTTTCAATATTATTGCGAACTCTTATTCAGTTCTAATCATAGCGCATAACTTTCCTCTCAGTTGCATCGCTAAATGTTTAATTAGTTGTGCTGGGGTGCATTTGAAGCGTTGGTATTGTTTCGGATGAAACGTACGCTCGTAATGCAAAATTGTAATTATTTCTTTTGCACAATTAATAATATTGACTGGAAAAATGGAAGCAGCATTTCCCTTACGTATTGATTAGAATACACTGCAACAACAAGAACACATTTTTAATGGCAGAGTACGATGCAAACCTTCCACAAAATGAAATTTTAATCTGGATAGTTACCGTTGGGAGAAACTTCTCCTAAAACTTTTATCGGGCTTCGGCAAACTCATTTTCTTTGCTACTTATGTAGTTTCATTGCACCTAAAACAAAATTTCGGCTCAAATTTTAAACTTTCATATGATCGTTAGTAGTTGGTGGATCGATTTTTAGGTTAGTTTTGCTAACTGACTTTTTCATTAGCTAATTTATATTCAATTATAAATTGGTTTAGATAATTGAAATGGAGAATTAATTGGTCTCCGGTAATATTGGGGGGCGCATGTACATGACAATGAAAGTAATCGGCAGTTTTCTAACTAAAAATATTCTGGCAATCTCTTGATTAACTATCGAACCAGTATTTGTGGATTGAAATTATTTTACATAGATCATGAATTTAATAAAATTTGGAGAATTATAATACTAAATTTGCGAATAATAATAATTATAATTATTAAAATAATCTAAATAGTTGTATATACGACCTAAATAAATAAACTATGTAATAATAAATTAAATTATTATTATTAACAATAATAATATCATTATTATTGATATTTATAAATAAATAATTAAATAAATTTGGCAACTATTTAATTAAAAGATAACGCCAATAAAAAACCTTTCGTACGATATATTTCGATAGCACAGTTATCATCTTCAGGTACTCAAAACCAACTAAAAATATTATGAATTAACATTTAATTTAAACAAATTATTTTTTATTAATTTAATTTTTTAATAAATAAATATTTTTAAAAATATATTTTAAATTAATTTTAAATTTAAAATTTTTTTTACTTATATTCTAATTTTTAAAAATTAATGTAATTTAAAATTTTCAATTATTTTAATAATATTAAAAAAACAAACATGATTTAACATACGTAAACTATTTAAAAACATTCAAAACATTCGTAGTCACAGCACTCTGCACATTAATCTTTGGATCCAATGACCTTATCAGCAATGCTTCACATATCACTCGTTCCCAATAACTATTAAAACTTCTCAACAAAATTCTAAAATCAGACATTCCGATATCACTTTTACAGCCTCTATTGTGTTCACTAATATTGGTCAAACCCTTCAATCGACAATGCTCTAGAACTCGAGTACAGAGATGACGGGAAGTCTCTCCAATGTATGTGGCATTACACCCATTACATGTAAATTGATAAACGAGATCAGAACACAATCCAACCGGAGTTTTTGATTTATTAATAAACATATTGCGTACCTTACACGAATTAGAGACGATCTTATACTCTAAATTTCCTATCAGTTTACCCAACTTCCTCTTTTAATTTGTAAAGCCTTCAGAGTACGGCAATACTAACACATATTTAGGCTCAATTTTTTATATCCATTTTTATCATCACCCAGATCAACATTCAATTCACACCCATCCGACAAATTACATTCAGACTTTCCACAACATGGATCCTTAGGATTTCTAATCAATTTATCAACAGTTTCTTTTATCATCAACAATAAAAATGATTTAGAATATCCATTCTTTATCAACAACTCAACCAATTTATCAACACTTTTTACCGAATTAGCAAAAGTAGAAGATAAAGCCCATGAACGATAAATCAATCCTTTCACCATATTTCTCTTATACTTAAATTCACAAAAGCTTTCTGGAGAAGTATAAAGACCAGTATCAGTTGGTTTTCTATAAATCTCTGTCTCATACTGTTTATCTTTGCGTTGAATTAACAAATCCAAAAACGCAATTGATGACTTTCTCTCCGTTTCACATGTGAATACAATGTTTTTATGTAAACTGTTCATAAAATGCAAAAACGGTTCTACATGTTTCTGGTTTTCAAATATAAAAAAAATATTTATTTATTAAAAAATAAAATTAATAAAAAATAATTTTTTAAATTAAATGTTAATTCATAATATTTTTAGTTGGTTTTGAGTACCTGAAGATGATAGCTGTGCTATCGAAATATATCGTACGAAAGGTTTTTTATTGGCGTTATCTTTTAATTATTAATATTATTAAAATAATCTATATTGTTTTAATATTTGACCTACTTAAATAAACTATATATTTATATATATTATACATTAAATTATTATTATTATTAATAATAAAAAAATCTATATAGTTTTAAATAGATGACCTACATAAACTTTATAGAGTATATAAATAAACTATTTAGGTTATATATTATTATTATTAAAATAATCTATATATTTTTAAATATATGACCTTCTTAAATAAACTTTATAAATTACATTTGACACTATGGCGACCTTGACCTACTTTTAACCTTAAAACGACCATGACCTACTTTTGGACCTTAAAATAATCTTGACATACTTTTTTGACCTATATCTGACGGGCTCACACCTCACTAGATTATGATGATCACACCATTTCCCTTTGCACACAAAGCCTGTTACTACTGCCGGTTTTAAACATTCCAAATCTTAGTGATACTGTGCAATATGTTCGGAGGGAGTTCACGTTCAAGGCTTTTCAATAAACGATGATCCGCCGATTCCAAAATTTTTATTGCAAATCTTTTCAGGGAGTTTTTTTACCACACAATTATTATCCCCGGAGTTACATGTGTATTATGGAGCATCCAATAATGGCATCCACAAAATATTAGCATTTTTATCCGTCTCTCCCTATCCCACGACGTCTCTTGTTATCCGCTTTGTGGAGAATCTTCCTCAGAATCGGTGGTTCCTTATCGTAAAAAGCTAGGAAAATGTAATTATGTTAATTCATTACTGAGTCGAATTTTCTAAAATTGACCCAAAGAAATTGACCTATTTTCTACTTTCTACTATCACACAAAAAACTAAACAACCCAATTAAAATGATGAAAATATTGTTTAATACTGTTTGACATAGGTTTTTTGATGTTGCTTTCTTCATACTATTCTTTATTCCACAACAAGATAAGATACGTAAGCCAGTAGTTTGATTAATAAGAAAGCGTTACTAAATATTTTTCACGCGCTCCTTAGTTCATTTTGGTATTGTTAAGTTTAATGTATCATTTAAGAGATAAACCAATGAGTTATGATATGGTAGCTTCAGTGTACAAGTTGCATGACAAAATTTTCTCAGAAAGGCATTTCCGTCACTCCATATATTCAGATGTACTGTGCGAGGAGTTCACTTAACAAGAGCATGAGAAATACGAACCCGCTTTCTACAGGTATGAATGATTAATCACCGTGTCCACAAAACGTCATCTCTTTTGGTATTTTTAATGAAATCATTCGTCGTCAAACTAAAGAAGAAAATTTCCGTAGTCGCCGTTATGTACGTGATACTTTCCAAACCCCTCATAAAAATAATCGCCATTATTGTGCTTAAACTATCGAAATACTGACTTCAAAAACTCGATTTCTTCAGACTGTTTTATTCATCCGTCCACCTTATCTTCATCGTGCACTAAACGAACGTTATGCGGAATTATGCGCTTCGCATGAACCTATCAGTGGCTTCAAGAATTTTGCTGGCATAGGGCTGTTTGTGCTTCGATGGACACGGAGCTCTGGCTTTTGTCAATATTAACAGTGAGAAATATATCAGCATACTTAAAAAAACCTTCCCCTGCTCGATAACATGCCTTCCAGTAGATGAAATCTACTATTTTCCAGTAAGACTGCGCCAGGCTGCATTCATCCGCAAGTACTAAGAAATTCATTCAACAAAATTTTTTTAATGTAACATTCTAACTAGTTTTAAGTTCAAATCTTAATAACATTAAATATTGTAAGAACTTCTTTTGGTTTTCACCTCTGATTTTTTCTTTTTTCAATGAAATTTAGAATTTTTTTTTGACTATGAATCAGTAATAATATCCTTGTTTTATTGATATCATTACTGATTTAAAAAATAGTCAAAAAAATAAAAAATTCCTAATGCCATTGAATATTGAATATGTCTGAGTAGTAATGAATATATACATTTTCAGGTCGAGACTTAAATTTGTTAAAAATTAAAGATGACTGTTTGAAAAGGCATGGAAAATGACAGTTACACCTTCCCTCTACAGCGTTAACTTTTTCTAGGAATAAAGTTATGTCCAATCAATATTAATCCATATTTTCATAATTTTAATGGGGGTACCTAACTTTTCTATGTTCTTTTCTCAGGTGAAAGGTTGAATTCTCTTTTCATATTAGCAGCATCACTTATTTTTATTTACACTATATATATTAGTTATTTTTGTGTTAATTCCTTTAAGATTCTCCTTCTCCACTATTCTCATCATATTTTCGGTGTAATTCGAGCTGAAGCTGTATATATTTACAAGAATCATCACAATTCATTTAGTCCTAATACAACTATTGAATCTCAATTTTGTGGAATCGTTCGACTATTTGTTGAAGGTGTCGAAATTAAGCCTGAAAACGATTATAAATGCCTCCAGGAATTGAATATCAATGATGGCTGTTCAATAATCGTTTGTAAATGCGAAACGTCTATGGCAAATCATATTGAATTCATTAAATCGGAATTGTTTTCCTCATCAAAGGATTGCCTATATCAAATTCCAGATTGTTATCTACCACAAGTTACCGAAAGTCCGTTTAATATCTATCAAATATTGACTCAACCAGAGTTCTTTAATGCATTCTATCAAGATATATTTTTTAATCTTATGACTTTTCTTCATACCGATGAAGTGGGAAATGGATTTTCAACTTCTACTAAATATCGGCTGTGGCTACTGACACGAAACATGTTGGAAATAATTTATCTCTTGTCAAAATGGATAGGAAACGAGCATCCATTTATTCGGTCTTTACCATTGATTCAATCTGAAGCTGATATCAAAAGATTATTTGACTTGTCGACTCCGCATTCTTTAATCATTAATTTGAGATTGACACAGAATATCTGCCAAGGCCTCTGTAGGCATATCAGTTGTCAGAATTTCTTTACAATGCTCCATCAGAACTCTGGATTGCTTGTTTTCATTAATTTAATCAAATCGATCAATGAGCAATTTCAAAACACGTCTCAGGAAATAAGTTTCTGGCTATTGGACATTCTCGGATGTTTATTAGATATTCTTTTCTATTTAACGAAATCTGATTCGAACTCGACCTGGAAATCTATTCTACAAAATGGAGACTTTCCATTGGTTTTGTTCAATATCTCAGTGGCATTGGCTCGTATAAATCGGCCAGTGCCGACAAGCAAGCATCAATTGAAATCCGAAACTGAAGTCGATTGTTTGAAATTAACGATTCGATTGATGTCCAGCATTCTTCCGTGTACGAATATTTCCATTATTAATAATTCCGCAATCATGTCTGATTGGATTAGAATGCTTGTTATCGATTGTCCAATCAAACAGCTTCGATTGGATGTGGTGTCATTTCTGTCAAATATCTGTGAACGGGATACAATCATGTCCTTAGTGATTTTCAAATCGGCTATAAATAATCTATCGATTGCCAGTGAGAAATGCAATCTGATCACGATTTGTAAAGTCGATATGGATCTACAGAAAAATAAATACTTTGTTATTAAAGATGATTCCTGTGAGCATAATTATTTCGATCTTTTGCGGATAATTATTGATTTCTTTCCAAATAATCATGACTCTTACGACACAACATTGCTAGCAATTGACTTAGTTGTCAATATAATCGACAAAAGAACAATTTATGAGAAAAGACCATTAAAATTTGAAGATGTAACTTTAATTGGTTTGATAAAAGTTTTGCGTCGATTAACCGCTTCTTTGATCTCTTCACAACACCGAAGTCCTTCTTGTATCACAATTTTAAATGATGTCGTATGCAAGGTTTTTAGATGGATGTTTAAAATCAGTAACAAATCCATAAAGTCATCGAATACTCCATTGATTATGTCGATGAAATTTCTTGATCTCCAAACAAATACTTTACCGAAATTCAAGGGTCAATTATTACGTAGATTGGTTTTCGAGTTGTTACTTGATTTTTGTCAGATTTCCACTGAGATTTTCCAAACTCTTTGTTCAAAAATTGTTGATATTCACATAGAAAGATCGATAAATGATGATGCGAAAATATTTGCTCTTGAATATTGGCCTCGAGATGATTTGAGAGAAGAAACTGGATTTTGCGGAATAATCAATCTTGGAGCCACTTGCTATCTAGCGACAACATTACAGCATTTGTTTATGATCCCAGAGTGTCGAAAGCTGATATTGGAATGCACTGAATCAGGATTGAAATGGTTCAACAAGTTGCAGTCAATATTTTCCTTTTTACAATTTTCAGAAAGAAGTGGCCTTAATCCGAAAGCTTTTTGTGATGTTTATGAAATGAATAAACAAGTAATTAACACCGGAGAACAGAAGGATATGTCGGAATTTTTCGGAGATTTAATTGGTAAACTCGAAACCGTTTCTTTGATTTTGAAAAATGGAATAAAAAATCTTTTCGGAGGAGAATCCAGCAGTTATATCGTTTCTCTTGATTGTCCTCATCAAAGTCGCATTCCAGAAGAATTCTATTTTCTAAGTCTAAATGTAAACAACATGACCAGTCTTCAGCAGTCTTTTGCCCATTTCGTTGAGAAAGATATTCTCGATGGGAATAATAAATATCGATGTAGTGATTGCGACAGTTTAGTGAGAGCTGAGAAACGTACATGTCTAACGAAATTGCCCACTATTCTCTGTTTAAATATTATGCGATATTATTTTGACGTTAACACTCTGAGACGAGAGAAGTTGAACAATTTTTTCGAGTTTCCAATGCAACTTGACGTGGAACCGTTCATGAAACACTCTCTAATGGCAGGGGAACCGGAAATCGGTGTTGCTGGCAACTGCAAATATAGACTAATTGGAATCACTGTTCATTCTGGAACGAGTGAAAGTGGTCATTATTATAGTTTCATCAAAGATAGAAGTGACGGGAAAACTTTGTACTGGAATGATCAAAACTCTGCATCCGACAAATGGTTTTGCTTTAATGATTCGAAAATTAAATGCTTCGATCCCACAAATATCCCATCAGAATGCTTCGGTGGATTGAATGTTAACAAAAGAAACATTGAAACGTCACAATTATTTCTCGGAACGTCGGAATATAAAACGAATAATGCGTATATGCTTTTCTATGAAAGAGTATCTATCGGTGATAATCGGAAAGAATCAAAATCCATGGAGATTTTAATACCTCAGAATATTTATTCAGCGATTGAAATCGAGAATCAAAAATTTCTTCGCGATTGTCTATTGTTCGACTTGAATTACTTTCAATTTCTTTTACAATTTGGTACAAATGTTCCGAGATTGATTAGTAAGCCTCACACGGAAGTAATTGTTACAACTGACATGGGCAGGGTTTGTGCTTCATTCATTCTCGAAGTTCTGCTGCACTCCAGAGAGAAACCTGAGCTTAGTCAATGGGTTGAGTTGTTATTTCGTATTATTTCCACTTGTAGACCCTCACAGATTTGGCTCATTGATTTCATGACAGCGAAAAGTAAATGGATTTCACAATACCTCTTTTTCTGCTCCGATAAAATCGTGAGGAACCTTCTTTATCCGATTCGTTCAAGAATTAGCCAAGCTGCTATTAAATCCAAATGATTCTGGCACAAATATGGAATTTATTTCGAAAAAAATGAAGCAGCTAATTAAATCTCTTTTTGATTCAATACTACTGACTACATCTGATTTGAATAATATTTCATCAATCAATTTGAAACTGAATCAGTTCGATGACCCAATCATATCGGGTATGAATCGGCCGGCATTGGTTCAATGTGGACCAACCAACAGCAATTGTTCAAGATTTAATTCCAATAATTATTCTGATCAATTGGAGAATTTTTTTGATTTGTTTTATTCGTTGATTAAATTGAATCCTGATATCATTTTACCGATCCTTTTCAAGTCTGGAGGAATTCACAATCTGATTATGTTTTATCTTAATATTCGCCTATGTGATTCAGAAGTTAAGGTTCATATTTTATAATTCATGTATTTGTTGTTATTATTATTATTATTATTATTATTATTATTATTATTATTATTATTATTATTATTATTATTATTATTATTATTATTATTATTATTATTATTATTATTATTATTATTATTATTATTATTATTATTATTATTATCTATTATTATTATTATTACTATTATAAATAAAATTTAAATAAATAATAATGTTAGCCAATTTCCGCAAAGTTTATTCATAATATGAAATATTTCGACGGAAAATCTGTCCTGATCAACTCATACATTGTTATTTATTTAAATTCTATTTATATAAATGATTCCGTTATCGACAAAAAAGACATCTGGTAGACATCCTGTTCAAACACTGATAAAAGCATCGGCTAAGAATAGCAAACTCCATTGAACGAGAGAACTAGATATTTCACAGTTGAGTGAAAGAAAATATCATCAGAGAAGAGGAAAAAGCGAAAGTCTAGTTAAGTTTTGATTATGAGTGATGAGGACCGATTTTCGGTCGAAATATTTCATATTTCATTTTATGAATAAACATTGCGGAAATTGGTTAACATTGTTATTTATTTAAATTCTATTTATATTATTATTATTATTATTATTATTATTATTATTATTATTATTATTATTATTATTATTATTATTATTATTATTATTATTAATAATAATAATAATAATAAATAATTAAATAAATTTGGCAACGATTTAATTAAAAGATAACGCAAATAAAAAACTTCGTACGATATATTTTGATAGAATAACTATCATCTTCAGGTACTCAAAACCAACTAAAAATGTTAATTCATAATATTTTTAGTTGGTTTTGAGTACCTGAAGAGGATAGTTATACTATCGAAATATATCGTACAAAAAGTTTTTTATTGGCGTTTTCTTTTAATTATTAATATTATTATTAATATTATTATTATTAATATTATTATTATTAATATTATTATTAATATTATTATTATTATTATTATTATTAATATTAATGATTGTAATTATTATTATTATTAATATTATTATTATTAATATTATTATTAATATTATTATTATTTAATATTATTTTATATTATTATTATTATTATTATTATTATTATTATTATTATTATTATTATTATTATTATTATTATTATTATTAGTATTATTATCACAATTTTACGTAATCAAACTATTTAAAAAAGTCATACTCATAGCATTTTTCACATTGATCTTTGTATCCAATGACCTTATCAATAATGCTTTTCGTATAAAATGTTCCAAATAATTATTAAAACTTTTTAATAAAATATTTATATCAAACATTCATATTTTACTAATACAACCTATTTTTCTCACTAATATTGGTAAAACCCTTCAACTGACAATGCTCAATAACTAAAGTACTGAGATGACGGGAAGTCTCTCCAATGTGTGGCATTACACCCATTACATGTAAATCAACAAACGAGATCCGAAAACAATCCAATTGGAGTTTTTGACTTATTAATGAACATATCACTTACCTTACACGAATTAGAAACGAGCTTATAATCTAATTTTCCCAACTGCTTTCTTAACTTCCTCTTATAATTTATAAAACCTTCCTAGTACGGCATTACTAACACAAATTAAGGCTAATCATTCTTCATACATTTTTGATAAAATCGATTTACCTTCATTAATCAAATTATACTCAGATATTCTCAAACATGAATCCTTAGGATTAATAATCAATTTGTCAACATTTTCTTATCATCAATAATAAAAATGCTTTCGAATACTCATTCTTTATCAACTCAACTAATTTTTCAACACGTTTTACTTAATTTTCATGTGGAGTATACATGATGATATGTAAAGTTTTACGTTTTCAATTTTTGCAAGAAATTATCAATAATAAATTTCTTTTAGTTCTTTGGGTTTATTAAAAACGTTTAAAAGACGTTTTGAATTTAAAAAGTATTTTAATGCAAATAATATAATAATATTATTTTGGGGTATTGATCTGTTTTAAGAAGGTTGCTTATACCATGAGTGTGTTGTGAAATATTTTGAAATTTTATTGATATTGTGTTGGATGTAAAGTTATTTGTTAGTAAACAATTTTAATAACAATTATTTTGCCCTTTTCAACATCATATATAATCAAATCAGTCTTTTCAGCAATGAAAAACATCAAAACAATGAATATACCAAAACTTAAAGATCTAGACATAGAAATGCGTGTTAGTCTTTCTAAAATAAGACCATGTTTTGAAAGCTTTTGTTCAAAAATATCAACTATAAATCTCTTTGATTTAAAATTTTATTAATTTTTAAAATATAATTAATTAAATGTTAAAAAATAATTTTTAAGCGTGTTGGAAGAAATTTGTATTGAATAAGTGTGTCGCAAGAAATGAAGTCTTGAGAACTATTGACTTATACTACTACTACTATAAATTTTATTATAATAAATTACACTATATTAAAAACAAATTTTTCTTGAGTTTATTGATAATTATCCTTTAAGAAAATAAATCACTTAGAAGAAATTAGCATTTATCTCAATTTTTTTTTGTTTCTTGTTTGTTGTCTAAATTTAGTCTAAATTTTATAGGTATGTTCCAAACAAGCAAGGGGACACAAATACATTGAAATGAAATCTCTGTTACAGTCCACAATGATTGAAGCGAAAAAAATTATGATTATAGATAATAAGCAAATGTCTCAGTTAATTATGCAATCTGTTGCACAATCTCAAAACGAAATTGGATCGAACTCAAGAAATAAAAGTTACATGGAAAACCTCATCGTTATTGTTGTAGAAATTCTCAGTTTTTTGTCTCAGAAATCATTTACTCAGGATAATCATTCTTCATTGTGTAAAGAAGATGCCGCTGCGTTGCTATCAGAAGATTTTATCAATTCAAATTTCACTCTATCAACAGACCCTTGTCAGTCTATGCCATTTCTCTATCATCAGATTTGTGATACTTTAAATCCTTCATATACTCAAAAGTTATTGGCTCTCCTCATTTCATATCGTAAAGAAATATTACCACCGTTGGTTTGTTTTTTGATGCTATCAGCTACTGTACAAATTGATCCTGTTCGATGCCAAAACTTTTTATATTATCTAAATGTTTTGTTGCAAATGGAAGAAAGATGTAAAATATTTAATAACGAAAGTGAAAACAATGAGGTAAATTTAAATGGTTTGTATATATATATATACAGGTTCACTATTAACATTAGGTAGAATTGAAATTACCTTTTTTAAACAAAGTAATTCATTAATTTTTCAAAATTTATTCTATTAAAAAATTATAAGCTTTGTTTTTAAAACACATTTAAAAAAATATATTATAAAACCTTGTTAAATCTTTAATAATATTTTGTTAAAATTCATTCATAACATCATTTTACATTTATTTTCATCATGTATCACTTCAAAAACAACAAAACAAACACAAAATTGTGTTCATTAATAATAATCAATTCCATCGAATGAAATAAATCTACAATATAATTGGTAAAACTTGTTTTCAAATTATAATCATTATTTTAATTTTAATTATCTGACATACATATTCTTAGTAATTTGTTTGCAAAATAATATAATAACCCTTTCAGAAATTAATGTATAATTTTATTGCACTATTATTATATTTTTATTTAATAAGAGTTTTCAAACACTTGAAAAATGTTGTACTGAAATTTCATATTAAAAATAATGATTAATAGTATGAAATGAATATAATTGAAATTGATAATTATACTAATAGATCAATAATGAAAATGATAAAAGATTTATCGATGAAATAAATGACTTTAATTATTCAATTTCGTAATTTAACATGTAAATTGAATATATAATTATTTCAATAAATATTCAACAAATGACAAACATCTAATATGATTTAATTGTTTGTTTTAATTATTGAAAGGTCGAAAAGAAAATAGTGATTTACGAAAACTTTAAATGAATTTTCAGATTTTTTAAAAATATAAACCATGCATTTTTAGTGAACACATCTAATGTGTTAGCCTTAAGTTGGTGATTTATAGTATTAGATATGAGTCTCAAAAATAAGAGTCGATGAATACTAAATTTGGTTATTGATGACAATGAGTTGATGAAACATAGTTGAAGATGAGTGTTAAAAACTGAGAAATATCACAACAGTTAAGTGATAGTATTGGATCATTTCCAATTTATTTGAACCGGAGTGGTAATGTAATGATTTCTGATAAATAGTTACCTGGTGAATAAAAAATTGAATATCTGACATTTTTTTAATTTACTTCCACAACATCGGTTAGATTCATCGAATAGTAATATTCAATTTGTAAATGGCTAGTATGTGATAACATTTGATCATATCAGCTCAGATAGGTTTATCAGAACGATCGGCGTTGTTAAGAAATTTTTGAAAATTTCTTTCGTTTACAGCAGTGTTTCCCAGACTTTTTTTGCCCACGGAACGCTTAAATAAAGACCAAAAATTGGCGGAAGCCTAACAGTTAAAAAGTTGGAAAATAAAGATTGGAAATAAATTTATTCATGAAATTCTAGTTAATTATGTTACCACCTGGATAAAAATTATTTGATGAAACATTTCTGGATGCAAATTTTATTTAATATTTCAAAATATCCGTAAAAAAGGGTAATATTTTATGTCAGATCTATTTATCCCGCGGAACCCTTAAGAATTTCCACGGAACTCCAGGGTTTCGAGGAACACACTTGGGAACCACTGGTTTACATTACTATTACCATATATTGAAGAAAATTGTTTTTAGGCATTTAGAGAATATTTTCCTAGTAAATCATAGTCAATGAGACTTCCGACATATGTATATATCAGTGATAATGCTTAATTATATTGTATTTTTAAAAAAACTGTTTCAAGTATTTGAAGTTCTGTCTATATTATTGTTTATCTGAATTTGTGGCAAACTTCAGTGACGCGTTGCCCAACAGCTCGAAATTGAGGTTATATGAACAAGTTGTTGATGTTAGTTAGTGTTTATATTTCCTAATTGGTCTACCAGTTTGGTTTTTCATGTGGTACGGTTGCAGCCAATGCGTTAATCATGTTTATTATGCTGTCTCAAATAATAATTTTTTTCATAACATTATTATATAAATTAACAAAATTTTAGGTCTATTGTTTGAGACTTTATGCATACGTATTGAAAATTCGAGCTAGTTAATTTTATGATTCCAGGACACTACACGGCCAATTGAACATCTAGTTCTATCTCGTTCAATGGATTTTGCTCTTCTGAGTCGATGCTCTTATCAGTGGTTGAACTGGATGTCTACCAGATGTACTGACTCGGAATTTTTGAATTGTCTTTTACTCAAAATGGAAGATTGGCTATATAAATTCTTAGTACTTGATCCGAACAGTCGAGTGAGACAGAGTATGTTCCAACAAACTGATTGGTACTAAATGAAATATATGTTTTTGGTATTCTAGACACTAGAGATCTCATAAAGGCTCTCCTCAGATCATCACAGGAATCAGATTCGGATTCATCAGATGAATGTGCCCAAGAAACCGAAATTCAGCAAAAATTATTCAATAAATTATTAAGTCTTCTTCATGAAATTAGAGAAAAAAGATGTTCCCTAACAAAACCGATGAACAATGAATGGATCAATACTACCGGGCCAGAAATGCCATCTAATGAACCATGGAGACAAGAAGATCATTTGACTGCATACTTCAATGCTCTTAAAGATTGCATGCATTCACAATCAGATCGATTGAAAGTCAACGAATATCTTCCGGACATTTGGGCTATCTATCACCCGGGGATGAGTGTCGCTTTGTGTCCAATAAACTGGGAAAAACAAGCTCTTTTAGCATTTCTTTATCGCGTCTGTCTCAATAATTCCATCGCTGTGGATTTCCTCACAAAAACCTCATCAGTCTCCATGCCAATCAGCACAAATTACATTCTCAGTGATTTAGAAGATCCCACAGTCGTCAATTACAACAGGAAAATGCTTCCTCATTTCTTTGGTGTTTTAACGATTTGTTGTCAACGATCACCCGCTTTCCGATTGAACCTTTGTCACAAATGTGATACAATCGATTGGTGTTATCGTCACATATTGCCTCATCGACAATATTATGGATCTGTCATTGATGATATTATTTCATTGACTCAAGCTATGATAGAACCAGTCGTACAGTCGAATATTTCCATTAAGGATGAAGCATTAGGTTCTCAGAGTAAATTTCGTCGAAAATTTCTCCGGAAACATATCTCAACGGAACTGCGATCTAAACTTTTGTTAAAGTGAGTTTTATGTTCATCAAGTGGAAAGGTAATATTAGGGAATATTTAGGCTGTGTTCAATGCTTATTCAAGACAATGAAGATAGACTTACACTTGCAATGCATGACGGATTCTATGCATTATGCTTAGCAGCTTTAGATTTGGTTAATAAATATTGTTCCAATAGTACTCCAGAATCGGAAAAATTGATTATTGAAGTTAATGGATAATTATTTATTAAATATAATTTATAAATAAAAAACAACTTAATTATATAATTATATTCATTACAATAATAAATATTCAGTTTCTTTGTAGGAAAGTGTAGAAAATAATAAGAAATTTTTTATATACATTTTGCCATAACATAATTTATGATGTGAAAATTAATGATTTTTTAATATTATTTTAATTTTTTTTATTATTAATTATAATTATTTATTATTATCGATGATTATTTAATAATCGAAACTTATTTCAACAATATAATTTTCGCAGCAAAGGCTTATTTTCTTGTTTACTTATCTGATATAAAGATAATAATATTAATTAATAATAATATTATTAATTATTATTATTATTTTTAAATTATTTTTATTATTATTAGTTATTATAAAAATAATAATATTATTAAATTTTTTATTATAAATAGATTTTTTGTATTATTATTAATGATTTTCATATTATTAATTATTACTATTATTTTTTTAATTATTTTTATTATTATTAAAATAATAATTAATAATGAAAATAATAATAATAATTAATAATGATATTATGTCACTTATAAAGAAATCAGAGGTGAAAAACAAAAAAGTCCTTATAATATTATTTGATATATTATTATAAATATGTTTTTTTATTATTAATTTTTATTTATAATTATTATTATTTTATTATTATTAATTATCATTACTTTTTTATTATTAATTATTATTTTTATTTATAATTATTATTTTATTATAATTGTAATTATTATTTTTTTATTATTTTTATTATTATTAATTAATAAAAATAATAATATTTTTTGATTTTTTATTATAAATATATTTTTTATTATTAATTATTGTTATAAATATATTTTTACAATATTCAAATACTTTTAACTAATTTAAAATGTTATTTATATAAATATTATAATTTTTATCTATATTATACTGTTTAAAAATTAATGTAATTTAAAAATTCAATTGTTTTAATAATATTAAAACAAGTTTTTTTAAAAAAACAATACAGAAACATGATTTAACATACGTAAACTATTTAAAAACATTCGTAGTCACAGCACTTTGCACATTAATCTTTGGATCCAATGACCTTATCAAAAATATTTAAATTATTCAGAAAATTGTCAATAAAAACATAAATAATGGGTAAGAAAAAACTTTAAATACTAGTACATTTTAGTTTTTAATTATATTACAAATATTTTAATAAAATCAAATAAATACTTGAATACAAATAATTACATTAATTAAACATTTTGTTAGAACCGAACTCGTATCCTATACTTTCTCAATTTTATTCAGATTCCAATAATATCATTAAAATTAACCAATATCTATCTTATCGATATATTCTGTTGGGGTTATAACAAAACATGAATAAAAATAATAAAATTTCAAAATTATCAAAATCAATTAAAATTAATTAAAATTTTGAAAAAAGTAAAAATCAATATTTTTCGGGGGGGAAAGTGGTAACCGGTGGCAAATTTGATAGTAAAGACGAATAAAATATTATTAGACTGAGATAAGGTATTTTGAAGGGTCGGGAGCCCAAAAACAAATTAATTAATTAATTAAATTATTTACCGACGAACCCATTACATGCAAATTGATAAACGAAATCAGAACACAATCCAACCGGAGTTTTTGACTTATTAATAAACATATTAATAAACCTTACACGAATTAAAGACGATCTTATACTCTAAATGTCCAATCTGTTTACTTAACTTCCTTTTATAATTTGTAAAACCTTCAGAGTACGGCAATACTAACACAAATAAGGCTCAATCTTTTTATATCCGTTTTTACTATTATTTAAATCAACACTCATCTCACACGCATTTGTCAAATTACACTCAGACATTCCAAAAAATGGATCCTTAGGATTTGTAAACAATTTGTCAATCGTCTCTTTTATCATCAACTTTTATCATCTTTTAATAATAATAATAATAATAATAATAATAATAATAATAATAATAATAATAATAATAATAATAATAATAATAATAATAATAATAATAATAATAATAATAATAATAATAATAATAATAATAATAATAATAATAATAATAATAATAATAATAATAAATGAAACCTTTCAGATCTTATCAATTATAACTCAAATTATTCGCTACTGTTTATTGGTTATTGAACAAAGTACAGGGACATCATTACGTAGAGACATATTTTACCGAACTCAGGGTAGATTTAAAAGTCAGATGCTTGAATTAGCCACCAAATGTCTCCATTTGATATGCTCTGAATCTTCTAGGTAAAATAATCTCTCATCTCTAATGATTTTATCAAAGGTTTCCAGACAAGTGCGTTTATCATCAATTGAATTTGTTCGCCAAGTGCTTGATGTGTATCAGAAGGACTTTCTCACAATAATAACCAAAGAATTATTAAGTTACCATAATAAACTCAATATAGACAGTATTGTAAATCGAGACATCCCGGTGTTTACTAGATTAATAAATAACAATTCTGGGAAATACTCTGTCGCCTTGCGGAAAGAAACAGGTGAGAATTTATTATTATTGATTATAATATTTAACTTAATACTATTTTTCTGACTTTTTAAATTCCCTTTAAATTATTTTGAATCCAACATTAGTTGCATTTTATAACGAAAAAAGAATTCGACAAACTTTATTTATTTCTTCAAGTACTTTATAACCACTTTACACATTATTTACTCTTAAATTTGGTTTAAAATAATTAACTACATGTTTTTTTAAAATATTTTGTTATTTATATTATTATATTATTATATTATTTATATTATTATAAACACTAGAAAATTAAACTTTTATTTATTTTGAATTTGAATTCAAAAAAATTGAATTAAATCGATGTGTGAAATTGTGGAGAAAGGATATAACAGAAACAGAGTTGAAGAAACATGCCTTAAATGTAAATAAAAAGCGCACAGATCTGAAGTATTAGAAAATCAATTTAAAAAATCAAAATAGATCAAAAATAGAATAACTGAAGGGAAATGATGATTTTTCCAGGAAATGCGCAGAAAAGTATGTAAAGGACAAATTAATTAGTTAAGTAAGAGGAAATCCCATTGTGTAAACAAATTAGAAAATCAACAAATTGCGCTTATTTCATAACATTGTGGAAACCCAAATGACTATTAATTAACGTTTATCTTCAGATTCCAGCCGAATAATTTCCTCCGAATCTTCGCACATCGCAGCTTATTTGAACAATTTATACTATTCATTTGTGGTGATATGCAAATTGTACATTTTAAGAAATAGTAATAATTAATCTTTAATATACATTGGGAGTTTTGTCATTTGGACTTTTAACCACTATTAAAACTTTGCTATAAAAATTCAATGAAAAATCTTTCGCCTTTTCGATATGAAAAAATGTGAATTTTTGTGGAAAAGAAATAGCGCATATTCAAACAATTGATTTTCTTATTGTACCTACTGATCTTGTTCGTCATTTGTTGAAAATTAAAAGGTTTTCTATGTAAATCGTCAGTTTATGTAAAAGTCTGTTTATGAATATAACACATATTCTGAGAATATTATTCTCCCGAATTAAGATATATTTATCAGTTTCCTTATAACAATTCAATGACTTATGGTGGTTAAGGAGAAAAGAACTGAAACAAATATCGTCATTGGTTTTTTGACTGGCTTCCTGAATGGGAGAAAATCTCGGATATAATTTTAAAACTTTAAAATAGAAATAGGTTTGTAAGTTGTACTGAAAAGTAACGACATGAATCAAATAATTATTGAGGAATTACCGAGATAAATTCGGCTTTTCAAAAATATATGCAAAAAGTAAATAAGTTTCACACGATCAGACAATTTTCCTGTTCTGTCGAAATAGCTAATTTCAGGAACGTGTTATTATTAGTAATAAAATGGTATTATGGTTATCTGAGAGTAAAAATCATCAAATTTGTACGTTGGGAGGATTTGGTATTGGCTAATAAAGATGATTTTAAATTATTTATGTTTGTTTTAGTTTATTCCCGTAAATTCGCTTTGATGCAAATTTCCTTTATAATCTTCTTTAATATCATCTGTTAATCCATTTTCATAATTTTCAACAGATTTAAATTGAGTTCTTTCATTACTAAAATAGCATGAATTTCCAAATCTGCAACCGGATGAAGATCCGAAAAAATTACATGGTGGTTTTTTACTAAGAAGATTAAATCCACAAATTTTCCTCACTCATTTTATAACCAAAAATAAATCCAAATAGACGATATAAATTAACTGAACTAATCTTTATTAATAATAAAACTTTTTTAATAATTTCAATTTTCCACTTAATACAAATATTCTTCAATACAACTTATCCAATCAATCATTCCCACACTTCCAAAATTCAAAAATATAAAAACCCCAAAAGCTCATAATCATTATTCAACAACTTAAATCTGATCGAACCATCAACACTGACCTTTATTTTCAATAATACACCTAGTTTGATGAGTTTATATTTCAATATTTCAGGATGATAAATTCTTCTTCACATACCACACAATCAAGCAATATCTTATTATTGTATATTGTTTGTTATCCTTCAAAAAACATAAAAACCGATAATAAAAATATGATAAAAATATACTTAAAAATTTTATTTTCATTTATTATATTGTCATACATTTTTGTTTAAAACTTGCTTATTGTCGTCTTAACTGAATTTGTTAGGTAGTTTTAAAAAATTATATTTAAAAAAAATGCAGAATACACGGATCAGAATTGAAATTTCCATCAATTAAATTATTAAATAAATAAATAAATTTTAATTATATTGGGAGTACTGGGAAGAATTCACTTACTTTATTTTATTAGAAAAAGTACGTGTTTATCAATAATGTAATTTATATATAATTATTTGTAATGGTTTGCCAATATTCTTGGAGCCTTTTAAATTTAGTTTTGAAAATATTTACAAAAATAAGAATTGACATAATTTCAATTTTTGAATGTCCTGTTTTTTTCAAATTGTTTTCCAAAGAATGGGTAGATTTTAATTTGAAGGAGTTATGTCAAGTTAATAAGGTGGATTATGTAAGACCAAACGTATAAAAGATCATTATTTTGGTGTATTCCAGCTTTAGATGTCGTAGTTGTTTATCCTGCACAAAGCCATTATTTTCGTTTAATAATTAAGAAGAGAACCAACTTTAAATCGCTAGTATTAGCGCGAAGCATAAACTACTTATATTTTAAATCTATTTAACAAAATATCCTAAATTTTTCGTTTCTGTTTTCGGAACTAGAAGATCGTGTCTGTTGACCTTTCCAATCTCTTTAAATGTTTCCAAATATTTATCTGTAATGAGTTTAGTTCACCAGACAATTCTATGTGCTTTGACGTGGGTGTTAGACTCAACTAATTATGAAAAACAGTCAGCATCTAGCATGAATGGCCTTTTGAAACGTTCATAGTAAGAAAAATCCAAACCACCAGACGTAAACTTTTTAGACCATCATTGATATATCGCCATAAGTTGCGTCGATGTTTTTAGTGTCCTCAGTTGCGCGTATTCCATGACAAAACAAAAACTGCATGCAATGTCCTACAATTCAAATTATTTCAAGTTAATATTTATTTATTAAATTTATGACTTCTTGAAAATCTTTTTTTCAAATATTAACTCATCACATAAAAATCAATAAATATTCTACAACAACATTTCCTAAAATTCCTTTCAAATAAACAAGGTACAATTGTTTTTAGGATACTGACTTTTCTGAAGATTACTATCTGTGTTTTACTATTCGCAGACATAATTTATTCAATTATTATAGTTACGATCTCTTCAAACGGCATAATTTACATTAAAGTTTATTTAAATCAAAAACGTGTCTAATATCTTTTTTTACTTTATTCTGAATATTAAAACACAGTTTTTAATATTCACTATTGGACATAACTATTATTGTATAAAATTTATTATTATATAAGGATTCATTTTAAAATAAATTTTAATATATTTTCAGTTGTACTGTCGAATTATATCCGGATTAAATCTCACCCTTTTTTAATTTTAATTCTGATCCAAATGCACGTTTTTTGTGAATTTTATTTTTTATTATTATTATTATTATTCTTTTTTTCAAATATCACAATTTAAAAGCAAAAAGTTTAGAAGCCTGATGCATTTATTAAAGCTACCGAGGTTAAACAGTAAAAAAATATCTTATAGAAAGTCGATAAATTTAAAAATTCGAAAATAAAAGTTAATTTGTAAGAGAGAATTTGTGAAAATACGAAAAATTCTTTCTATAGTATATGCATTGAAGGTGATCCTGTCAACGCTAATAATCTGGAAAGGATTTTCTACTGCATGACTTTTTGTAATTCCAATAATTAGACTCCCTTTTCTTTTTTCTATTGATTTATGTATTGGCATAGTTTTTTGTCTCCGGCAATCCTGGAATAAAACTAAACTTTCTCAATGTGTTCAAAATCGATAAAATAATATTCAATTGTGCTATTTTGATTAAGTTGAGATCCATTTTCCAGAAATTCACAAGGTCACAGATGATAAAGTGATGCTGGTTTATTTCAGCCTCGTGGATCGCGTATCCCGAATGGCAGTTAACCTTCACCGATTCAATTCCGACACAATGACCTTGTGTTTGACTGCTGCTATTCAATCATATCCAATCGCATGTCCTCTCTTTGCTCAATTTTGTTTGGAAATTCTACATTCCGATCTCATTACGGAAGTTGAACATATGATGACGTCATCATTATTTCATGATTATGTTTCATTGATCATTTCTGGTGATGTTAGCCACGTTTTGAGAGAAAAGGCTATAAATCAACTACTCGATGAAGTCTTTCCGAAAATTGCAAATTCTCTCTTTACTCGAGCAGAATTCGAACAAATAACATTCAAGATTATAGAAACCTTAGGTGCTAGATTATCGCAATTTAAATCTGGTGATCAAAATTGTGATATTAATGGCATCGATCACCTATTTTCATTATTGTACATATTTCTCAAATATCCTCCCCTTGAACCGATATTAAGAAAAATCAGCAGTGCTTTGATGAATAATTCTTCGACATCTGAATTAAGTCTGTCAATTATTTCAAATTTGGACTTCTTGTTTGGAAATAACGCGCTAAATATCAAACAAATCCTTCTTAGTAAGTTTTATATTTAAAATCCTAAAACGATATATATATATATATATATATAATTCTAAATAAGTTTGTTTGTCACCTTTCAATGTATTACTTAAATTTGTAAGTGGATTATATTTCATTATTTTTAATTAATTTTTCATTTTGATTTTTAGATTTAAATTTTTTTATTTATATATATTATCTATATATTAAAGAAGCTTTTCATCTTTGGTTGCTTTATATTTGTTGAGTCTTTGTATACCCTTAACTTAAATTACTCAAGACTTTGTTTCAAACATGAAGCTTCAATAGAAAGTTACAAAATATGAAACCCCCAAAACGGCAAATTCTATTTATATCTTGTATTAAAACTATTATATTATGGTAATTATAAATAATGTGAAAAATGAAAATTAGAACCGCAGCGAAGCACCGGTA
The DNA here is from genome assembly GCA_022537955.1 of Schmidtea mediterranea. Classification (NCBI taxonomy): domain Eukaryota; kingdom Metazoa; phylum Platyhelminthes; order Tricladida; family Dugesiidae; genus Schmidtea; species Schmidtea mediterranea. Next base: position 269,803,794 of record CM039679.1, on the reverse strand, counting down.
TACGGTTAGTGTGTATATATATAATGGTGTTTAACGTAGGATATACCAGTTACACAAGACTCAATGATTTATTAATATTCAAATTTAGACTTCACTATAATTTTAGTTTTTATTTCTGAAAATTAATGTTATCTATTGATTAATTATATCTTTTTAACTCTTTTTACTATCTTAGATATTAAAAAATTATTATAATTATATTTAACCAGTTAGTTAAATTTCGGAGATTACGTGGTTTTAAATGAACATTTTATTAACTTAACCCTTAATTGCACTGTATAGCAAATTTGCTACATACCAGAATTGCATGTTTAGATCGCCTAAAATAAATAAGATATAACCACTTCATAGTGTTGCTTGTGAGCTTCAAAGCTGTTTAACGGATTTTAAATTTTACATTAGATTTTTTAAATTATTTTTATAATAATATATATACAGTCAAAGGAACGTTATTTTATTTTATTCAAAATAAATAAAAAAAATCATGCAATTAAGGGTTAATTAAGACTTCAAATAGGCATTCAGTTAAGTATGTTGAATATATATTTAAGAAATATTTTTGCAGGCAGTTTTATTAATACTATTATTATTATTATTATACTGTGATTCCTTGGTAGCAGCATAATTTAAGATATCAGTTAAGTGAATAATATAAAAAACCCTTGATCCAAATTAATAATTATTTTGTTGAAAAATGTTTTGATAATTTTTAATAATCGAAACTTTTTTCAACAATACAATAATTACTTTGCATGGTGGGCCTTTTTTATTATTCGCTTATCTGATATTATTATTATTATTTTTAATAAACATAATTTTCATTATCTGTATTTTAATTAATTGTTATTTATTATTTATATATTTTTATTATTATTTATAATTATTAATTTTATTTATTAATGATTTTTTTATTATTATTTGTGATTTATTATTTACTTATTTTTATTATTTCAATGACATAAAGAATTTTTTATTATTTGACTATGAATCAGTAATGATATCAATAAAGCATAGATATCATTACTGATTCATAGTCAAAGAAATAAAAATTCCTAATGTTATTACAAAATGAAAACCAATCAGAGGTGAAAATCAAAAAAGGTTCTTTTAATATTTTTATTTAATTTTATCTTATAATTTCTATCTAATCGAATAATTATAAAATAATCTATTTACAAATTAAAAGTAATCTCTCTCTCTCTCTCTCTCTCTCTCTCTATATATATATATATATATATATATATATATATATATATATATATATATATATAGATTAAATTATCCATAATAACAAGATCGTTTTGTCTGAGTTATATTTCCAAGCTAATATTGATTTCCACAATGAATTAAGACAATTGCGCTGATAAATGAATTATACGAATTGGTTCAAAAAGATTTTTATTTCCAAACTCATTATAAATCCAAACCACATGTCACACTAATGAAATCACAGAAAGGCAGATATTGCTTATAGTCTGGAGGTTATTTTTGAGGTTATATTTCATTCGCTGCAAACCCTTTTTGACATTAAACTGAATCAAATAATATGTGGATTTAAAAAACATTAATAATTCATAAACACGATCCTCAAAATACTTATAAATGATAAGGTTAATTTTAACTTTATAAAATAATATTTTTAGGATACAACATGAAATATAAAATATGTAAGTTTATGTATAGAATTAGGTTAATTTATAATATGCTGATTAAAATTTGCATGAAGAAAACGCAATTATACAATATTAAAAATTTTCATTTATCAACTGTAAAATTGTCTATATTATGAACAATCCTTCATACATTCAAATAAGTACATAAATAACAAAATATAATTTTAAAAGACATTGTATTTTATATTGATTTTATTGGTTGAATTTAATTTTAATTATTTAAAATTATTCCCTAAAAATATTTTTTTCAAATTACAGTAGAATATTGATTGTTGGTTTGTGATTTTTGATAAAAAAGTTTCTTCGACTAGTCCTTGTAATGTGCCGAACATTCGTGTATACCATAAATAAATCTAATTCATCATAGTCAAATTTTGTAGAAAATACAACGTCTTTTATAAATAAAAGAAATCAAAGGTAAAAAACAAAAAATTCCTTATAATAAAATATAAACAATTAATATACTCAAAGATTTTAAACAAATCCTTTTGACATCATTTAGATGACTACTTTTTAAAGGTTCTTAGATTTTTTATTTAACAACCTTTAAATTAATAACCTCAATTATACACCTAAAATATAAAATAAATGGAATTTGATTTATTCATCATAAACATAAATTACATTACATATTTCGTTAAAACTACAAACAACTATAGTATTTGAAGTTATCCGTTATTAATCAAATTAAAATACTTTTAATAGAATATTTTTAACATGTTGACGGACACTTGCGTTTATAGCCATCAAAGCGAAGTTCACTGTGGTATGACGGCAATAGCCGTCCAAAACGAAATGGTCGCCATCGTCCAATTACTAAGTGTCTAGAGTCCGCGGGCGTTATGACGGTTATAGCGGCAACCTAATTAAAGGTGCTGAATTAATCAAAATTAAGTTTATTTAAGCCGAAAGAGTAAAACTATACTTCTAATATTCTAAAAATTACAAAAACATATTGTTAATTTTCGAACTTAAACGTGTTTAATATAAAACAAGAAAAAGTCAAAGTACTTTATTCTAAATAGTTTTAAGTTCATATCTACCTGGCGATGACAAAGTGAGTCTGTCGAAATATATTGTAGTATAATATATATTTATTAATTCAATACCAATGGTTTGTGATTGTTTTAATCAATTTAAAAATTAATATTTTAATTTAAATAAAGTTTTGCTAAATTTTGGTTATCTGACAGTCTGTTTTATTAAATTAATTGAAAACTTAAAATAACTTACCGATTTTTTATTTTTATGTTGATGACATTTTTATGCATTATTTTAATATTATTTTTATTATTATTATTATTATTATTATTATTATTATTATTATTATTATTATTATTACTATCATTATTTTTATTATTATTTTTATTACTATTATTATTATTACTATTACTATTATTATTATTATTATTATTATTATTATTATTATTTTATTATTATCATTATCATTATTTTTATTATTATTTTTATTACTATTATCATTATTTTATTATTTTTATTATTATTTTTATTACTATTATTATTACTATTATTATTACTATTATTATTACTATTATTATTACTATTATTATTACTATTATTATTACTATTATTATTACTATTATTATTAATATTATTATTATTCTAATAATAATTATTCCATAATTAGCAGTAACCAAGGAGTCAGCATTAGACGATGCTAGCGATTCGCAGTCGTCCTCAAACATCAATAACGAATCTACAAGACTTTCAGAGAATTGTATTAGATTGAAGGGCCTATTGGATAAAATTATCCATCTTGTTAATAGCGTGAATAATAAATACTGATGATATCATCACCCTCGGAAATGATATATATATATATTATCATCACGATATGCAATTATTCGTTCACTCTTTTTTATGCTAGTTCATAGATGTCTTGTTTAATTATTTTCAAATGCATTTCTGGCTTCGGTAGTTGTCATTATTAATGTTGTTTATGATTCGAATTAGACGGCATTTTTTCCTAGTACTATTTCCATAGTTACAGATTTCCACAGCCAAGAATCACCTTTATTATTTAGCATTGTGCTTGATATTTTGTGACTATTTTTTTATTCTTATTCAGTTTTGTGAGGATTTTAGTTAAATGTTTAGGAAAGGATTTGCAAATCAATTCAGCCCAGTAGAGAGTTATAAATGTGTTGTCTTCAGGCAATTGGATTTTTCGACTCTCGTAAAATATTACGTATTTTTTGACATTCTTCAAGAATTGTTTTTAAACCGTTATATTTCTAAATATTTCACTAACTGTTACTGAAACCGGAAATATTCATAACTAAACCGGTTAAAATAAGTAATTTTTTCCTTCCTTTTGTAGGGATTATGGTTCCGTTGACCTTGACCACATGTAAACATTTTCTTACCCCCCAATGGTTACCAGTTGCTAAGCAACGTTGGTAATGTAACCATCGGCGTCGAGATCGCCAAAGGTGAGCGCCATATTGGAACTGCTCTGGCCCGACCTCGTCTGGGTTTAACGCACTGCCGATAGAAGACATGTGTGCGATTTCCCTTCTCTGGTCCCTCCTTAAAATATTTTCATCTTTCGTGACCGTCTTTTATCTTTCAGATGGAATGTTATACTTAAATGCTATCTAGTAACGCTATGAATATCATTCTCAAACATTTATTAATCAATAGAGTTGTATCCAAGATCAAGATTGCACGCTTCGAACTTGAGCTGTCCGCCGTTTTGCGCGCTCAGCCCTTCCTGGCTGATGTTTATTGGGTTTATCCTTGGGTGTAGAAATAGACGTCATGTTTCGGTAAGCCAGCTGTGCGGGGGCGAATACTAGCGGGTAAGTTACGGCTGCCCCTTCTTTGCACGCTGCTAGTGCTGTTTCCAGGCCCTTGATTTGTGTTCTCAGATTTTGAGTTTGAGTAAGCTGTCGTTCACCAGCCCACCCCTTTTGCGCTGCCTCCATTTTGGATAAATAGTTTTCACCCTCTACGGCTCAATCCAGGTTCCTTTGACCTGCTGGATCTCCCGGGTGAGTTGTAGGAGGTGTTGTTGTAGATCTTGGTTGGCTGCCTGTGCCTTATCCAACTCCCGTTGTAGGATGGAGGATTGACGGAAGTTCATTTCTGAAATAAAATAATATTTCATCACGGCGGTTCCACAATTGTAGGGAATTTATCATTTCCTAACTTATGACTAGGTCGTCGTAGAGTACTTAGTTCTTATCCTCTGTCCAAATAATATAACGATAAATCAGAAAATTTGTAATAAGATACTAGAATACGCAGACAAACAAATTTATTTCAAACATTTGGTTTAGATTCGTTCGCGTTAATAATATTCGTAATGTTATTATCTCCTCTTCTTGACATATCGTTCCCTTGCGTATGAATGTTCACTGCGAATCTCTGCAGACCTGTCTTCCTCTCTCATCTCCCTTGGTAGAATGCGCCGTGGAACAACTACGTTCATATCTGTCATACGTTCTCAAAGCTTGGGGTCATCTAATTCGTACGAAACGTTGTAATGCGGGGCTTACCCGTTAGTGCTGGGTATCCTGCCCGCCTCGATGTCTTCATTGATCCTTCGTAGATGCCGCCTGGCCGACTCCACTTACCGATTCGTCTCGGCTTGATGTCTTTCGAGGCGCGCCAGTAAGTACTCGGCCTGTCCTCGCATCTCCCTCGTCAGGTTTCGTTCTGGTTCTCTCCTGATCGCTACGTAGGGGAGATTAATTTCGTCGGAGTCCTTTTGTGTGCCGGATCGGGTTTCACGCACCGGGGAGATAGAAAATCCCGCGTCCCACATCGCCTGTCTACATCTGGCAGCCGAATGAGCGGGGAATCGAGCTATTACTCGGGATGCGTCAATCCACGAGTCTTTTAGAAAACAAGAAAATATTAGTTGATAAATAACGTCTGACATTCTATCGTTTCAATACTTTGCACTGCTTAATTGTTGAAGACCTTGATTACTTCTTTTACTCGTATAATTGATTAGGCTATATTCTGATTAGCTTTATCCTAATAGAGATTATCCTATGCATCGTAAATGCTTTCTATTTATTCTTTCCAAATTTTTAATAGAACACCTCCTTTTCACATTTGGATTTTTCTATCTAGATACTCGTTACTGAACGGTACTTCAATCAAGGTGTGGTTTAATCATGATGGTGATTTATTCCCCTCTTATTACGGTTCACTACATAATTGATTTGATTATAATCGAAATCTAGTAAAGGTTCAATCATAGAATATCAATAATTGTCTGAGTTAATTATGAAAATCCATCGATAATGGTCTAGTTTAATCCTGATAGCCTAGGTTAATCATATTAGTAGCTTTAAATCGTAACAATAATAAAGAAAATCCGGCCTAAACATAATCATAAGTAGTATACGTCTATTCTACCTTTAAAATTATTTAATAAAAGACTAATTTAATCATTGTTGTGTTAAATACAAGTCTATTTTAGTTGTAATAATAATGAATAAAATCTGGCCTAAGCATAATCATAAATAATATATGTCTATTCTACTCATGAAAACAATTAAGAAAAATTTTAATTTAATTATAATCAAAATCACTCATAATTTAATAATTGTCTAATTTAATTGTAGCAGTAAATTACTTTACTCTTATACGATCGGGATTTGCAAAGTAAATCCTAAGCCTGTAAAATGCATCCAACATCATCGCGAATCTGCTTCAACTGCCTCCTGGCTTCTACCAACGACTTGCGATAAGGGGTCGAATTCTACGTCTATAATAGGGTTAATTAAACGGTTGGTTGGTCATTTGGCAATTTGTTTGGGTAATTTCAATTTTCATTACAGTCTCCTCTTTTTTCTATTTAATACCTCGTGGGTAATTTGAAAGTGTTCAGGATAATACGAGTTAATCGGTTCAATGATTTTATTTATGACACGTAATATGAGGTTATCGTGTTTCTCTGATCATTTCCTTAGCGGATCCTCGCGGGTGATGGCTCGTTGATCTGGTCGCGTCTATGCTAATATTATGTCAAAGAAATTTAAATAGTTACCCGTATATGGAGATTTGCTCGAGCCCGCCGTGGTAGTTTCCTCTTACCTTTGGAATCCCTTTGATACTTGTACGTGTTTTCTCGACATATTATTCCGTAATATACACCGAAATATTTTCGTCAATATCGGCCTTTATATCTGTTAGGTGTGTCTAGTGGATTAGCAAATCTGCAGTATGAACACACCTCAACAGCTGTTGGCTAAGACTTCACCAGTTGTCAACAGTTGTGACACACTGAGCATTGATTTTTGTCTGATTTCTTACCGTGGAATTTCGAAAAATTTCATTTCCATTCCCTTTCCTGTGGACTTATTTATGGATTGGAATTCGTCTGAACCATGACATTTGGCTACTGACTAAAAGAGATCGACCGTCGAGAATTTTCCTGATTAGATATTTTTACTTTCCTCCAAGGAATTAATGGTGAAAGATCTTTGCCTCACGAATTATTACTCGTCTACGCAGTAAGCTATTTGTTATATCTCCTACATATGATACTACTCGTTCCTAGTTCGATAATATTGGATTCTGGATTTTCTCATTAGTTGATCAGGCTTTAGGGCTTTCCTTCAGAATGGTATCGGGATGTGTTCGTGAATGGATACTATCGAATTGAAATGGCTTGGGTCAAATGGGTTTCGACTATTGTTGTCATGAGTCTTCGTAATATAACTCGAAAATGAAGTTTATAATATCTCCTACATTCTTTTCTTAATCAAAACAATTGTGATCCCAGTAATGTATTTTGTGCTTTAATGAGTAAATTTATTCATTGTATTTTCTGTTTTGTCAATGCTTTTATATTAACTTAATTTTTTGTGGAAATTTTTTGGGCCTTATTTTATTTAGATAGTTTGTTATTATCCGGTTCATATAATTGATGATTTTTATGTATCTTTGTGCTTTCCCTTTTGAAGATTATTATAATTTACAAAATTAATTTCGCTTGGAAATGATAATTTGGGGTTTTTATTAATTTTATGTAATGGTTTTATTTATCCGGTTAGCTCGGGTATTAGTCTCATTTAGGCTCTTTACATTATGATTTTTGCAATGATATTAATCCTAGATTTTAGTTTTTTTAACAAGTTCTTTAATAACTTTTAGCAAAATTCGTTATATTTCGGGGTTTTAGTTTTATCATATTCCTTTATTAATTTTAGCAAAAATTCCTTATGATTTGAGCATATTCATTTACTGATTTTTGCAAAAATTCTTTATATTTCGAACATATTCATTTACTGATTTTATCAAAATTCTTTATATTTCGAACATAGCAACGATTTTATATTTAAAGTCCCGTCACCCTCCTTTTTAATTGACCTTAGGAGCGTCTGTGTTTATATTATAATTAGTGAGTGCCCACTGGACTACTCGGTGTTTGAATTTTTAGCCGTATGTGTGTTGGGCCAGCACACCAATATCCTTGAGAATTGTTTAAATGCATCGGTAATACAGCACGAAAACCCAGCACCAAGATAACTTAAAATACAATATACAACACCAATTAAACACTTTAAAATCTGAGAGAATATAAATAAATATAAAATCAAAAACATAAAAATAAAATTAAAATAATAACAAAATGCACCAAGATTCGCACGATACCTACACAAATATAACAAGAAAACACAACAAATTCGACGAAATTGAAAAAATTAATAAAAGTTCATTAAAATGAAATTTAAATCGAAAATTTGAATTAGTAATAATTCAATAAAAATCTTAAATAAAATATTATAAAAATAAATCAAAAAATAATAAAATTAAAGAATAGAATTTACTAGAAAATAACAAGGTCGAATTTTGTTTTACTACATCAAATTTCACACGCGAGAAAAATAGGTATAAATACCGATGTGTTTTCACAAATTTTCAGTCTTATTTTTCGGAGAAAAAATTTCATTACAAATTTTAACTGGTTGTATGGCTGGTTGAGAGCCGTGCATTCAGGCAATTAACACGGGTAAGTGTTTTGCCTGAACACGATCACTCTCAACTGGTGCAATATTTATTAGTTGATTTTTTCGAAGAGAATTGATGGGTAATTTTTCAATTGAATTTATGTATGACTTTTCAGATCGAATTGATGGATGATTTTGTTTATGGATTATTTTGTTTTTCCAATTGAATTATGGATGATTTTTTTTTTGAATCAAATTTGTGGGTAATTTTTTAATTGAATTTATGGATGATTTTTCAGATTAAATTTATGGATAATTTTGTTTTTCCAATTGAATTATGGATGATTTTTTTTGAATCAAATTTGTGGGTAATTTTTTAATTGAATTTATGGATGATTTTTCAGATTAAATTTATGGATAATTTTGTTTTTCTAATTGAATTTATAGATGATTTATCGAATTAAATTTATGGGATTTTTGAAGTAAATTTTATGGAATGGATACAATGAATTTCAAATGTATGTAGCGATGTAATATGCTGAATAAATATTTTATATCTACAGCCTTAGTGCATCGAAACTTTTATTCCAAATGCTATGGTAAATTATTATTTGTTATTCCTTTTCCGGCCCACAGCCAACACATAACGCAAGAAAGCAAAATCTACATAGTACAGATTTGTGTAAGAGCGTGGAAAATCGCCAATGATATGTACCCGTGAAGACTCAGCGTGCGGAACGCAGGAGTTGGAACGTCAATATTATCCGTACATAGGGGAAATTGGAGGGTAAATGAGTAGTTTATTAGCTGCTCCTTCACCATCCGTTTTCTGTAAAATTGACATAAATTTTTAACAACAATCGGCTCAAAATCTCTAACACCGAGTAGTCCAGTGGGCACTCATTAACTATGAAATGAACATAAATAGATCTGAAGGACAAAAAGAGGGAATGGGTAGCGGGGAAATTTGCGAAATCGTTGCAACAGTTAAAATGAATAGCCATCGGAAAAAGATTAATCCGAACGACCAAAATCATTAAAAATAATGTTTTTAAATAAGAATTAAATTAATTAATTTGAGTTGAGGCGGAGAATATGGGCGGGACGCTGCTCAAATTTTCCGAACTAATTCAGATACTTAACAAAAATAGTAACGTAAAAATGGAATGCGTAAAATAAGGGCGGAACGCTGCTCAAATTTTCCGAGTCAATGAAAATACTTTGTCGAAAACTGTAGAATAGGGATGAACCGTAAAATAAGGGCGGAACGCTGCTAAAATTTTCGAATTTACAAAAATACTTTATCGAAAACCGAAAAATATAGATGGACTACGGCTAATGTTGTATATCAATAAAAAATTTTAACGCCGAGGAATAAGGAAGGATCCCTACAAAATCTTAATGATAAGGGTAATGGTAATTACAATAATAATGATAATAACAACAATAATAATGGTAATAATAATAATAATCATGGTATTTGTAGTAATGATGATAATAATTATGATAATAATAATAATAGTAGTAATAATCATAGTAGTAATAACAATAAATATAATAGTAGTTATAGTAATAGAAATAATAATAAAGGTAATATATAGTGGTAACAATGATAATGCTAGTAATAATAATGGGAAACATTGTAGTTATAATAGGGATAAGGGTGAAAGATATAATGTGGGTGTATTTAAAATAACAAAGGGAGTACAGGCCAAAGAATAATCATCAGCATGGACAATAATAAGAAGGACTAAGCAAATGGAAATAACAATGAATGATATGAGAGTATAGGTTAACATTTGAAGGAGATAGGAGAATAATGGGACCTAAGAATCAAAAGCGAGCACAGGTCTTCTATCGACAGCTCGTGAACCCGAGGGTTGTCCGAGCAACTATAGTACTAGCACATGGTACTCAATTTTTGCGGACAATCCACCACTTGAACACATTACCAACGTTGCCTAGCAACGGGTGCCAAGTGGATCAGAATCATTTTGTATGGCGTTACGAGGGCAACTAGAAGGATAAGCAAGATTCAAAACCCTGTAACCCACCATACAAATTTTGGGGGCTCAGCCGGGATAACCATGATTGTTTTTGCAAAGAACCCAAGGAAATAAAAGCAAATGTTTAATTATTAAACAGAAATGTTGGAACGACATTTTGTCGGACCACGGAGAGAGGATGAACTAAAGAATGGAACTTAATAACAAACGAAGGAAAACGATCGACTTAATGACGATGAGAAAACAGTTCGATGATATTATGTAGAGAACGATGAGCTGAGTAAAAATGCCAATTGAACTATGGTTGTATTTTCTGAAGGTTCGAAGTTACAAAGGGTCAAACCTTGACCAAAAATATAATTTTGATATGTTGTAGAGAAGAATGCGCTTAATAAAATTGCCAATAGAACCATGGTCATATCTTCTAAAGGTTCGAAGCTAAAAAGGGTCAAACCTTGGCCAAAAATTTTATTTTTGATATGTTGTACAGGACGGTGAGTTGAGTATTATTGTCAATGGAACTATAGTCGTATCTTATCGAACTTCAAAGGTGTAAAGGGTCAAACCTTGACCAAAAATATAATTTTTGATATGTGGTAGAGAAGAATGAGCTTAATAAAATTGCCAATAGAACCATGGTCATATCTTCTAAGGGTCCGAAGCTAAAAAGGGTCAAACCTTGACCAAAAATATAACTTTTGATATGTTGTAGAGAAGAATGAGCTTAATAAAATTGCCAATAGAACCATGGTTATATCTTCTAAAGGTTCGAAGCTAAAAAGGGTCAAACCTTGGTCAAAAAAATTATTTTTAATATGTTGTACAGAACGATGAAGTGGCAAAAGTGGTGATAAAATTAGGATCTTCCGACCTTTGGATAAAAAGTTATTAAGGGTCAAACCTTCAAAAATTTTAATTTTTGATATGTTGTAGAGCTTGAAAAGCTGAGCAATATTTACTATGGAAGTATGGCAGTCTGACTTCTAGGTCAAAAGTTATAAAGGGTCAAAACCTTGGTCAAAATTTTTAATTTTTGATATGTTGTAGAGCTTGAAAAGCTGAGCAATATTTACTATAGAAGTATGGCAGTCTGACTTCTGGGTCAAAAGTTATAAAGGGTCAAAACCTTGGTCAAAATTTTTAATTTTTGATATGTTGTAGAGCTTGAGAAGCTGAGCAATATTTACTATAGAAGTATGGCAGTCTGACTTCTGGGTCAATAGTTATAAAGGGTCAAAACCTTGGTCAAAATTTTTAATTTTTGATATGTTGTAGAGCTTGAGAAGCTGAGCAATATTTACTATAGAAGTATGGCAGTCTGACTTCTGGGTCAAAAGTTATCAAGGGTCAAAACCTTGGTCAAAATTTTTAATTTTTGATATGTTGTAGAGATCGACGAAACAAACAAAATTGCCAATAGAACTTTAGTCATCAGAGCTTTAGATAAAAAGTTATAAAGGGTCACAACTTTGGCAAAAATTTTAATATATTGTGTAGAATAATAAGACGATCAAAAATTAACATAGAACTATAATCGTATGAACTTTTGATAAACAGTTACAATGGGTCAAAACCTTCGAATACTCTAGAATTCAGAAAGTTGTGAAGAAATTAAAAATTTTGAAAGTGAATTGTAAATATTTTTGTAAATCAGTGGAGACGAAGTGTTTTAATCAATAAAGTTTACATCGTTTGGAGTTCGTTACTGGTGTTTAAAGCACGTTTGGAGGCAGATCGACAATAATTTCTATCCGAAGTCACCGAGAACTCCAACAATATGATGAAACAAAACAACAGTTTGGAAAACTCATGAATGACGAGTATTGTAATAAGAGAGGAAAATATCAATATATGTAAACAAGTTAAAATATTAGATACACAAAAATTTCAAAAAATGAAACGATTCAACAGGAAAGTGGGGATAAAATTATCAATATTTGTAGAGTAGGAATCAAAGAAACAGGAAACTATAAATAAAAATAAAATTATGGGTAGGTTGTATAAATCAATGGAATCATCGTGTAAATATCATCCAAAAAACCGTAGAAGTAGTAATAAAAATATAAAAAAAAAAAATATAGATAAATAAATAAAAATAAAAAATAATAAAAATAGGGAAAAGGTGGAAATCACGAGGGTTAAAGTGATTAGAAATAGGGGAAACCACAAAATGCGGGTCGTCTAAGAGTTCGTAAAAAATTGGAAAAAAACTAGAAATTACTGGATTAAAATTGTTTGAAATAAGACGTGATCACCAAGTCAATTAAAACAATTCTAAAACGTAATAAACGATTAATGGAAAGTAATTAAAATAAAGATCAAAATAGTAACGGAAAAGGTTGCAACGATTTCGAACCCCTACTTCTATGAGATGAGAAATATTAGCGGAAGTAACGAACAATTGATTGTAAGTATTACAAAAGACATGAGGCCAAGTAGAGCCAAATTAGATACTAAACGAGAACAGATAATCGATTAAGTTAGAGAAATTGACGAAAGGATAATCCAGATGATGGAGAAACTTAGGCGTAGATAAAAGGAAATGTTCAGGAGTAAATGAAATGAATAGTAAGAAATGAGCATAGAGGAATAAAATGATGATGCTTGTTATTAATGAAAATAAAGGATTAGAGATAATAATGAATTACGAGAATAATAGTTAGCAACCAGAGGAAAATAATGATTGAAAGAGTTGAGATTAATGATAATAATAAATGACACAACAATAGCAACCGAAAGGTGTAAAACATACGGAAAAAGCCGAAAACTTCATGAAAGCAGTTAAATAAATTCTGAGCGGACAAGTAAAACACAACTTAAACAGTGAAAGCTGAAAAATCACACATAAGGTACGGTAAAAGTTTCGATGCATCATTTTGTTAGTGTATTTTGTAATGTTATTTATATTATATTATATGGAAATGATACTGGAAAGTAAGATTTAAAACCGAGCTATCATAACGATAGTACGCTTATTCCGATGGGGAACCTTGATCAACCCGAGGAGAGGAAGGTAGTAGGATATCCGTCGCAAATGTTGGGGAGTTTCTGGTGAGAGATTGATCACCTCTCTGGGGAACAAACCAACGCGATTACTACAATTTTTGAATTGGGAAAGTGAAGGGGAAACCGAAAATAAAAATAAAAATTGGAAAATGCGCATGATTTAGACGTTAAAGGTACCTAGAGATATTCTTTTTTTCCCTAGCTGGTGGTGAGGCACCAGAGGACAGCTACGGACTGTCGTGCTCAGGTTGTTATCAGCCAAGGGACTGATGACGCTGAGCCGTTCGATACAAAAACCCGGATCACACACCGAGTGTCGAACGATTCTTTTTTTCGCTGGGAGGCACTCGATACAACAACCCGGATCCCACACCGAGTATCGGGGCCAAACGGTAGGTGAGATGTGAACTAACCGGTAAATGGTTCATACTCAAAATGTCCTACTAAAGCCAGATGAGAGCGCTCGAATTGAGCCGAGAAATCTGATGGATGGAGCGGACAGAGAGTTGATAGTTTATTTCCGCTCCCACTTTTGAGCACTTCCTTTTCTTTTCACTATTCGGGAAATCAAGTAAACTGCTTTTGGAACTTGATTGAACGTCTAGGCATTTCCATACTTTTATATTCTTCGAGGTACACAACCCGGATCCCACACCGAGTACCGAGGGAATGTTTTTTTTATTGCCCAGCGAGGAGTTTGGTACAATAACCCGGATCCCACACCGAGTACCAAATATCCGAATGGCGGTGAGTAAAGCGTAACCGGAAGAATGCGCGGCCAAAAGACGCCATGGCTTGAGAGTCAGTGTGAGGCCTCAAACATACCCAAAAGTCACTGTTGAGCTCAAGTCCGATAAAATAATAAGAGATAATAGAGGCCGGATGATTATAATCAGTACACTAAGACAGATACTTGAGGCAATAGAGGGCCGGATGATTATAATCAGATACTTGAGGCAATAGAGGGCCGGATGATTATAATCAGATACTTGAGGCAATAGAGGGCCGGATGATTATAATCAGATACTTGAGGCAATAGAGGGCCGGATGATTATAATCAGATACTTGAGGCAATAGAGGCGGATATAATCAAACTTGAGGCATAGGGGCCGGATGATTATAATCAGATACTTGAGGCAATAGAGGGCCGGATGATTATAATCAGATACTTGAGGCAATAGAGGGCCGGATGATTATAATCAGATACTTGAGGCAATAGAGGGCCGGATGATTATAATCAGATACTTGAGGCAATAGAGGGCCGGATGATTATGATCAGATACTTGAGGCAATAGAGGGCCGGATGATCATGATCAGATACTAGAGGCCATAGAGTACCAGATAAGATATGATATGAGTAAAGATGAAATATGATTATGAATAGATATTAAGGTCACGGATGACCAGTAAAAGAGTTAAAGCCGAAGGCCGAAGAGCCAACGGAAATCATAGAGGGCATAGAGCGCCAGCGATTGAGGATTAAGTAAATGAATTTTTTGGGGACATAGGAAAACAATTAATGGAATGAATGAAAGTATGAGTATGATGAGTTTATATTATTGATATTATGATATAGATAATTGATACGACTATATAGACAACTGATAAGACTATATAGATAATTGATACGAGATTAATAGATAATTGTTACGAGATATAGATAATTCAAAATAGACTTAAAAAATGAAGGGAGATGAAGCAAAAGAAAAATTATTACAGCGAATAGAGTTTACGGAAAAAGACAAGAGAATTTAAATAAAAAGGCCCATAGAGCAACAGTGGTTAAAGTTTAAGGAAAAAGACGAGAAGAGTTAAGTAAAAAGGCCTATAGCGCATAGAAATTAAGGAACGTTTTTGGACCAATGATAGAGATAAAGGAGAATAGTAAACGAGACGATTATTGATATGATGGTGATGATTTTATTGGATTAAAATAGTTAATTGATACGACCGGATAGATAAGGATAATTTAGACGAAACAAATAGATAGTTGATACGAGCTATAGATAATTTAAAATAAAATTAAAATGAAAAAACAAAAATTAAAAAGATAAGAAGTTGACGTAGAGAAAAGAATTAAGGAAAAGCAGTGAGAGTAGTATGATGAATTAATGCGGAAATTTATGTAGAATAATATATACTAGAAGTGTTATTTATGTTTAGATAATTGACAAGGAATAAAGAGATCGAGTAAACCAAAAGAATAAAGAGATCAAGTAAACGACGAATAATAGAGCCGATGAACTAGAGATAGAATCAAGAAAACGAGTTACGAGAAACCGGAATCAAGGGAACCATTGTGTAGAGAAACTGAAAATATACCAAAACAAACGGAGAACAAGGATAAAGAAATAGACCATGTTATTGAAATTCAAAGAGAGTGAAAAGCGGCAATAGATAGAAAACTTAATACAGTAGCGATAGCAGAACCAATGATTACAACGGGATTAGAAAGTTTGGAAACAGAAGCTGAAAAATATGATAAATCAACGGAAAAGCTAATCGATAAAGGAAACAACGTGAAATCACCCGAGCTAGGAATTCCAATTCAGTTGAAAACAAGTACGAGTAAAGAGATGGAAAAACTCCGAGAGGAAATGAACCAAGAGTTGCCAAGCAAAAACATGGATGAAACAGAAATATATTTTTGAGAAAATCAACAATGTACAAAATCGTACGCGATGAACCGGAAATGAAGGGCCGAGAACCAATATCTTCAAGTTTAAAGAGGAATGTACAGGAGATGCATTCAAAAAGAAAATGCAACGAAGAAGATTTCAATGACAAAATAGAAACTGGAAATTCGGAAATAAAAACAGTTGGAACAAAAATAGCTGAAACATGGCAAACGGAAATCGTACTGGAAGAGAAAATATTAACCACAATGGAAGAAAGAGTCGAAAGAGAAAATGAGCAAACCGAGTTAAAAGATCGAGTATCAGAACCAATGAAAGTAGTGATGGAAATAACGAGACAAACGAAAGATATTTACCCGCAAACAAATCAATATATTGAAAAACCATCACGAATTTACGATATGCCAGTTAAGAGGATTCAAGACAGTAGAGGTAAATTTATAAATTATAATAATTATTTCAGGATTAAAAACGCGAGTTACAACCCAGTATGTATTATCTGTTTAAAAGAAGGATGCCGAACTGATCGAGGTTATCAACTAAAGAATTGCCAAGGATGTGATAGAAGAGTTCGCACAGAAGAAGAAGAAATGATAATCTGTTTTAATTGCAATCAAAGCGGTCATATGTCAAAGAATTGTCGAATGAGAAGAATTTAAGGTCAACAAAAAACCAAACCAATTCAGGAAGAGTCCATAAAATAACCCAACACAAGGGGTCAGACATTCAAGAGATAGGGCGATAATGAGTACAACAACAAGATTCGAGATTACAACCTGTTTCAACTGCAACCTAAACGGACATTTGGCTGAAAATTGTCCAATAGAGAGAAAATCGAGACAACCAAAACCGAACCATTATAGTCAAAGTACACAAAGCAATCAAATACAAGAGAGTGAGCAATTAAGAGGTATGATTAAACGAATATCCGCAAACAATCAAAGACAACGAAGTAATACGAGGAGAAACAGGAATGATGTTCGATATTTATGGACCAGAAAATATTCGGAACAGCAAAAAATCGAATGCAGAGATTACAGAGAGAGGAAATCCAAGAAATTCGATAAAGACGGATGAACAGAAATTAAATATCAAGTAGAAGCAATATGTCGAAAATAGTCAATACAAAAGAAATTCACACTGCAGAGCAGTGTGTCGTCACAGCGAGGAGGATATAACAATAAATAACGAAATTAACGACAAAGAAAATGACGTGATTAAGAAAATGAAACTCAGGAGGTCAAAATAAAATCAGAGCAAGAATCGAGCTGCGAAAAAAAAAAAAATAAATAAATAAATAAAATAAAATAAAGATAATTCAAGAGTTCACCGAACGATAGACGACGAAAAAGCAGAAAAACAGCGATAAAAGATATCGAAAAAACAAAAAAACAAAATATCAAAATACGAGGGTACTACTACAAAAATCGAAAAGAAAACTGATAAGGAAAGCGAAAATAAACATGTTACCACAAGGACTAAACAATAATGAAAAGGACAAGAAAGTGAAACTTCAAATAAACGTGAAAAGTAAAGTATTGGAGTCAAAGACAATATAGAAATCAGAGAGACGTCAATCGAGCAAGAGGTAATAGATATTTTAATGGTTAATAAAATTTCAGAGGAAGAACTAATCGAAAAGAGAATCCAAAGACAACAAACGAGAAACCTGAATATGCAAGACAGATCAAAAACAGTCAGTGAATTGAAAATTGAGACAAAGAAGATGTAAGAGAAGAACTCAGCAAAACAACGAATGTGGAAAGGAAAAATTACAATGCATGACTACAAAACCACAACGATCGAAGAAATTTACATGGACAATCGATACAAAAGCTAACAGAGAACGACTACTATCGACATCAAATAAGCCAACTATTCGGGAAGAGAGGACACGTAAATAGATTTTGTAACAAAAGACGCGGAAAATGTTTTAACTGTCTAAAATGGGACATATGACTCGGAATTGTCCAAATAAACAGACTCAGAACCCATCCGGAGCAGTGGGACTAATGAGAGGAAGCAATAGGAAATCAAATGAGATCAATACCAACACCAGAATAAAGCCAGCGAATGATACAAGTGTCGAATCAAGTTAAGAACCAGGAAAAGACATGACAACGGGAAGGCAGAAAACCTATTAGACATGACAAAACAAATTAACAGAGTCACAAACAGCCAAGAGATAAAAATCAAGATATTATAGTAATCAGGCGAAATGGAAACGAGAATATAACGAAATCTACAATGATAAAATGAATTACTGGAACAGATGGAAGCAATCATCAAAACAACTAAGGAAATAATGCGAAATGGACTAGAAACAAGAATATCACCGAGATATTAGAAGGAGTAACAAAGATGATCACGAACTACGCAAAAGGCTAAAAATCAACAGCATAATCAGCATCTTAAAGAAAGAATACCAATATTATTCACAATAATTGACATAGCGGGTAATACACCCCTACACCATGCTACAGAAACCGAAAACGAGGAACGAACGATGGAAATTATTGAGATAATGAACCAATGTGGACAACATACAAATATCAGAAATGAGAAAGGACAAACACCCATGATGATTGCAGTGTCAAGATATGTCAACGAAAATTCTCAGGGAATTATTAAAAACAGGATCAACTCTAAATGAGAAGGACAAAAAGGAAAAACGATGTTAAATTATATTATGATGTCGCGAGAAGCAAGAGCAATAGATTTAGTTTACGATAAATGGAATTAAAGAAGACATCGAAGTAATAGGAAAAATTTAAACCCAATTCTTGGAGCAATCGGGAGAGGATACAATAAAGCAGCAGCAAAACTGATCAATTGGAGAAAAAGAAAATCCGATAACGAAATTATAGACGTAACAAATTCGAAAGCAATGAAAATATATTACAAAAAAGAGCAATAAATCCCGGTATGTATTACCAAGGACGATAAAAGCCCTGTTAAAGAGAGGAGAAATAAAATTCATGGACAATAAAAGAGAGCCTAGAAGATAACAAAGAGGGAGAAAACCGAGAGAGTAATAAAGGTAAAATCCAGTAGCCTTCAAAGAAATAGGACAACAATCAAAGTCAAATAACGTAGACAATCAGAAAAGATCAAAAGATGAAGAAAACATAGACAAAATCTGTTGGAAACAAATGATGGACTCACAGAAAATTCAAAATCGAGAGAACAAAGCAAGTCAAAATATGAACCAATACCCAATAGCCAAGTGAGATCGACATATATCCGGTAATTGATGAGAGATGCGGAGGGTTACGCACCTTGCGTGAAGACCCTTTGGAGATAAATCAAAGAGCGAAAACAAATTAGAAATCAGACGATGGGAATGAGAAAGACAAGTGATGCAATATTACGTTAAAATGGAGAAACAAATCAAATGGAAGCCAATCAAATATCAAGCAGATCAGAAATTGAAATAAACCGATTAAGAGGTACCGAAGCCATCAAGGAAATCAGATACAAGAGTAAACTTGGAGAGAATCCAGAACAATCAGATGAAAGACGAAAATGAGAAACAACGATAACAAATCCACGATCGGAGCAAGATAAAGCAACAAAATAGTAAAGAGATCACCAACACAAAACGAAAGCATTGAAGAAATAGATGAAATATCAAGTCAGTTAACGAAAAGACGAGGGAGAATAATTTAATGAAAAACTGAATCAGGTAATGAGAAGCTGGCGAATAACAATAAAGGACAGCTAACTGAGAAACGAAATTTGTGGTGATTGAGTTAAAAGGAAAAACGACAAAGACAAAGAATTAAAACCAGTAAAGCTCAATATACAAACCTAAATGAATACAAAAAAAAGGGTGGAAGAGACTATAAAATCAATTCGGGAATAAAGTAAGAAAAACAACCAACTGCGAGTGAAACTAGATGCAGCCAAACGAGACAAGATGAATATCACGGAACAGTAATCTCAAGCATGACTGAAGTTCAACACCGGATACAAATAGAGAACGGACCAGAGAAAAATCAAAGAACAACCCAACAATCAAAACCCGACAACAAGAAAGATAAATCGAATCAGTAAGGAGAGAAGGCAAAGGACAATACCAATAAACGACAAGACAAAAGATGATGAGACTGAACCGAGAAATGCACTCAATCAAAATGGAATATCGTAAGAAATCTTGCAAATCGTAGTGAAGACAAACAAAAAAGATAAATGATGTCAAATTAAGATTAATCCCAATCACAGAGACGAGCAACCAGATACGGTAATGAAAGCAACAGAGATAAAGAAAGGAGAGAAACAGAAAGTCAAATAACTACCCAAAATCAAGAGAGAATAATAGCAAGCCTTATTAAAGGAACCTGAAAATTGTTCGAAAGCAGCATGATATTGGCGACGAGAAGGAAGATATCAGTAATAAACCCATATATACAACCTAGCATCCCTTAGAAAGATGTCGAAAAACCCCACAATCAATCAATCGATGCAAAATTAACTGTAACAAATCTGACGATATATGAGAAACCCAAAGGATACCAATTACGGACGGATCAATTCCTACTATACCCAATGGTCAAAGGATTAACACAAGAAAAACAGATCGTTAAACCCTCAGAACTCTAGAAAATCAAATCGAAAGTCAATAGAAAAGGAAACACCCATCAAGGAAACAATATTAAAGTAATCATGGATGATCTTTAGAAACCCTACAAAATAACAAAAAGAACCGAAAATCGAGAACAAACAGCCAAAATGGATAACTAAAAAGAAGAAACTCAGACCAATCTCAAAGAATCATGAATAATCCCGAACCGATCAATTATCATAAAACAATCGAGACTAGATAATATGACAAAGGGTCAGCTATCCACAGAGTCCAATTGAACCTCACCCAGTTCAAGATGCAAAGAAACAATCAACAAACGAAAGTTAGAATGTCAATTTACAACTCAAAACCCTAAATAAACCAGCAAAAAGAAGTCTCAAACTAAACATTCTATCTATTCTTCTTATCCGAGATTCACTAAGCCTGCCAATCTTCCAAACAATCGGCATCTAATGAAGTCAATTCCCCAAACCAAACAAAATCTCAAAGTCAAATCGCACAACAGATATCGAATCGTCAAAATATCAGAACCTGCTGAAGAAAGTAATCAATCAGAAACCAAGAAACTCAAAGCATCAGCGAGACGAATACCCAAGTGACTGAATATTGAACTCATAATTAACAATGAACTAATAATCCTTAGACTATTAACTATTCTTTATGTGTGATCATGACCGGACTGTATGTCCTCTTTCACTTCATCTTGTAAACCGTATATTGATGTATACTGTATGATTATTTTTATGCATGTGGGTTTTAAGGTCACGACCATGTAGCTCGTAGACCCAATTGAATGGAGAATGTAAACTCTGCATAGTTCATAGCTTGGATCTTTAAGAAATTGCGGGTCGCAATTTTACGGGCCCCGGAGTGTTTTATGTTGGGCCAGCACACCAATATCCTTGAGAATTGTTTAAATGCATCGGTAATACAGCACGAAAACCCAGCACCAAGATAACTTAAAATACAATATACAACACCAATTAAACACTTTAAAATCTGAGAGAATATAAATAAATATAAAATCAAAAACATAAAAATAAAATTAAAATAATAACAAAATGCACCAAGATTCGCACGATACCTACACAAATATAACAAGAAAACACAACAAATTCGACGAAATTGAAAAAATTAATAAAAGTTCATTAAAATGAAATTTAAATCGAAAATTTGAATTAGTAATAATTCAATAAAATCTTAAATAAAATATTATAAAATAAATCAAAAATAATAAAATTAAAGAATAGAATTTACTAGAAAATAACAAGGTCGAATTTTGTTTTACTACATCAAATTTCACACGCGAGAAAAATAGGTATAAATACCGATGTGTTTTCACAAATTTTCAGTCTTATTTTTCGGAGAAAAAATTTCATTACAAATTTTAACTGGTTGTATGGCTGGTTGAGAGCCGTGCATTCAGGCAATTAACACGGGTAAGTGTTTTGCCTGAACACGATCACTCTCAACTGGTGCAATATTTATTAGTTGATTTTTTCGAAGAGAATTGATGGGTAATTTTTCAATTGAATTTATGTATGACTTTTCAGATCGAATTGATGGATGATTTTGTTTATGGATTATTTTGTTTTTCCAATTGAATTATGGATGATTTTTTTTTTGAATCAAATTTGTGGGTAATTTTTTAATTGAATTTATGGATGATTTTTCAGATTAAATTTATGGATAATTTTGTTTTTCCAATTGAATTATGGATGATTTTTTTTGAATCAAATTTGTGGGTAATTTTTTAATTGAATTTATGGATGATTTTTCAGATTAAATTTATGGATAATTTTGTTTTTCTAATTGAATTTATAGATGATTTATCGAATTAAATTTATGGGATTTTTGAAGTAAATTTTATGGAATGGATACAATGAATTTCAAATGTATGTAGCCGATGTAATATGCTGAATAAATATTTTATATCTACAGCCTTAGTGCATCGAAACTTTTATTCCAAATGCTATGGTAAATTATTATTTGTTATTCCTTTTCCGGCCCACAGCCAACACATAACGCAAGAAAGCAAAATCTACATAGTACAGATTTGTGTAAGAGCGTGGAAAATCGCCAATGATATGTACCCGTGAAGACTCAGCGTGCGGAACGCAGGAGTTGGAACGTCAATATTATCCGTACATAGGGGAAATTGGAGGGTAAATGAGTAGTTTATTAGCTGCTCCTTCACCATCCGTTTTCTGTAAAATTGACATAAATTTTTAACAACAATCGGCTCAAAATCTCTAACACCGAGTAGTCCAGTGGGCACTCATTAACTATGAAATGAACATAAATAGATCTGAAGGACAAAAAGAGGGAATGGGTAGCGGGGAAATTTGCGAAATCGTTGCAACAGTTAAAATGAATAGCCATCGGAAAAAGATTAATCCGAACGACCAAAATCATTAAAAATAATGTTTTTAAATAAGAATTAAATTAATTAATTTGAGTTGAGGCGGAGAATATGGGCGGGACGCTGCTCAAATTTTCCGAACTAATTCAGATACTTAACAAAAATAGTAACGTAAAAATGGAATGCGTAAAATAAGGGCGGAACGCTGCTCAAATTTTCCGAGTCAATGAAAATACTTTGTCGAAAACTGTAGAATAGGGATGAACCGTAAAATAAGGGCGGAACGCTGCTAAAATTTTCGAATTTACAAAAATACTTTATCGAAAACCGAAAAATATAGATGGACTACGGCTAATGTTGTATATCAATAAAAAATTTTAACGCCGAGGAATAAGGAAGGATCCCTACAAAATCTTAATGATAAGGGTAATGGTAATTACAATAATAATGATAATAACAACAATAATAATGGTAATAATAATAATAATCATGGTATTTGTAGTAATGATGATAATAATTATGATAATAATAATAATAGTAGTAATAATCATAGTAGTAATAACAATAAATATAATAGTAGTTATAGTAATAGAAATAATAATAAAGGTAATATATAGTGGTAACAATGATAATGCTAGTAATAATAATGGGAAACATTGTAGTTATAATAGGGATAAGGGTGAAAGATATAATGTGGGTGTATTTAAAATAACAAAGGGAGTACAGGCCAAAGAATAATCATCAGCATGGACAATAATAAGAAGGACTAAGCAAATGGAAATAACAATGAATGATATGAGAGTATAGGTTAACATTTGAAGGAGATAGGAGAATAATGGGACCTAAGAATCAAAAGCGAGCACAGGTCTTCTATCGACAGCTCGTGAACCCGAGGGTTGTCCGAGCAACTATAGTACTAGCACATGGTACTCAATTTTTGCGGACAATCCACCACTTGAACACATTACCAACGTTGCCTAGCAACGGGTGCCAAGTGGATCAGAATCATTTTGTATGGCGTTACGAGGGCAACTAGAAGGATAAGCAAGATTCAAAACCCTGTAACCCACCATGTGAAAATATTTTAGGTCGAGTTTATGGGTAATGAGTGCCGACAAAACAGCCGAAAGACTATTTACCTTTCACCCTTTTCCCCTATACGGAATGATATTGATGTTTCATCTCCTGCATTCTCACGCCGGAGCCTTCACGGGCACGAATTATTGGCGATTATACACGCACTTACACAATTCGATTATATGTATGATTTTAATTGCTTGTAATGATGTTTCGGCTGTGGGCTGGAAAATTTTTGACAAAGAAAATCTACTTGTTTAGGTAAACATATATTTTTGCCACATAATACATTATAGTTGTCGTGAATAACATAATTTTCGTGCATAATACATCATAACCCTCTCCCCACGCCGACACCCAAGCAGAGCTCATTTGAAATTGCAAGGATGCGACGTAGAGAGAGTTTTCGAACATCCTCTCACTCACATCAAAGTTTCTGGCTTCCACAGAGTAAAACTGATTAAAACGATTGAACGATTTCAAAACTGGTTAAAACGATGCTTTCGATTCAAAATTCGATTAAAATTATGTGAAAATGAATAGGTATATATACCTATTGTACGACCCTAACCTTGCGTGTTAATTTTGATTTAGTAAAACAAAATTTGACCTTGTGATTTTCTAGTATATTCTATTCTTAATTTTATTATTTTGTAATTTAATTTGACAATTTTTCTTTTGAATTTTTTAATTGAATAGTTTCCAATTCGAATTATTTGATTTTTATTCCATTTTCATGGAATTTAGCCTTTTTTGTTAAATTGTCAAATTTCGGTCAAATTGTTGGGTTTTCGTGTTATTTTTATGTTTATTTCGTGCGGATCTTGTTGCACTTTGTTATTATTTTAATTTATTTTTGTGTTTTATAATTTTATATTTAATTGTTTTTCTTTCTCGTATTTTAGCAGGGTTAGTTGATTTTTTATGGGTCTTATTTTAAATTTGCATGTTGTATCTGCGTGTGTATTACCGATTCATTTAAATAAATTTTCAGAGCCTTTTGTGTTCTGGCCCAACACTTTTACCATACGAATTAGTATTTCCTATAATTGATGTCATACCATTCATAATTATGGTTATTTTATTAAACAATTTTAATAAAAAATCTGCTAGTTAAAAGTCGAGATATGACAATTCTGTGGTAATATATTTTTAAAATAATTTGATTTCGAAAAAAGCAAGATTTCCAAGAAAAAAACGAAATATAAAAATTGTGTTTACGCATATCAAAATTAGTATATTATAAGACTGGGTAATTACGAAAAACGTGCTACCATAATTGCACACGTCATCATGAAATTTTATACTACATATTTGTGGAGAAGCGTTGCGAAGGAAACAATGAGATAACATTTTTTATATATAAACTTCATTGTGTTTTTATATGCTGACTACATAGCCTCTTACGTTAATTTGCAGATTGTTGTCAAGTCTAAGTATTTGGGTGAGTACTCACTAATGTGTGTGTATATATACACATGATTCGATTCATTAAAAACTTCTATAATACAAGTTTTAATGAACAACCAATTAGAATTATGGTTAACTTTATGAATTAGCCATTTTTAAAATGGCTAACAGGTAAATTTTTTTAATAAAGTATATTTTAAGGCTTGAATTATGATCTCGTAAAGTTATGAGATCATTATTCAAGCTCTTAAATAATACTTTTAATCATCATTTATTTTTAATTCAGTTTTAATTAATTTTGTTAGGATTTTTTTAGGAATTTATGCCAATTTATTGGAATTATTATACTATAAATGTAAGTCAGATTAATTGACAAATAAATTTTATTAAAATACAAGTCCGATTAATTGAAAACTAAAATTTATTATTAAAAAGTTTCTATATTCGAATAAACTATTCTTCTGTTCCTTGGAAATTTGTTTTGGCTGCCATCTTTTTTACCTTTTGACAAATTCAAATTGTTGATAATTATTGATTTTATGAGGCTTTGGAAATTTCTGTTAATTTCCCAAATTTATAAAAATCTTCCCATTTTCAATGGTATTATTGATTTGGATTTTTTATACTTATAAAAAAAAATTTTTATAACTTAAGTTATCGGAAAACTTATGTTTTACGTATTTTTAAACTCCTCATTTGAAGGTTCTGGTTCCACTGCTCTAGGTAAATTGCAAATGAGGTAAAAACTCAAAAACCTAGAGTTTCAATGGTATTTTTGAAATATCTGAAAAGTTGTAAAAATATTAAATTGATTGATTTTCTTGAAAAATCTTACGAAATTATTTCTTAATTTTCTCTACAACTCAAAGTAGAGTTTTTGGTATTTTTTTTCAAAAATTTTCGACTTTAATTTAAAAAAACTCTTGTCTAAAAAGTTACTAAAAATAGTTTTATATAGAGTTTTTAATGAATTGAACATTTCTACATTTTGAAAGTTTGCATGCATTATTTACTATGTATTATGTGTTTATGTTTAAAAAAAATTTTCTTCAATTTCCTTCCTTCCTATATTATAAGTTTTTATTCAGTTGAACAAATTACATGCAGACACGGGTAAGTATGTATGTTCCTATATTATAACTTTATTGATTTTTTCATTTTATTATAGGAGTTTTTAATGAATTGAAGCAGGTGTATTTGCATTACAGATGTGTCTACAGCACATTCATCATTGGCGAAATCTGAGGACCCAGACAATCAAACATCCAAGCGTTCATGCTCCAAGCCACGTTGAGAAAAATCACCTATAATATAAGAAGAAAATCAATAAATTTATAACATATAAACGCAACGACTCACCTTGAGATTGTTTGTAAAATAGTCAATGAGATAAACCCTGCACTTTAGAAAATCAAAAAGTGAGAGAAATAAATAATGCATATTAACACAACCAACCTATAATAATACATGTATGTAAACTTTCAACGAGTAGCCATCCGAAGTTGAAAAAACTCCTATAATAAATTAAGTTATAGATATTTTTAGCAAAAAATGGCGGAAAAAATTTTTAATTTATAATTTGAGATTTCTGCTAGGAAATTTCGAGTAAATGATGATGTATCTTCATAAAATTTACCCTTAAAACTAAAATTAATTTAATATTTCAAGCATTTCTGTCGAAAAAAATAAAACCTGAAATCTTAAAAAAGCATTAAATGTTAATTTTATTAATAATTTTTAAAAAATAATCATAAACCCAATTATTTTGTGTACATATTCGAAGATTTTTTTTAAAAGATGTATAAAAAATATAGTTATTTAATGCAATTAATAATTTTATAACTTCAAAAATAATTTAACTCACTTTTTGAATAATTTCCGAAAAATAAGTTATCATAAAATAAATCATTTCCTGAATATTCATAATCATTATTAATAATAATATACATGAACTTGTAGATCAAAAGTTATAATTATAAGCTTGAATAACGATTTAATTTCCTTTTAAAATCATAATTCAACTCTTAAAACTTTATAACTTTAAGCTTTAAACTTTAAAAAATAACTTACTTTGCACCCATTTCAAAAATGGATGAAATTCATTGATTTTTCACAAAAAATAAACTCCAATGAGTTGATTTATGCTCAACTTCGCTTGGTGTACACATTAATTATAAAAGGGAGATGGAAATGTCCTATACCATTACAACTACATCACATTACGGAGAACTTTTACTAATTATCATTAGAAAGAGAATTAATAATATTTTAATTTAGGAGTGGTCAAGATTAAAATAAACCAATAAATAACATTTAACAACCTGCAATATTTTAATATCTCGATATGGTATTTATATTTACAATTTATTACGACATGTATTGGGTAATATTAACTGTAATAAGATGTTTCAATATAAATTTACGGCTGAAAGTAAAATCCATTTTATTGTACATAAATAAGTAATATACGTACCAACCCAGAAAAATTAGTGCTTTCGCCAAAAATTTTCCCATCCAAGAAACGATCTTTTAATGTAAATCTTAAATAGGTATTATATATTTGCACTAGACTGAAGCGTTACATTTTCTTGCAAGGCTAACCCAGCGCACACTATCCACACTATAACTTTAATATAACACGCGTCATTCGATCAGAATTGGTATACAGAAAGTCTGATGTCACAAATCTGCAAACGTTAAACATACACCTGATTCAATTCATTAAAAACTCCTATAATAAAATGAAAAAATCAATAAAGTTATAATATAGGAACATACATACTTACCCGTGTCTGCATGTAATTTGTTCAATTGAATAAAAACTTATAATATAGGAAGGAAGAAATTAGAAGGAACATTTTTTTAACATCAAAACAAAATACATAGTAAATAATGCATGCAAACTTTCAAAATGTAGAAATGTTAAATTCATTAAAAACTCTAAATAAAACTATTTTTAGTCACTTTTTAGACAATTTTTTTTTAATTAAAGCCGAAAATATTTGAAAAAAATACCAAAAACTCTAATTTGAGTTGTAGAGAAAATTAAGAAATAATTTCGTAAGATTTTTCAAGAAAATCAATCAATTTAATATTTTTACAACTTTTCAGATATTTCAAAAATATCCATCAAAACTCTAGGTTTTTGAGTTTTTACCTCATTTGCAATTTACCTAGAGCAGTGGAACCAGATCCTTCAAATGAGGAGTTTTAAAAATACGGAAAACATAAGTTTTCCGATAACTTAAGTTAAAAAATTTTTTTTATAAAGTATAAAAAATCCAAATCATTAATACGATTGAAAATGAGGAAGATTTTTATAAATTTGGGAAATTAACAGAAATTTCCAAAGCCTCATAAAATCAATAATTATCAAAAATTTGGATTTGTCAAAAGGTAAAAATGATGGCAGCCAAAACAAATTTCCAAGGAACAGAAGAATAGTTTATTCGAATATAGAAACTTTTTAATTATAAATTTTAGTTTTCAATTAATCGGACTTACATTTATTAGAAAATAATTCCATTAATTTGCATAAATTGACATAAATTCTTAAAAAACCTAAAAAAACTAATTAAAACTAAATTTATAATAAATGATGATGAAAAGTATTATTTAAGAGCTTGTATAATGATCTCATAAACATACGAGATCACAATCCAAGCCCTAAAATATACTTTATTAAAAAAATTACCTGCCAGCCATTTTAAAAATGGCTAATTCATAAACAACCATAATTGTAATTGGTTGTTCATTAAAACTTCTATTATAGAAGTTTTTAATGAATTGAATCAGATGTAAGACTTTATTTTATTTGCATACTATCACCAGTGAACGTTGGTTTTTCAATTAAATTTTAAACTTCAACCCAAGCGTGCTCTGATCACTTTCATGGTTATTGAAAAAATGTATACAGTTTCAATTGACAATTAAGGCCAGAGATATCCATCAACGTTACGGCAAATCATATTAGAGGAAAAATTGAAAACAACAAAAATTTCGATTGAAATGAATTATATTACTACTTTATTCCTTTTACGGCTTTCTGTTTCACCGCTAAATGAGGACGACCTTGCATAAAAATTTCGTGATGTCGTCATGATCCTAAATTGATTAGTAAAATGGCAATACACATAACGGCTATGAAACGTATACCCATAAATTGTTGAAGCACACACTCGGGACTAACTCGATATACATTTAGTCAAGAGTTCTTAGTGATTATTGGACAATCACTGATGCTCCAATTACCAAGGAACAATGATTATAGGTTGTGTTTACATTATAGTTATTGAGCGCCCACCGGAGTACTCGTTGTGATAAAAGCTGAGCCGTATGTAATAGAATTTCAGGGTAAAGTTTATGAACGTAGTGAAGTCTGGAAATTTACTATTAAACCACCGTCCAACCTCTCTACGACGCTATTGTTCAAGGCTAATGATTGGCGTCATACCTGGCGTCACGTGGTTACGAAAGCGTAGACGCCTAGCTTCCTATGTAAATTTTACTAACTTGTGGCGATGTGACAGCTGTGAGCCGGAAAACATTTTTTCCAAAATATTAAAAAAATCTCAATGAATTTTTAATATAATTTGAATTATAACACAAATATCACGAATCAATCATTACATAGCAGATAATTTTTCAATTTAATAAACATTTACTGATAAATTATTGATAAATTTTGAATTGTAAAGATAATTAAGCAGTGATAACAATCCATAAAAATAAATTTTTCTTACTAACAATAAAGACTAAATAAAAAAGAATAATTTTTTATTTCAAATAAAAAATGTCAAAGTAATATGCTTTATGCATTTTGGCTAACAATATATGGATTGTTTGGTCACGTCTGAAATCTTGAATACTTGGACATTCATTTGAACATGTTACTCTCATTGAATCTTTACATACAATTCAATTTGCAACACATCGGTCACCAGATCCCTGAACGTTGTCATAGTAAAGCTCAAGAAGTTTTTCAGTGTTAATCCATGTGAAATGGTAAATTTTTGTTGCGAGTATACGTATTTTTAATTCTCAAAGAGATAAACTAAGTAAAAAAAATAAAATACATATTTAAATATATATAATTTATCTTTTGACATTTTTTAATACTTAATAAAAAATATCACAAACTTAAAAACATAATAACTTTAAATATCAATAAAAACACAACAAGTATTATTTTCAAAAATTTATTAAATCAGAATTCTTCGAAATCTTCATAATCTTCGAAATTTGCCGAACATTCGTGTTGATTGATTCCTGAAACCTCTTCACCACCTCTATAATGCCCATACTCTACACTAATGTTTTTCATACCCAAACCCTTTTATCTTCCTTATTAATTAATGCGGTTCTTTTGTTTTTAATTGTGAATAATTGATGTTTTTTTCGTAATACGAGTTTGTGGTACCGAAAAAATTAAGTTTTTATTATAATCTAGGTACGACTTATGTTTTAAGTTAGTACCCTTCAATGTTATACCCTTAGCTTTGATGCTTTCAACTTGGTTCAAGAGGCTATAACATTTTGGACGAGTAAACACCCACTCCTTGTATTCTCGTCTGTGAACTTTCCAATGACAGAATCAATATTCTCACTATACAAGGGATGTTTTGGGTCATATTTCGAAGTATCGAGGAGATTATCATGAACCATTGCAGCTTAAAGAATGTATAAGTTACAATTCTTAATTTCCAGATAAAGGGAATCGGTGTCCTCAGCAACTATATTCATATCACAATTGAATTAATTTCGATATTTTTCTAACTCGATGTATTGTAATTGATACATCCTAAGTTTAGATAAATCGAGTACAGTTTGTCCAATGTAACTCGGTCGATCTAAATACACCACGATTCCTTATTTAATAAAGAAACCAAATCATTGTCGATTTTAAATGATTTTCTAAAACTTGGTTTCGAGCAATAAATTATTAATTTATTTGCATAATTATATAATCTTAAAATCTTAAATTTATTCGATTTTTATGATTTTCTACTGTTTTCCATAGAGACTGTTATTTGAAAGTTTACTATAGTTTTTATCTAAGACATTGGTTGATTAAATTATACATCTCCATGTCTGTGAGAAGTTCAATTAGTTCTTCAAGAGTTATAATAGCCGATGCCTAAGGCATACTATGAATTCCATAAAAGTTAAGTGGTTCCAATCAGTTATGAGCTAAGGACTTTGAACAAAATTGCTGGAAAAATTCAGCTAAAAGAAAAACATCAAGTTTGAGATAAACTATCATAGAATCTAGTAGAGTTACAATTGGTTTTTTCCAAAATAGATTGAGCCTTACTATATTCGGCTTCAGTTACATCTTCCCAGATCGTTGGAAGTTCATATGTAGTTTCTAAAACTTCTTGAGAAGTTCCAAAGTTATAAGTGAAAATGCCTTTAGTGTCAATAATGCTACCGACAAATTCCGAACGAGTTAAAGGAACATTGGTCAATGTTTTTACAGTGCTACTTTTCACTTGTTACAGGAATACATTTTATTTTTCAGATGTGTCGAAGCTAAAGGATTCATATCTATGGCTGTTACTAATATTATCATGATTTAAAATAGTTAAAATACTGTAAATCAAGTATAAGTTATCGGAATAACTCATTTACCACAGAAACAGTTTATTTGGGAAAAGTACTACACTTGTCTTTAATTAATGTTATTTTTTCGTCAAAAAGAGTAGCACCCTCACTGATTATCCTGGCAGAGTTTGAAATGATGAAAGATTGAAATTCGCTATCTTTTTCAAACCCTACATCAGTACAAAATTGAATTTTAACCGATCCAATTTGATTGATAACATTATTTAATTTATTAATAAATGGTGTGGGTACTTTAATTAATATATAGTGAAATTTTATATAGAATATACAGTTGTCGTTTTTCAATTAATAATAAAACTAATAATAGATTCATCTACAAACATTTAAGCATTAAACGTTAACCCTAACCCAAAAAATAACATACAAACCATTAGATATCAATATTAGGTTACTGACTAGATTTTTTAGGAATTGAACATTTAAAATCACATAAAAATCAATCAAACATAAAGATGAAAAATAGGTACAAAATTTATTTAATAAAAATCTTCATTGTCTTTTTCTATTTCTCTCTGTATATTACTGATTTTTAAATGGCTGAAAATCCTTCAAAATAAATCCTCTTACATTAATCCTTTAAAATTAATACTTTTACATTAAATAATCCGTCTTCAATTACAAAAAATCTTCTAAAATAATTCCTTAATAAACATATTTTCAAAGAAACTTTTTTCATTTATTATTCATTTATTTTAACTCAGCTAAACAATTATGTCCACATGATTTTGTCATAGGATAACGATTCCATTCAATTGATACTAGATTGTTAATTAATATAATATGATAATACATTGTATCACAAATACATATAATTTATCACATAAATTACAAGCCAACATTGAGATTAGATGATTGAGTATTTATTTGTAACTTTGAAATATTTTAGAAAAAGTCATTCTCTTTTTACATATTTTATTCTTTCCATGTGTTTTTGCATTATTTTTAAATATTATTGCCACCAACTTTAATTATTTTTCAATTATTATAAATTTAATACGATTTTGTCAAATTTACATACATCGTATTTTTCTAAATCAGACAAAATTAATTATTGTAATAATTATCATTAAAAATTTAAATAAATTCTATGATTTGTTGATTTTACTTTTTTGCCTAGCAGCAAAACCAGACGATTGCTCATTTCTTTTTAAAGTATTTATTTTGTGAGCTGTTTCGATATGGGTATGAAGTCTACTAGTGGAACCACCAGCAGTTTTAAGAGTTCTAGAACACTTTTTGCATTTCGCGTAACGACAATGTAGTTCTTTTAGATAATAAAACCAAAGCAAATCTTTGTCTTCTGATTTTTGATATAGCCGAAATTTCAAATTTTATTACATGGAACGGATGAATTGTAAGTCTGTCATGTAGAAATGATTAACACAATCATAATATAAATAGTGAATATAAATTAACTAAAAAAAATTATAATCAACACTTTCCTCGGATTATGTAGTTTAATATAAAATTTTATTAACATGTCTTTTGAGATATTTTGTTATAATATGAGCAATCTTTTAAGTTGGTCAAGTGTTTCAGATTAACAAATAAAATAAAAGCAAAAAATCAAATCACAATAGTAACAAATAATGAAATCTTTGAATAAATTTTCTTTTTTTTAATTGATGATGTGCGAGTTGATTGTTAAAATAAAATAGTTGATGGTTTACAACTTTATTCAATACATTCGAGCAAGTTTAGTAAAAAAGGAATGTATATAATTATTTAATAAGCAAATTAAAATCCAACATACATTTCTTTCTACAATAAATATAACATTTCTTAGCTTTACAAGTAAATCAAATCAAAAAACTTTAAAAATTAAATGTTTCAGTATATTCAGAATATTTCCAATTTTTTTTATTTTTTCAAATGATTAACGAAAACCAGTATTCATTCGACGAATACTGGTATTAAATACCGGTCGAAATTTCGCGGTATCCCGATTTTGCGTATACCGTTATACCGGTATTGAAGTTCCTATTTGTGGCACATTTCAAGGATCAAGTGCAGACTGCGAACGCGGTTTCAGCTTGATGAACTTAATTAAAACTAAATCTAGAAATAAGCTAGAAGTGAATCATTTGGATAATTTGATGCGCATAAAATTCTATGTCATCAGGAAACTCTATTGATTTAGATACGGTTTACAAGTATTGGACAACCCATAGGACAGACGCAGAAATTGAAAATCGGGCTATAAATGAATGTCAAATTTGTTAATATAATATTTTATTTGCAGTTTTTTTCATTAATAAATCGTGTTTAGCACTTTAAAGACATCATTTCCTTGAAATAATTTGAACTATAATTTAATTTACATCAGTGTTTCCCAACCGGTGTGCCGCGACACAATGGTGTATCGCGAGCTTCCCTCAAGTGTGTCGCGAGAAAAGTTAACATTTTTATAAAATGTTAATAAAACGTTTAAAAAAATAAATAGTTGTAGAATTGCTCTGTTTATCTCTAAGAAGGTATTATATTAGTAAACATTTTTGAAGCGATGGCAGGTTGTAACATGGCTAATTTAACCTTTAAAACCTCGAAAAGAATTTATATACTTCCTCTTAATTTTTGATGTGTTGCAGAAATATGCTCATTATCGGCAGTGTATCGCGAATATGAAAAGGTTGGGAAACACTGATTGACATAATGAATAATGTCATCTGTGTAAAATTTTATTTTTATTATATTGAAGACTGGCGTGTAAAGACCTGTTAACAAGTGTATGACTTTGACAAATGTTGCACACTAAAATGTCTCATCATGTTTTTTTGCGCACATCTTCATATTTTCCGCGTAGAACCGTCAAAATTAAGAGGTAATGTTGGTCTGGGTCTAGTTGTTACACAGTTGTACTTAAAATCAGGTATTAATAGGTATTCGCCAGCGAGAGCAAACATCCCTCCGCACTGTACACATAGACCCTACCACCTTGTTGATGTAATTCGAAAAGTGGATGAAAACTTGCCTTCGTCATCCAATGGTTAGACATTAAAAATTAATTGTTTTAAATCAAAATAAAATTTCTCATATTAAAATTTACGGATCATGTCCATTATCTACCACCTAAATAATAATAAATAAGAATTCTATCAATATTGTCTTTTCTTTTTTTTTCTACCATTAATTCACCACAACAAGAACATTTCATTGCTCTTTTCAGTAATTCTTTTGCACGAATAACCTGAGTTACTGTCATATTTCTGTCATGGGCTAAAAAGTTTTCATAACTTTTATGTATTGCAAACAAATTAGGCAGTAGATAGATCTATAAATAAATACTTTTAAATTCAATGTTATGGGAATTAAATTCCGATAATATATAATATTAAAATTATTTAACATAATAATTTTAAATTCAATGTGATGGGTATTATCTGCCACCTAGGTGGCAGATAATGGACATAATCCAAATTTACTATTCTTATATTGAAGTTTACTATTCTCATTTTGAAACTAAAATGGTATAGAAAGATTGCTTAGAAATTACTTTGTATGATTTTTTAATTAAAACCAACAAAAATAAATTTTTTAAAATTTAAATTTTTTTTAAAAGTTTCTGCACAGGGCCCCCAAAAGTTACAGCATGGTACTTACTGGCCGCACTTATAATATGCCAGAAATATTTCACTTCTTTTCTGATGATAGTGCATTTAATACAGATCTCTTATTTTAGATGGCGAACTTCTGCCAATTATCACGAATGAAAATAAATATAAATATCTTGGTGTGAATTTCTTAAACAAACGCAAACAGAAAGTAGATATCTGTCTTAACCTCGCCCTCACTAAACAACAACTATGTTTAAATCGCACCTTCATCCATCCAAGAAATTAAAAATGCATATGAAAAATTCATTCACTCTCGCTTAATATTCACTCTTCGAAACTGTGTTATAAACCACATGATTCTTGACTGTGATCAGTCAAGGGAAAAACAAACTGGCTTCGATCAAAACTTTAAGCCCTTCAACAACATCAGCAACTACTTTATCTACTCTCGTTTCAAACTCGGTGGATTTGGACTTACATCTTCCATCGACGAATATCTTATTCAGAGCGTTACAGGCATTACGAGAATCCTTAATTCCTCTAACTTAGTCTTTTGTAATATGATAATATCAGAACTAATCCGATTCAGAGGTAACGGGAGTCTATCTGCTACCATTTATGGATTAACAATGAAATCACTAAGGTCATCCCAAGTTCTTCCTACTTTGCGAAATTCCAAAAACCTTTTTTCTTACTTCTTCAAACATACTCACTTTCAACTAAACTTAGATTCTTAGAAGGCTACTTTTCACTTGAATTTGCTTATAAGGATCGAATCACTTACTTTAACTCTTCTAATCTTGATGACATCTCATCAAAACTCCATAATATCATCGGACTGCGTTACACTGAACAATGGGGCAAGATACATGTACAAGGCCATATTTAAACTTTGATAAGTGACAGGTTATCTGCAAAGTTTCTTATTATCCCGGATGTCTTCAGCAACGACAAGTAACTTTTCTTAATTCGTGCAAGGAACAATCTTATTAATCTTAATTATTATTCTTTTAGATTAAAAATAATAGACATACTTCATGTCGTCTTTGTCACTTATTTCATGAAACACCAGCGCATATTCTCAACAATTGTCCAACAACTCCAAATTATAGGAGAAATAAATATGAGAGGGTACTCTGCTTCTTAGTCGACTATCTAAAAAACGAGGTTTTGAGCAGTACCTTCAATGTTTGTCGCAGACAATAACCTTAAAACCAGAACTTGTGAGCATACTCTTTAAGCAACAAATAAAAAATTAAATAAAAAATACTTTGCCGTTTATAAATGTTGGGAATTAAAAAGTTTATAATGATTAGAATCAACTAAAATAAAAATGTCGACCGTATCCTCACTAACTGATACTAAAGTTCTTTTTGAGTTTTATCTTCACCCATCGCAAAAAATACAAGCTTAAAAACTTTTATACATATTTACTTTACGAAACTGCAACATTGAGCATATGATATTTAATTCAGGACGTAATAAAATGGTCTGTGAACTTTTATTTTAAATTGAATTTATTAAAAAATATATTAAAAAATATTTTTGACTATGAAACAGTAAAGTTATCGATGGTTTTTTAATATTCGCGAACTTTAGACACAGTAATTTTCAAGTGATTATATATATCAGTGACGACGCGTGAAATTTTACCTTAGGGAAGCAACCTATTAAATCATTTTGGAAAAAAGAATTCACAGACCAAGTTACTGAAAATGTAGGACCTAGGAGTTGAAAATAACATTTAAAGTTTTTTTAAACAAGTGAAATTTTATTGCATTTTTTTATTTAATAACTAGTACTTATATTTAAGAAAAATTCTTCTGTCCTTTTGGGAAAATATATTAATTACGGCATCAGAAAAATTTTCTGTGGATTTAAGTGTCTTAAGTAGTTCCTTTTCTATTGAAATTACGGCCAATGAACTTAATCTTTCCGATCCCATTTTGTTGCGAGTGTAATTTTTAATTCTTTTTATACTTGAGAAAACTCGTTCTGCTGTTGCTGTTGTTGGTGGAATTGTTAACACCAGCTTACAAAGTTTTGTATATTCATTAAAACAATTGTTTAAGTCACAATTCCTCATAAAGCTAAGAATTTCATCAGCATATTTTTTGTTCTTAATGTCTGAATCACAAAATATAACTTTGAGTTCAGTTTCAAGCTTTTGAATATCAAAATATTGCATATAATATATTTTTAAGTTGTTTATAAGGTCCACAGGAAATTGTTTTTGAAAATTTTCATATTGGCTGGTATCTGTTAATTCAATGAATTTAATTTGTTTCAATGAATCAAAGCGAATTTCCATTTCCGAAATCATTTTTTGCTAAATTTTATTAATTAATACTTTATAATGCTGTGAAATATTTTTCCCATAAAGTTCTCTTTTTTGCGATGCTAGCTGCAGAATATTGAGCTCCAAGTTAATTATCTCAAAATGTTCTTCGAATTTCTGAATCATTAACTCATCTATCATATTTTTAAACTCTGTCATTTTTCGAATACAGTAGGATAAGCCAAAGATCTTTTTTTGTAATATATCGTATAAAACTTCAGATTGTGGAAAAATTTCGTTGAAGAAGTATAGTAGCACTAAAAAATCTGGATCTTTTAAGAACTGCAAGAACCCGGTAGCTAAAATAAGACTATCTTTATCCCAATCAAAATCGGATGTTCGATTTTTAATAGATGAGAAATATAATTTGAGATTCTGTAAGTGAGTGGAAACGGTTTTGACAAGCCTTCCATTGTACTCCCACCTCGTAGGAGAAACTTTTGGTAGTCGATGAGAAGAATATTGATCAAATGCAGCTACACGTTTTGATGAGTTGCTGAAAAATCTTGCAAGACCAAATAAATTGGTAAAAAAAACTTTGCATTGGTTTTCATTTTCGCATGATTTCTGCAATACCAACTTAGTATGTGAGCTAGGCAGTGAACGAAATTGGCTGATTTGATAACATTCTTTATTAACGCTTGAAGCCATCCTGATTCACCTGACATTACTGCAGAGCTATCGTAACTCTGAGCTACTAATTTGTGATTTAATTTTTCATTCTCCAAAAAGGTCAAAATAATATCCGATAAAGCTTTAGCATCTCGAGTTAATGAATCGTTCTAAAATGGCACCGTCATTTGAAAAATATCTTAAAACAATTGCTTACTGCGATTTGTTCGATGAATCTGTTGTTTCGTCCAGTATTATCGACACAAAATCTGTTTCTTTAATCTCACTCAATATTTTTTCAGTCACTACGTTAGAAATAGCATTGATTAGATCATTCTGAGCATCACTTGATAATCCGGAAAAAACAGCAGCATTATCCAAATGTTCTTTTAAAAGCGGATTATATTCAGAAAGTAAATTTATGATTTCAATGTAATTTCTTCTGTTAATTGAAGCTGCTGATTCATCATTTCCACGAAAGGTCAATTCCTGTTGTCCTAGAAAGCACGCGGCATCAATTAACCAACTAAGGATCTGTCTATATTTTTAAACTTTTTTCTCATTGTATCCATTTGATTCTTATTTCGCTGTTGTGTGCCAAATATTTTCAAAGCAATCATACACTGTAGATGTGAGGCTGAAGCTGCGTGCCTTTTTACCGGCTTTTCAAAATTATTTAAATCAGAAAACCCAACTTTGTCATTCCATACATTTTCTCATGTTTAAATAACAAACACGACCAACAATATAAGGCGCAAAATGATTTGCACCCTGTTAACCATTCAATTTATTGATACTTATCTGTTGAAAAATGTCGGAAACATTTTTTTGTTCTGGTTCTTAAATTTTCCAAAGATGGTGTTGGCTTGCCATTCTTAATTATTTCCATTTTATCATCAAACAATCTTGAACCAAATGATTGTTCAAATAACTATTCTATTATGCAATTGCAGTTATCATTCTCCATATTACTTTTATTTAATAAAGTTCTGTTAAATAGGGGATTATATTTAGTTTATAATATTATTTGCAGAATATTCAAAATGCTCACCAAAATCAATTTAACTTTTAAAATATGAATAACGATAAAAAACAATTAAAACATAAACAGTCACGAATCACGATTACTACCAAAAATTAAAATAAAACTATCTTGCGAAATTTATTTTTCCTATTAACTCAAAACTGGAAGTAATTTTAAAATTGATTCCTTGCATATGATAAAACCAAAATATACTAATTAAAATAAATTGTATCACTTTAGCGGTGACCACAATAGCCTTAAACAAAATTAACAACTTACGTTTCCTTTTGTTTTTTTTTCGTTCATTTCATTGTATTTTGATTAATTACTGTCAAAACTCATGCAAATTAAACACAACCATAATGGAATTAATCATATCGTATGAAAAAAAGTTACTCATTAATTTTGTACGGTTTTAAAAAAACGTGTAACGTACCAAAATTAATGAAAAATTAAGGGTCATTATTTTTGCTTTAAGGCTATTGTGGTCACCGCTTTTCATTATAGCATAAATTTGTATCATTAAATATGCATCGCCTACTATAAAAATTTTGTTCTAAGTATTAACAAAATTGATAGAAGCAATTTCAAAATTGATTCCCTTGCTTGCATTTTGCATAGCATATGAGAAACAAAAATGTACAGTTATTAGAATTATATTACTTTTACTTATGTATCATTGAAATTGAATACACAGAGCCTACTTACAATATTTTTTCTGCGTATTACCAAAATTACTAGAAGTAATTTTAAAATTAATTCCCTTGTTTGCATATAAGAAACAAAAATATACCGCTATATTATAATTTATATATAATTGAATTTGCAGCGCCTACTATACGAATTTTTTTTCTGCGTATTAAGAAAATTAGTAGAAGTAATTTTAAAATTGATTCCCTTGCTTGCATATGAGAAACAAAAGCATACAGCTATATTATAATTATTTATTATTAAATATGTACCGACCTACTATAAGAAATTTTGTTGTACGTATTAACTGACAAATCAGTAAAAGTAATTATAAAATTGATTCGTTTTTTTCTTTACAATTTCATCATGTTGTTCTTTCTGTGAAAATATCATTTTAAAGGAAATTAGGGGAAAAAAGTTGGAAACTGTAAGGGAAGCATTACTTCCGTTGCTTCCATGGACGCTTCGTCACTGATATATATAAACCTCAAACAGTGCAAATTACAATAAGACAATGGGAACTTAAACGCTATACTCCTCTCTTATGGTCCGGCGAATATGTCGATAATCTACAGATTCAATATATCATACGAACATCTGCAATTGTATCCAGACTAATACTACGATCGCCCAACACATGTGCTTAGTAAGAATAATCACCGAGAAATGCTAATTAGCGATGCTATGGTAGCTGGTATATCTGTTAATGCCATTAGATAATGAAATGTCAAATCCATCGCTGGAACAACTAATTCAAATAGTAACAATCTCGGAAATTACCATGCTATTACTCGAAAAAATTGTCATTCTCAAATCTACTCCAAAACATTTCTTCAATTAAAGAACTTATGGTGTGGAAAAACATCCTAGATAAAGATGTAAATCACCAGATTCAGATTCTAGATTTATATTTGTCTTTTCTTGTGAAAGCATAGGCACTGATACAGTCATTGGCTTCCCAAAAAACGACTCCTTTTCTTCATCGTCATCTTTAAAAAAATTTTAATACTAAAAAAATACTGAATTAAATTAAAAAAATTTATAATTTCAATATTTTCTTAATTTAAAAAAATGACAAAAATTAGATTTAGAATAATTTTGTAAATTAATAAAGTCCCAACTCCTAGGATTCCAACTAAATGAAATTGTACACCGGGTTCTCATCTTTGTTTTTGGGTTCCAACAAGCCACATATCACCAACGCTACTTGTAACAAGTGCGATATGGTTGCTTATTGTGACTGTGCTGGATAGGATAAGGGCATTGCACAATAACTTTACACTTTTAGTCAATAATTTAAATGTAAGTCAACGACTACAACTCAATATCTCTTTTTCTCCAGATAAATATTGATTTTTACAAATTTGCGTGATTAATTAATTTTTAATTAATTTATTAAAATTTTTAATATTCCCTTTCATTTTATAAATTTTTATATATCCCCAATACAACCAATCAAATATTCTCATATAACCTCATCACAAAATTTTGTCCACGAGTACCAAAAAATATATTTACCAAGGAAGTCAATGGGGCATAATTTTTCATTGTTTGCAATAACATTGCTATATTTTTTATACTTTTTTATTTATGTCAATTTTCATGATTCAATGCTTTGTGAGGATTGCCATTATTGGGATTCGCGAAATTGTCCGAGTCGTTTTCAGTTCAATGGAAATATATTTTTCTCAATTTTCTAATTATGATAAAACTGAGCTGACTTTTGAGTTTTTTCAGAATTTTCTCCCAAATCCACACTTCTGAATTGATGACTATTTCTTAGTAAAATTTCACTCACTGAAAGTTGCTTAAAATCCTCAATGGTTGTGTTGGGCTATAAGCCATAATTTAAACAAAAATGTAAAAATTGTGTAAATTAAAACAAAATAACTGTAAATTATCAATGTCTGCTGTCTTATAAACAAGCCGCGCAAGCAGATACATTAATTAAAACAAAATAAAATATAACAAAAATTAAATAAAACAAATATTAGTTAAAATCTTTGAAAAGCCTACAGATGCAGAAAGAAACACAAAACTAAAACATAAAACCGCCAAAACCTTGCAAAACAAGGTTTAAAAAATACATAGGTGGAAGCGGCTACCAAAAATTTAAATATCAAAGGGTAAAAAGAGAAACAATCAAAGAGAATGGTAAAATAATAAAAAATAAATATTTACGAAAAATTGAGAAAATAATATCAAAAAATAGGGAAAATTAAGAAGAAAAATAAAACATTAAAAATAAAATAAAAGCAATAAATACCCCACAAAAAAGAGCCGAAAAAGGCTCAAAATTCTTTGATTGGTCGCACCCAGGCATGAAACTAGTATATATACAGCAGTCATTTTCATAATTTTAGACATTTGTTTAGACATAATTTTAGACATTTTCAGACACTTCTGAACTTTTGCTAATTTTAAAAAATTTTGTTGATTCAACATTGTCCAGTTTGTAAATAGTTTGTTTATGATTTAAATATATTTTCGTTGTATGTTAATTGTTCTTTAATTCATTCTGGATGGCCATGGATATTTTTGTATCCACTGACAAGTCTCCTTAAATATTTATTTTTCCTATAATATGCTGGGCACCGATGGGTAATCAGAAATTTTCTAAGGTCTTAGGGTTAACTAATCCCCATCTAGAGTTTGCATAAGAGTTTAACCGCTAGCCACCCGTCGAAAACGACGTTGGTACTGTGTGCCAGAGTTGGTAAATATTAGCAAAAGGTGAGCCTCTTTTCAAATACTGCCAATGCCCTAATATTCGGTTGGGTCCATGAGCTGTCGTAGAAAACTTCGTGCTCTGAGTTTAACTGTCCCTGCTCTCAATTTTCTAACTGATTTAATTTTATTACAAATAAAACAAAAACCAAAACAAAGTTAACATTATTAATAATCATCAAATGTAAATAAGGGAAAAAGATCACAATTTAGTCTAACACGTAGTTAATGGCGGTCAAATCCCATTGGATTTTAGTATGTACCTCACCATACGGGCAGCCTTAACCTTATTTTATCTCTCACGTTCTCGTTTGCCGGGCCTGTTTTTCTGCCGGTTACTCTTCGGT
Organism: Schmidtea mediterranea; assembly: GCA_022537955.1. Classification (NCBI taxonomy): domain Eukaryota; kingdom Metazoa; phylum Platyhelminthes; order Tricladida; family Dugesiidae; genus Schmidtea; species Schmidtea mediterranea. The sequence goes on along the minus strand of CM039679.1, from coordinate 269,760,191 downwards.
TATTTTCCAGCGGGCGTGCGTTCTCGGATGAAGTAATCTTCACACCTATGTCTTTACCCATCACATTGCGAATGATGATAGCTTCCTGCTCGGTTGACAATTGACTGCCACACCGTACGAGTCCAGCTCGAATCTCGTCTTTTAGCTTCAATTCGTTTATCTCTTTGTATTGCTCACGGACTCTCTGCTCCGTCTGTTTCAACGTTTCTTCTTTCTGAGCTAGCTTCAGCTGTAAACTATCCAGTTCAGCTTTCAACTTGGTAACCTCTTCCGATGTCAACCATGTTTGCTATATACGCCGACATCGACGTACTACAGCTTCGGTCCATTGATTCTGCATTATGGGTTCGTTGTAGTATTAATCCACATCTCTGCTAAATCGTTCTGCTAATTGGTTGTTTTGTTCCACTAGAATAAATTAGCGAATAGTTAAAAAATTTATTTATCATTATCTGGTTAATATTAATTCATAGAAATAATTTTATAAATTTATACTTGAATTCATACTAAAACGTTCCTTTTGGAGTATTATTGCATCATCTGGATGAAGGAAGGGATGCGGGAGACTGCAATTTACCCCGTGCTATATTTTTGGGAGGGTCTCTACAAAAATTCTCGTATACGCGACACTTGGCCAATGTGGTATAAGCATTGTTGGGGACACCCTGGTTCACATCTTATTCCCAGATATTTTTAAGTCATGTATAAAGAAAAATTATTAAGCTTGGAAGCTCTGATACATTATTGTTAGGAAAACATCGGCAATATCCTTCTAGGGATCTTGTTACACGGCTTGGGAACATATGATAAGGTTTGAGTTGTTGATAACAACTAATTAAAAATACACTGAATTGTAAATCATAGTGTCAATAATGATAACTGTAACTTTACTAATAATAATGATTACGATAATAAGTACATTGATAATGGCTAATGTAAAACCATAATAGTGGTAACGAGCTCGATAGTAATAATACCACTAGAAGTCGTAATAATAAAGATAACAAAATAACAATAATGACAAAAATAGTAATAATAAAAATGATTATTACATTAGTAATAATAATAATAATTATAATAATAACAAGACTAAAATAATAATAATAATAATAATAATAATAATAATAATAATAATAATAATAATAATAATAATAATAATAATAATAATAATAATAATAATAATAATAATAATAATAATAATAAGTATAATAATAATAATAATTAATTAAATAAATTTGGCAACGATTTAATTAAACGATAACGCCAATAAAAAACCTTTCTTACGATATATTTCGATAGCACAGCTATCATCTTCAGGTACTCAAAACCAACTAAAAATATTATGAATTAACATTTAATTTAAACAAATTATTTTTTATTAATTTAATTTTTTAATAAATAAATATTTTTAAAAATATATTTTAAATTAATTTTAAATTTAAAATTTTTTACTTATATTCTAATTTTTTAAAAATTAATGCAATTTAAAATTTTCAATTATTTTAATAATATTAAAAAACAAACATGATTTAACATACGTAAACTATTTAAAAACATTCAAAACATTCGTAGTCACAGCACTCTGCACATTAATCTTTGGATCCAATGACCTTATCAGCAATGCTTCACATATCACTCGTTCCCAATAACTATTAAAACTTCTCAACAAAATTCTAAAATCAGACATTCCGATATCACTTTTACAGCCTCTATTGTGTTCACTAATATTGGTCAAACCCTTCAATCGACAATGCTCTAGAACTCGAGTACAGAGATGACGGGAAGTCTCTCCAATGTATGTGGCATTACACCCATTACATGTAAATTGATAAACGAGATCAGAACACAATCCAACCGGAGTTTTTGATTTATTAATAAACATATTGCGTACCTTACACGAATTAGAGACGATCTTATACTCTAAATTTCCTATCAGTTTACCCAACTTCCTCTTATAATTTGTAAAGCCTTCAGAGTACGGCAATACTAACACATATTTAGGCTCAATTTTTTTATATCCATTTTTACAATCACCCAGATCAACACTCATCCTTATATATAACGACTTTCCGTGTGTGTGTTTTAATGCGGTAAAACAAGGAATTTTAATTTATATATTTAAAATATCATTTTTTAATTCTTTTGATTTATTATTAAATTTTTTGCGTTTTGTGTATCAAAACTTAATTTAGTTTTTTAATTATTTTCTTTTAATTTTTCCGTTTTTCCTTCTATATTTAGTTTTCCTGCTCAAAAACACACAGGCATTATCGTGCTGGTCAAACAAATTATGGGCTCAACTTAGTTTTTGCCCACAAAATGTATGAGCAAGTGGTCAGCCTATGCTCGGTGATTCCGTGAATTGGAGGCTGGTATGCGTGGTTGTACGAGACTTGCTCCATTCGGTTTGTGTGATGGACGCTCACGCCTCATTGCATTATGATCGAGGACTCGTCGATTAAGCTGGGGTGTCTGTATGGTTAACGTCGGACGGAACAGTTTGAGTGGTAAAATACTGGAAGAGCGAAACATATAAGGGGCAACACAGTTTGGTGTTTAAGTAGGAAGGTTTTTCTTAAATCATGCCGATTATTATATTTATCAATGGTATGACTAGGGATACAATTTAGGACAACGAAAGTTTAAAGTAGGGTTAGATCATGTACATTGTTTGATAAATATCACGGTGGAAATTAAAGCTAAAAAAATACATTTTTGAGTTAATCTGTGAGTAGATAATATGTACGAACGTTGCTAACAATGGTGACCGTAGGAAAGCAAATATGAGTTGTCCGACTAAAATAAGTACATTATAATAATGAATTCATTTTGATTTACCGTAACCTGATATTTGTATGAAATAAGGAATTTTTCATAAAATAAGGGCGGAACGCTGCCCAAAATTTTGAAAGATACCTTAATAAATAAGGGATGACTATGACAAATTGACATGGTTATCGTAGAAATAGACGAGTATGAGCAAGGGTATAGAAATGTTGGGCTATAAGCCATCACTAAAACAAAACAACCATGGAAAAGTCATGTCGAAAAATTATGAGAATGGCTATTTGTAACACAAGCACGCACCGCAAACAGAAATTAAAAATATAATAAAAACATTAATTAAAACAAAGTAAAAAAATAACATAATTAATTAAAACAAATAATTAATAAATTTTGCACGAAAAATACATAGAAAAATAAAGTAAAATTATAAAACCGCCAAAACCTTGCAAAATAAGGTTTAGAAAATACACAGGCGGAGGAGGCGACCAGAATAAGAATCAGCAAAAAATAAAAATACAAATTTAATAAAATTAATATTAAAAAATTAAGAAAAATAAATAACAAAAGAGAAAAATATAAAATTAAATAAAAGCCATCAAAAAACCCGAAAAAATGGCCAAAAAAGATTCGAAATTAGCTGATTGGTCGCACACACGCACGAAAACAGTATAAATACAATAGCCATTGTCATAATATTTAACCTTAAAAAAAACCTTAAAAAATATTTTCGAAAACTTAAAATTTTGAATCTAAGATTTCGAACTATGGTAAGCTTGTATTTCATTGAATAAATTTTTGAAATGTTTATAGTTTTAAGTTTTTAATTTTTAATCATGGATGGTCGAGGTACTTTTAGTATCGACGACAGGTCCCCCTAATTTAATATTATTTCATACATGCTGTAATTTGTGGAAGATGGCTTGGCAGGATTCAATTCCCTCAGTTGATTTTGAGGGATGTTGATGTGCTGCCTTGTCGTCAACCACCCTTCGGTGTCTGCCGGTATGGTCAGGTCTCGTCACACTGATCGCAGAGTAGGACGCCGTCGTACTTCACCGTGGCGGCCATTGCAATGTTGGTCGGAGCGGTAGGGATTAAAATGCGGGAATATCGACATAGCTAGGGGGAAAACATTCAAATGAATGTTTAGGTAGGGATGCAATTCTTGTTTAAAACCTGTCGAATTGTTATATGAAAAGGGACGACTAGGGTTAAGTCGGTAGAAACAAATGAACGGATTAGCAAAATTGACTGTTTCCTTTTATTTTTGCCTTTTGTAAGGAATGGTTTTATAGAACATCTTTAAATAAAAATTAATTTTTCATAAACTCCGTAAATGATTGGAGCATCAGAATTTTTCTTTTCTGCATCGAATGTTTTGTTTACTAGTTCTAATGACAAATAGGATATCTTCACAATTAATATCAAACCATGAAATGAATGTGATAGAGAATGTTTGAGGAATGTTCGGACTAATTAATTTTAAATTTTATAATTATTATATTTTATTTATTTATCAATATAACCCATTAATGGAATGAAACTCTCCCTCGTTTAGTCAGGAAAATCTCAAGAAAATCCTTCTGAAAATTCTCATCAAACGTTTTCAATAATCAAAATTTCTTTTCTAAAAATGCATCCAGGATACAAAATCCCCAAATCATCGCGAAAATCAGATACCACGGCATTACAATTGAACCATGATGCATGCCAACAAAGATATAACAAGCTGTTCGCGGAGCACGAACGCACGCTCGGCACGTGGTTCGCTCCCGAGGCGGTCAAAATCCTCCAGGATAAAATCCACCGGCTGTCTAGATGCCGAGAGGATTTAATTGTAGAGAACCGGGCTCAATGAATTATAATCAATGACCAAAGCGCCGTCTTGGTAGCATCATTTACGGAAGCCGAACTGGTAAAACGACTAGCGGGTCGCGATCTGGCATTAAAGTTGAATTTGATCCCCGCGAACCATCTTCCGGAAACAACTCAAGCTGGTCCAGCTCAGACACCTAGGACCAGCAAGAAGCACCATCCCAGCAAAAATCGTCGTCGCCGTGAACGACGCCGAGCTGAAGGCCTCACAATCTTAAATAATGCTGCACAAGTGCTCGAAGAAGCCGCCGCACTCGTCGCAGAGCAGCACCCAGAATTTGTGAAAGAAGATGACACCGCTTCAACCCCGAAAAGATCAACAGAACTGGTGCTACCAACTCAGGTGAAGGAAACTGATGAGATGCAAATATGCCTAGACATTTCACCCGTCGAAAATTCCACCACGACAATGAAAGAGAGATCGCCGACTCTCGCGAGCTGCTGGATGGACGAATTTGGAGAGGAACTATGTCATACCGTTCCTCAGGTCGGAACTACACCATTTCAATCCCTCATGAACAAACGAAAGTTCCCCGTCGATATCGACGAATGACTACCCAGTGGAAAGAAGGACGGACTCCATTATCCTGATATTATTTATATATTTATGTACTGATTATATTTTTTTTGTGGTTTCTTTTTGTTAAATTTTATATAAATCCAATAAAAGTATATTTTCGTAATTCTTGTTCTCTTAATAATTTCTGATTTCCCTAATTAATCGAATTCGGAATGGATGCTTAAAGTTTGGTTGAATTGTATTATGGCGTTGATGGAACCTTATGTATGCATGAAGAAGGGTGAGGAAGTTCTTATTTCACTCGTAAAGTCGGAATTAAGAGATCTCGGTTAATAGAAATTTAAAACTTCAGTTTTTATTATAGAAATACTAATGATTAAAAAGCAATTTTGGTTAAAAAATGAAATAAGCATTCTCGGAGGAGTTTATTTTTCTTAAATTATTAATGAGGTTGTGATAAACCCAAAATTTCGGCCGATATAATAGAAATTTCGATAATTTACATAATAATTTAAATTTTCACATATTATCTAAATAAAATACTTTATGATTTAAAACAAATTTCTAGGTTAGAAAATTTAACCTATCTTCAGGAGTTTAGGCAGTTAAAGCCGAAAAATTTAACAAATTATTGAAGCTGAATTTTTAAGGTTTATTAATAAATATTTTTTTTTGTAAAGTTTCTAAATTAGTATAGTTAAATTTCATTAATTAAATACCTAAAATTGGTCTTTGCTAAATTAAATTAATAACGGATAAATAAGTGATAAAAAACCTAGTAAGGGTACGGTTCACTACAATTCGGTACTAAATATTTTTGCTATGTATTAAGGCGACTAGGGGAAAACAATATGCCGGACGTACGCATGGGTTCGTCATAGAATGATGGGATAGGTGTGCACAGATATCGAAAAAATTAAAGGAGTTAGGCAGACGTAAGTCCTTCTATCGGCCGTCAGGAACCCGAAAGCGAGATTATCACAAGGAATAGTCTTGGAAACGGGGCTCACCTGCTTGTGGACTCTCGGCTGCTGTATACAGTACCAACATGGGCTTGCCCATGGGTATACAGTGGTTAGATTTAAATTGTGGGGCGTCGGGGTGAGAAAAGAAATACCCTAGGAAGTGCAAGAGTAGTCGAGGAAGTAGTTTGGATGAATGAGCTTAGATTAAAACAAAATTAATTCTACCCTGTACGCCAACAGAAAGAAAGAGAGATAAGATCTTCTATCGGCAGTCAGGAACCCGAAAGTGAAAAAATCATGAGGAGTAGTTCTAGAAATGGAGCTCACCTGCTTATGAATTTTCAGCCGCTATATTTAGTATTAACATGAGCTTGCTCATGTGTATGTAGTGGTAAGATTATAATTGTGGGGCGTCCTAGTTGAGACAGCATATACCCCAGGAAAAGAAGGCATTTTGATCAAGGAAAATAAGTTTGAGTAAACTTGGAACGGATTTAAACAAATTAATTCCACCCAGTACGCCAACCGTTGGATGTTGAATGCCAAGTTCATTTTCAGAGAAATTCGAGGTTATTTTTGGGATAAGTTATGTATGAATTGCACAATTGCCTCAAGAGCATGCTCTTTCTCTTTCTTGTAATAAGTGATTTTATTTTGTATGGTTTGTGGCAGAATTTAGAAACTTAGTAATATACCTTTTCCTTGCGAAACTTTTTTAAAGTTTTTTATTTGCACTTTCAATCAAGTTGTAGAGGCGCAATTATTACAAAGCCAGAATGATACGTAAATTTGAAATAGTTTTTAAACTTTTGAAAGTTAATTAGTATTTATTTGGTTTAATAACAATAACAAAATCAATAATAAAATGCTATTCAGTAAAACAATTTCCATTTTATGCTATTTCTCACAGGTTTACCATTTTCCTAGTGCGATAATAAAGTTAAGGAGATTAAAAATAAATAATATGAAATTCCTCAATTTTAATACCACACGCCAAACATGAATGGAAGGTGCTCTGATGACAGCGGGAACATGCGACCACATGGCCACAGGGCAAATACAACACGGAAACCTGCTCCTTCATACAAATGCTACATGTCAAAAGGCTTTCATTTTGTTTTTTAACAATATTGTTAATCTCAATTTCAATTTCATCAGTTTTTCTCATCAAAATATCTATAATTTTCCAACACTCTTTATCGAATCTCAACTCCATACAAATCCAGAAAATATCATTTAGATTTTCATCATCATTTTTCATTTCATTAAAACAAATAATCCAGCTTGCTAATTTCAGAATCGAAGGATTGTATCCAAATGTTTCTGATAATTTGAAAATAAATTCATTTTTTAATGATTTTATAAATTTCCTCATCATCTTTAGAGGCCATTTTTCTAAATCCAATTGGAAATTTAATAGAGTATTTTTGACAATTTCAACCAATGAGATTTCTTTCTTGAAAATTTGATCGTTTTTATTCACAATCAAGCCTATGCCATTCTCTCTAGCACTATTTATCATTCAAATATGTGCCACTTCAGACTTTTCATTGAAATAAATATTGATTTTGAAGTGCAAATTTTAGTCAAATGATTTTTACTAATAATTTGATCTTATTACGCTTGTAATTAAAATGAATCAATTATGCTGAAATTGTATATAAAGATTGAGAATTTACTTATTAATTTATGGAATGTGCAAATTTATTTAAAATTGATAAATTAAATCTCTAGGCTTGAAATTGAGATTTTGGAAGGGAGCGGAATAAATATGTATTATTTGAAAGGTGATCTTAAATAATTTAAATTTGGTGGTTGAGGGGGGGGGTAGAGAAGATGGTTGTATTTACAAGCGAAAGACCGTAATTTGCAACATTTGAGTTAATTTTGATTTTTAATAACAAATCGAATAATTGATGGAAAAGAATTAATTAAAAATTAAAAGATGAATTTATATAAAAAACTTTATAATAAAAAATAAATACTGTTACTAAAAATAGAAACATCAAAATAGTGTTATACAGGCACTGGTAATAAAAGAAGGTCATAAAGAAAAGGATGTTAGGCACATTAATTTATGTGAACATGAAGCAATCGTTGAAAAAATGAATTTATATATAAAATGTAATATAAAGCTTGTAAAAATAATATTAGATAACAAATCAGTGGTGAGTTGGGTTCACAATGCGGTAACATCCAAAAGAAAGATTATAATTAAAGCTTCTTCAGAAACGCTAGTCAAAAGAAGACTCAACATTATTAAAGAATTAATTACCGAATACGACATAGAGGATGAATAGAATATGTTTCGAAAAGCAATAACAAATCTGATATACTAACTAAAATTCCATCAAATTGGATTATGAAACATTTATGTAATATGATGTCACTAAACTCAAACAAAAATCCCATTAACGAGGAAATTGAATTGCATAGATGCAGTCATTTTTGAGGAGACCGATTAAAGGTTTTGTCTCTAGAATCAGGAAATAATCTATCTCAAAAAGAAATAGTAGATAATTGTGATAAATGCTAATCAACAGACCCCCAACCAGTAAAAATCATTAAAAGAAAATAAAAGGTGGAAAATTTGTGAAAACAATTAGCTCTCGATGTGACTAAATGAATTCAAAAAAATATCTAACCATCATAGATTGTGTTCCTTCTCGATTTGCGATCTGGCGAAAAATAAAAAATGATACCGTAGATGAAATATGTAAGCAATTAGAGTCATATTTTGAAAGAGGACCCTTTGAAGAATTTCTGTTGAATAAAATTTTATCATTTAGATCTAATACCTTTACATCTCTGATGAAAAAGTGGCAAATTAAAACTGATTATAGATCCGTTAATAGACAAGCTGACAATGGCATACTTGAAAGAGATCACAAGACAATAAAAGTTGCATCCATGTGATCAGAATGTTCCGTTCAAAAAGCAATCTATTGGTACAATGACACTCAAGTAAGTGTATTCCCAGACCACCAGCAATTATCATATACGACACAAAACTTCGCTTCAAGGACATGAAAAATATAGCCCATGAAAAAGACAATGGCTTTCAAATAAATTATAAAGTTTGGATAAATTCTGCTTACAGTCATCGCTGTACATCTTCATGGATTAGAGGAAGAATCATGAAGCTACTATCTGCTCAATGGCGTAGCCAAAGGGGGTTTAGGGGGTTAAACCATCCTCCATTGGATTTTTCATGTACAAATATTTGTCGACGTCAAGTGCCTAAAAGATCATCCCCCTAAATAAGCAAAAAACAAAAGACACTTTTTTCCTTTATTTTCTTTACTGTAAATGTAATACTGTGATATCTGTATATAGAGTCAGCGAATGATGTCGTTATTTCGGTCCTTCGGCACCGTCATTTGTCCACGCTTGAAGTGATTGACCATAATATTAATAAATATTTCTCAACTCCATCCCCCTTCACAAATTCCTGGCTACACCTCTGTATCTGTTCATAAATCAATTGTTAATTACGGAACTGTAACAATGTAACGCCACATTGCGAATTTAAAACACAAAACTGAAGATTCGTGAAAATCTCATATGGATGTATAATTAAAGATAATTTAAGACAAAAAGAAATTTGCTTTAATATTGGAGTAGTGGGATGTGTCACCACTAAATCATGTCACCGCTAACTCACCCCGGGGGGGTTAACCGTTTTTCTTTTCTAAGTCTAAAAGTACAAAAAAAATTTAAGACAAAGACAATGACTCAATCAAGGTCATTGAAACAAATACAATGACTCATTCAAGGTCATTGGACGAGTCATAATAATTTTTCAAGGTCATTGAAACAAATACCATGACTCATCAAAAATTTCTCAAGGTCATTCAAAATTTTTAAATATAATTTACTACTTAGTTTTATAAGTAGTGCTTTAATTATTTTTTATTATACTTATTTTTATTATTACAACTTTTTTATTATTAAAACTTTTTTATTATTATTATTATACTATATTTAATATATAATGAAAACAAATTCATTAACAACAAAAACTTTTATTAAAAAGAAATAATTCGACTATAGAAATATTGTCGAAGACCTTTATTCAAAGCCCATTCCACATACTTTCGATATCGGGCAGCGCAACAATGCCATCCATCACCACATGGATATTCGGGTTCCATATCCTTTAACATTTTGTTTTGTTCGATGTCCTATAGGAATTCATCGATTACGAAAATATCCATATAGATGTATAATTAAAGACCAAGTCTGGAATCATTGATGCTGGCTTATCCTTCAATATTTAATGTATATCTGTATAAAAGAAGTCCAGAGGTTCTTTGATAACTTTAAAATAATCATATACAAAACTTATAATAATATTAATAATAATAATAAATTACCATAATGTTCAATTTCATTCATAGCTTGAACTGCTCTCGGTACAATAACAACCATTTTAATGATAAAAATTGAAATAACAATTATTTTATACTAATTTAAACCAATGAGAAGTTAAACACGCACAACATTTTATCTATAAACAATAAATATTAATTTATATAGTTTTGAAAATGATTAAAGAAATTTTAATAATAATATTAGTTGTTAGTGTTTTTAAAATGTATCACTTAATTGTTGTAACCGTTCAAGGTAAAAATTCAACAAGATGTGTATGTCCTGATACAGCCGTGTTGATGGATATTTTGTATATGAAATATAGGCCTAGATATTTGAAAACTCCAGTCACAAATTATCTGAAAGAATGAGTAACTTAGAAATCCGATTTGAATTCACATATCAAACTTTAAAAAGAGCTCGGAACACAATATATGATGAGATTCTATATCTAAATCAGACAATAGGTATTATCAAAAATGAATTAAGAAAATCAATATTCGAATTGAATGAAAATCGCAAACTTAATGAAAAAATGATAAATCAAGTTCAATATAGTATAAAAGTTTATTCTAATAAAACAACTGACCAGTTCAATCGTATAATGAAAGAAGTTCAACAGCCGATGCAACCGGTTATGCAAAACCGTGGCAACAAATCATCAATATTCACATTTCCATTATATATTTTTATATATTTTCTTAAATAAAGACATTGCAACTTAAATGCAATATCCATGTATGATTCTGATTGTTTGAATATAGTATTAATCAGCTTACACCTCCAAATATTTCTATAAAATGCCAGAAACTAAATTTTTTATAACTTTGATATCATTAAAAATATAAAATTCATAGTCTACCGTACCGAGAAAATCGTAGAAGATATTCCATTTGAGGCTATTCTCAATTTGTCAACATTGGAGAGAAAGAAAAATTCATTCCAATCGATATTTAGTTAAATGTTTGATGAAAATAATAAATGAATGCGAATAATAGTAGGATTAATGTATATGAAACACATGATATTAAAATCCGGATCCGACTATGAAAATTATTTCCAATGGTCTATAGAGGTATATTACTTAGTTTATTTTTATCATTATTTAGGTAATAGAATCAAAAAATGATCCATGGGTAGAAGCAAACGGTGGATTGGTAACAATTATTCAAGTGTCCGCAGAAGCCAAATGTTCAGATATTTATATTTCAAATTGCAAATTTATATTAAAACTATTAACTGGAGCATCTGTCATATATATCTGTAATAAAGGTTATCATAAATTTTAATAAATGTATTATTCTTTGTTATTAACTGAATTATTAATAAAAAACTACATTTTTAAAGATTTATTGATTAGTACATGTACATGCTTCATAACCACAATATTCTATCATTATATTTTCTATAACATGGTCAACACAAGTCTTAAATTCGTTAGGCTCAACTAAATTTTCAGTAAGGATTTCTTCATCATTTATAATTTCAGTATCTTCATCATTAACAATTTCTTCATCATTATCACTCTGACATTCTGAATCACAACATGAATCTTCTTTACCCAATGCTTCAACTAGAGTCAACATATCTCTAATTTTTATACCGGTTATTTCTTCGAGTTTATCAAACTAAAAGTTTATTAAATATTCTAAACGAAAATTAATTAATTATTTTATATTTTATATTTTACCTTTTTCAGACATCATTTTTAAACTATTTTAAAACTAATTATAATTTTGTTTATAGAATATGTTGTAAAGAAAACAAAATCTGTTTAAATACATTCATTAACATCCACATTAAACACTAAAATATATATTAAAATAATTGTGAAAGTCTAGCAGTAACAATTTTCTAGACTGGAGAAAGCACATCATTTTGATCAGCTTTATATCCTTGTATTGTTATTGTTAAATACCCATTTCCTGTTCTTTGAAACCTATTTCTGCAAATGCATCATAATATCTGGTATATTGACTGGTGAAGAATGCATTTTAAATTCGAATTGATCTTATTGAAAACCGTATCAATATCCTTGATATCTATCATTGGGTGTCTTAGCGAGAGATTGAAAATGAGTTCGATGTAGTTTGACTGGATTTACCAATTGCATATTGAAAGGCTCCTTTAAAAATTACATTTTATAATTATGGAACATTTGAAATGGTTGAACACTGATAGCAGAGCTCACTATTTTCTTGGCCATGTTTGATTTATGATCTTTATAATGTGGTGACGAGCTTTTATACCCTTGCTAGATACTGATTAACCAATCAGAATTATGCATGAATATTGCATGGTTATTGCATTTTAAGTGTGCCTCGATTATCATTATTTCTATATGTTTTAATGTGTCAAATTATTATTGTTATTACTATATTATTGTAATCAATAATGTTATTACTATTAAAAAAATTATTACTATTAAAACAAAACAAATACTAATATTATTACTATTTAAACGATTTCTACTATTAAAATCAGACTATTAAAAATATAACTAACCAAAACAAAACAACCAAATAAACAATAAAACATTTATTTTCTAAAACGTTTAAATTTACAAACATTTTGAACAGATTTGACGAGGCACCATTCCACATACTTTGGTATCTGAACTTGCAACAGCTGCAATCCAGAATACACGGGAATTCGATGTTCCAAATCCTTCATTGTTCGATTTAACTTAACATTCCATAAAGCTTGATCGATTATATTGAATATCAAGATATTTGTCTCGGTGTATACGAGATCTGGAATCATTGATGATGGTTGTTCTTTCAGAGTTGTTCGCATTTGAGGGTTAGAGAAGAACAAACGCTCTAAACTTACTTCTTGATATTTATCTGTAAACAATGATAATAATAATAAATAATAAATTTACCATAATTTTCAATTTCGTTCTTTGATTTTATTGAACTTGTCATCGGCGTAGTATTTTCCATTTTAAAAATGAAATAAAATGAATAAGCAAGTTGTTTTTATCAATCATTAGCCAATCAGATGTCAACCAATCCCGTGATTTCATTGTGTATGTCTGTAACAATATTTTGTACTCTAGATTTCGCAACCTTAATATGACTATTTTCTCACTGGCAAACAGATTAACACACACTGGGTTGTATTTTAAAAGCCTCAGTGAAAGAAATAAAACTGGCTTGAACATACAAATACATTTTGTTGACATGTTGTATATATTGATAGATTGTCACATATCTATGGTAACAGTAATTGACTGGATTTTAATATCCTTTATTCTATATTGTAATTTATTGACATCTAAAGGTTTCTTGCGTCCCATGATTCTGCATTTGCCAGATTTGAAAAATATTATAGGGTATTTTCCACTCCTACCATCAATATTCTGGGGTTTACCATTCGGAAACGTCATTTTTGACACGTCGAAAGTTCCTTTATAATTTATATTTGATAACATAATTAAACAAAAATATAAATCTATATATATATATATATATATATATATATATATATATATATATATATATATATATATATATATATGATTTTTAGAAAGAGTTCATTAAATTATATAAAATAAACAAAAACCTATAATTATACAAATTTATAATGGAACTAAGAAATGATGCGGTATATCAAATCATTGGCTCAAGTGATAGTGGTAAAACTATGTTTGTGTGTAAATTACTAAAATCTAATTTATTCCAAACAAAATTCAACAATATTTATTGGCATAAGGATGCAGATAAAGAATATTAATTAACTCAAGATAATTTCTGTAAATTGAAAAACATGAAAATAGTAAAGGTTTTCGATATAAACTGGTCAAGTCGATTAAGGAAAGACGATGTCATCATTATCGATGATTTGTATCAGGAAGCTAATAAAGAAAAGGATTTCAATAATTTATTCACAAAAATCAGTCGACATGTTGGTGTTACGGTGATCTTTATTACTCAAAATCTATTTTATCATGGTGGCGCACATCGAACCAGGAATTTAAATGTTCAATATTTAGTTATTTTCAAGAATCCTAGAGATGCAACAGTTATTGATTTTCTTGCTCGACAAGCATACCCTAATAATCGTAATTTTCTCATCAGTGCATTTCAAGATGCTATAAAATCACCACGTGGATGTATATTTCTAGATTTCACACAACAATGAAATGATGATTTACGGGTAAAAACAGACATTTGCAATAAAGAAGGTGCAATGGTTTATAAACAAAGTTAAAAAAATTAACATGTAAAAATGTTTATGAAATCCAGGCTTAATAGTGTCCGAAAACTTATACAAAGTATTAAAAAGAAAATAAAGACTAGAAAAGTTCCACTAAAACAAGTTATACACAATCTAAAAAACTAGTAACCGAGAATTTCCCCGCAATGAATTATTTGCGAAAAACCCTAAACCTATTAAAAGGATAATAAAAAGAGTCAAAAAGTTAAAATTGTAAAAGATCATAGGAGTTTCCCATATTTTAATGCATTGTTAAAAGCATCGAGTATGAAAAGAATGTCTATTTTACAATCATTTCCAAAATTTGTTGTCGATGATTTACTAAATATTCTACTAAAAGTAGTCAGAGGTAAAATTAAAATCAGTAAATTTAAGAAATTAGTGTTGAATAAACATCGAAAACCTTTGTTATCGCTAGTAAAT
This sequence comes from Schmidtea mediterranea, assembly GCA_022537955.1. Taxonomy (NCBI): domain Eukaryota; kingdom Metazoa; phylum Platyhelminthes; order Tricladida; family Dugesiidae; genus Schmidtea; species Schmidtea mediterranea. The sequence goes on along the minus strand of CM039679.1, from coordinate 269,745,029 downwards.
AATAAAAATCGTAAGCAAATGAGAAAAATCATATATAAACAACAAGGAGGTTTTATCGGTGCTATATTACCATTAGCAATATCATTATTAGGTGGATTACAATAAACGATGGGGCAATCATTACCTAATGTCAGATTAAAATTTAAATCATCTTGTTGTAATGGAGAAGATTTGGACAAACCCAGAAGACGAAGCAAAGTGGTTGTCAGATCAGCTTGCGTACAGTTTAAACAAACCAATGCGGAAAAGATTTCCAACAAGAGCTTATAAAACATTCGGTATTAAAGATTTATGGCAAATGGGTATGATAGAGATGAAACCGTATTCGAAGTTTAACAAGGGTTATAAATATATTTTAACATGTATTGATGTTTTCAGTCGTTTTGCCCTCGGTGTACAAACAAAGACAAAATCTGCTGAGGAAATATCTAAAGCAATTAATAATATATTTAAGAATGGGCATCCGGACAACTTGCAAACCGATTTAGGTATTATTATTATTAATTGTTATTATTATTATTATTATTATTATTATTATTATTATTATTATTATTATTATTATTATTATTATTATTATTATTATTATTATTATAGGTAAGGAGTTTTACAATAGTAAAGTTAAGCAAATCCTGGATCGTCTCAAAATAAATCATTACTCAGTACATTCTCAATACAAAGCTGCTCAAGTTGAAAGATTTAACCGAACATTGAGGGATAGATTGAAGAAATATTTCGTGCATCAAGGTAATAAAATATGTATAAATGTATTGCCGAAAATACCTGTTATTTATAATAATTCCTCACATCGAAGTCTAAATGGTTTGAGACCCGTAGATATCAGCTCAAAAGCATTAGCTAAATCAGTACGATCTATAAAAGTTGTAAAAATTACAAAAACAAAATATAAAGTTGGTGATCACGTTAGAATTAGTAAAATATCTGCTTCACCTTTCATCAAATATTTCGATAGTAATTGGAGTGATGATGTATTTCGAATTACTAAAATTAATACTAAACAGAGTCCTGTAATGTATGTTATTAAAGATAGTAATAACAATCTAATATACAAGGGAAATTCTATGAACAGGAATTACAAGTTATTTCCAAACCTACAGTGTTCAAAATTCAGAAAATATTGAAAACTAAAATGGTGAAAAAGGATAAACAATACTATGTCAAATGGCATGGATATCAAAACCTTCATGGATATCATCAAAAGACCTAGTAAAGTGAGTTTCTATACTATTTTACCGAGCAATAGTTACCCAGTAACCCAGTCGGAAAATCAAGCAAGTAAATTTATGGTTGATCTTCAAAATCCCATTTATTTACATGGAAATTGGGAAGTTGCTTTGCAAGACTTTACATTTGGGTACAATACATTCCCATTTTATAGTCAATGTAAAATCAATTACAAGCTTGTTTTCATAAAATGTAATGTATTTTATCAATCTATAATATTGAACGATATTGTCATATTTCGAATCAGATTTTAGATGAAAATTATGGCATATTTTTCAAAGATGGATTGAATGTTAGTTGAGATTTTAGTCCATTTACAATAAGATTTGAAAGTATTGATGATGCCATGTGAATGGATAGTGATAAGCTTAACATAGTTGTTACTGGTACTGAATACCTATTAAGTTTCAAAACTTTTATTGATGTCGGGCCTGTGAATGAACACATCAAAATAACTGGATCATATAATAATGAGGTGGAAGATACATTTACATTTACTAAAGATTTATATATTGAAACACTTGAAGAATTACAGAAATATATTTCATTCAATTGTTTATATATATTTAAAACTATTGAAATTGTTAAAGATGGATTATGTAAATTCAGTCTAAATAATAACATTTTTGAAGTTACATTTGATAAAAATTTGGCAAATACATTGGGATTAGATAAGCCAACATATCGGGCAAGTGCTTTTGGTGTACACAAACCAAAAATAATAAAACTTTATCGAAAAATGTTCACATATGCTAACATCATTGATCCTATAATTGTTGGTAATTCTTTGGTTCCTCTATTGAAATCTGTTTGGGTTGATAAAAATGACCATGATGAAGTTGTCAATATAAATATCGATAATCCCATGTACTTACCGGTATCAACATCATGTATAAACAATATAGAAATAAATATTCGTGATGATAGCGGTAAATTTATTGAATTTAGTAAAGATACAAAAACTCATTTGACATTTCATTTTCGTAAATTAGATGGCCAATACGACATTATTAGTATGTATAGTGGTAGCCAAAGTGGTGGTGAATTACCATACTTTATTGGTAAACAGTACGGATCAGGATGGTTGAGAACTCTTGGTAGATTTGCACTTCCTATTCTTAAGCGTATTGGTAGTTTTGGTATGAAAACAGCTAAAGATGTGATAATGAATGAGCAAAAAATATTACCATCTCTGAAATCAAATGCATTATCTGAGTTAGGGAAAGTTCTACCGAGTGTTACGAGTATATTTCAAAAACAGGCACCGGCTCAAAAACGTAAAAGACATCATAAAAAATATATACAAACGAATGAAAGGACATGGAACTATATTTCAAAAATGATTTGCGGTAAATCTGAATTGTGCTTATTTGATAGACCATCTCCCCAGGCGGTAATTGAAATGGGTGCCTTTGAAGAAGTATTTCCGATGAATTCTATTATGTATAGTAGAACTGATATTGAATTTTATATTAATGATTCCTATGAGGAAGTTTTATGATGAAGAAATTTTTAAATTGAAAATTTTAAAAATTAAAAAGTTTAGATTAATTTTTAAAAAAACAAAATAAGAAGATATTTTAATTAAAAATATCTTCGTAGAACATTTGTTTAAATAAGAAAGATTAAAGCAGAAAAATTTTGAGTTTGATATTTATTGAAATAAAATTTATGGAAACAAAAACTGATTTTAATGTTTTACAGGATGAACCTCCTAATAGTTCCCAAACTGAATATTTAGATTTGAACGATACATTGTTAACTGTTCAGATCAAAGTTGTAGATAAAGATAGAAAACCTTTGATTGAACCTTGTGATGTAATACCAAATAATTTCTTGTTTCATACACTTTTTAAAGATACAGTTCTCGGATTTAATAATATAAGATTGAGGGTGGTAACAGTACATATATTCACAAAGCTCTAACAGAAACTATTATAAATTACAATGGTGGTACTAAAAATACATGTTTAACTCTTATGGGTTATGGTAGTGATGACGATAGGAAAAAGTGGATTAAAGGCTCGAAATTATTTACCATGTGCTCATCATAACAACTCGATTTTATGGATCAACCGAAATATTTACTCCCAGGTGTTAATGAACACATTAGATTGAAAAGATCAGAGTCGGCATTATCACTAACAAGTGCTACTACTGCACCAAATCTTCAATTAGTTGATGCAAAATTATTGGTAAGAAGAGTTCGTGTTGATCCCTCTGTATTAGCCAGTCATCAACTAGGGCTGAATTCTAAGCATTCAATATATCCATTGAAAACAAAGGAAACTGTTCAATTTGATATTGCTAAAGGTGCAGCTTCTTTCTATAAGGAACAAATATTTGGAGATAGAAGAATGTCCAACTTTAAATTGGTAACATTTCAAAGTGAATCTCAATATAATGGATCATACTTAACATCGAGCTCAATTTTCAAAAGTTTTGGTGTAACATCGTTAACTTTATCGAAAAAATAGTTATTATAGAGAAACATATACTCAGGATTTCGATAATGATAATTATTGTGATACATATATGCAGAGTATAGTGAGAAATATGGGTTATTTGGATAAAACCTTAATTGTGGTATAACTCTTGATGATTTTAAAAGCAAATACCCATTGTTTATATTTGTTTTGGCACCCGATTTTGATTTAAATCAGAGTCAATCATCTCAAAATGGAAATTTACAATTAGATATAAAGTTTTCTAAAGCTTCAACTGAACCGGTGCATGTTGTAATATATGGAGTATTTGAAAATGAGGTTCAAATAACTGCAAACATGTATTATTTTTCATGTATTATTTATATTTTTGATGTAGTTCTGTTCAGGTCTATCGAATTGGAAAACAAATACTAGGACATGCATTTTTAGGGGTTTTTCCTCTTGATAAAATTCCAAATTTTTGTAATAATCAAGCCATAATCGTCAATCTCGGGGAGAACATTGGTTAGCGATATATATGAAACCTAGCATGATATTTGTATTTGATCTTATGGGTTTTTACTATCCGGCTTAGTTTGCAGTGACATAATAATAATTTGCAGTGAATAACAATAATAATAATAGTCTACAGTAAGCATTGAAAACGATATTCATTCTATATATTATTATTATTATTATTATCATGTGTTTAATTAATATTTAATTAATGTTAATAAAGCCAGTGCATGATAAGTGCGTGATTTACAAAGACACTGCATGATCATCACATGATTTACAAAGCCAGTACATGATAAGCGCGTGATTAGTAACGAGGAACACATGCATACACACTCAAGACTGTATGTAATATACAAAGAAATCACATACATACTTTTGTTTGTATGTGAATTACAAAGAAAACACATACATACTTGTTTTTGTATGTGATTTACAAAGAAAACATGCCTACACAGTATAGGCTGCATGCGTAAAAATCTCTCACCTATATGTGTGTATTGCTAAAATGTGATTGGCTAAATCCTGAAAATATTATTCACTTTATAAACATATGCAAATTCAAAATCTGTCACAATTAATTCAAAAATTTCAATATGGCAGGACAAAATAATATTTTAAGAAGTCTTCTGACTTCATCCATTGGTAATTTTTATTCATTATTTATTAATATTAATTTTTTTAGTAAATTTCGACTGGTTCGATCTAACCGAAAATGAGGATCTTTTGAATTTGGATGACGTTTTTGGTAAAAACTAATTTTTTTATTAAATGATTTTATTAATATTCTTTTAGCTCGTAATAATGTTGTTGAAACAATTATTATTGAAGATACTCCCACTTCTATTAATTAAGATGTTTATGAGGTCATATCTATCGGTAAGTTTAATATTTATTTATTTTTAAAATATAAAAAACACTTTAGATGATGATGATATTATTCCGGCAACTTACCCAATAATTTTAGGTTAATGAATGTCTCTTCTTTATTTATAATAAGAAAAAAATAATAATAATAGTCTACAGTAAGCAATGAAAACGATATTCATTTTATATGATAAAAATAATAATAATAATAATTAATAATAATAATCTGCAGTGAACATGTAGCTATATTTTGAAAATGATATGCATTTTATATGATAATAATAATAATATTTTATGTAATAATAATAATAATAATAATAATAATAATAATAATAATAATAATAATAATAATAGTCTGCAGTGAAATATTTTGAAAATGATATTCATTTTATATGATAATAATAATAGTCTAGAGTAAGCATATAGCTATTTGCCCTATAATTTGTTAATAATAATAATAATATTAGTTTGCAGTGACATGCAGCTATTCACCCTATAATTTGAAAATCTATATCTATGTATAGGAAACATTTATTATTATACAGGTCTTTATGTTATAGACTTGCATAATAATGAATGATTCGCGAATGTTGCAATAATCATGCAAAACAAGTGCAAAGCCATGTCTAATACATTTGACTATATAAGAATTATCATTCATTATTATACAAGTCTTTATGTTATAGACTTGTATAATAATGAAAGATAATTGTATGAAATATTGTAAAATAACTATATTATTTTTTTATACAAGTTATTTAATTTATTATTATTTTATCAGGTAAATTTTACCCAAAATACTGCATGATATCAAAGAATCATGGTGAAATATGTCACCAAAAAATGAAACAATACTATGTCCATAGATTTAATTGTACCAGGTTTTTTATTTGCCCTGTATGCAAAACATCACAGCCCATAAAATATAAAGCTTTTTATAACATTTACAAAGACCATTTAGATTCATTTAAAGTAAATAAAAAGGATCTGTTTCGTATCAGTAATAAAAATAATGTAAATATTATGAATATTATAAATAATAATAATATACGCCCAACAAAAATAACTAAAAATAAAAGATCTGCTAAATATAGGCCATCTAAAATACCAAATAAACTTATAAAAATCGAGGTCATCAAAGTCAGTGATGACGAATCAATTAATAATGTAGATATTATAAATAATGTAAATATTATAAATAATGCAGATATTATAATTAATGCAGATATTATAAATAATGTAGATATTATAAATAATGTAGATATTGTAAATAATGCTATTAATCAAGTTGGAGGTTCATTAGAATTTATAATACAAATTAATTTAAACGGCGCAATTAAAACAATTAAATTTGATACATCAGAGGCGCGACTGATAAAAATAATGTTAACTGAGAGAATCAGTTCTAAATTAATTAATGAGATTTGAAAGATAGAGGTGATGTTAAAATTCAATTTGCTGTTTTAATACAGTTTGAAAAAGATGGAGAAATCCATGACAATTATTTTTCCAACAACTCAGAAAATTTCTCAGGTAGTTTTTTTATCTGAAGGAGTTAATAAACTCAATGAAAAAATAGAAAAGTTCACCCATTTAGGCAGTGGATGCCGAGTAATCAATATTTTAGAAATAGATTTTATACTTACCAAGTTTTCCCCAATTAATCGTTTATCAGGTCATCAATATATTCAGACTCCTTCTGCTATTGAATCTAATAGAGCTATTATAAATGTTAAAAATACCGACGATAAATGCTTCCTTTATAGTATTCCGGCAATTCTTAAAAAAGATTTAATTTTAGAAAATCGGACTAGACCTGCAAAATACACCGAGTTTTTAAACGACTTAGTATATGACGAAATTACGGATTGTCCAATGTAAAGAAAAATGCCAGTTTAAATTTAGCAATAAACGTCCTTTCTTATACTTCTACTGTGATAATTGACGAGGTTCCTGATAGTTATGTCTTCCATCACCCTCATTTAAGTATAATTCATCTTTCAAAGGTCACTGACAGAACACCTATGTATTTGCTTTTATTAGAGAAAAGTGATAGGAACCACTACACCGCGGTGAGTGATCTAAATAAATTAATGAATTATCATCAGCACCAAGATTGTCCAGTTCAAATTAGATGCAAATGGTGCCAACACTGCCTAAATTGTTTAAGGCTGGATAATGCCTTTAATAAACATGTAGCTCTATGCTCTAAAAATCAGACGGGTACAACCCTCTACACATTATCCGATAACAAAGATTTAATATTTGAAAATTATTCTAAAAGCATCACCTCTCCCTATGTAATTTATGCCGATTTCGAGTCGGTTTTACCACCTGATGTTAGACATCACCAAATTCATATCCCTAGTTTAGCAAGCCTTTTACTATTAAATAACTACAAAAAAACACATCAATATTTTAAAATTTATAGATCTGACTTCATTTCTTTATTTCTTAAAAAGTAGAGGAAATTGCTGTCACAATTGTCCTACCTTATTATGATGTGGAAGGGAAAAAGTTGATAAGTTTTATGTCTTTCACTGAACAACGAGAATTTAAATCATGTCGAACTTGCTATCTTTGCAAGAAACCGATTGTAAATCCTGCTAAAGACGATTGTCACTTTACAGATAAATATCTTGGTGCAGCGTGCCGAAAATGTAATTTTGCGCGTAGAATATACAAGTTGCTTCCGATAGTGTTTCATAATTTAAAAGGTTACGATCTGCATCATATTTTAAAACATGGTCTCAACGGTTTTTCTTCTTGGAATTTAGACATTATCCCTACCTCGACTGAAAAATTTATTTCTTTAATTGTACATATAAAAACTTGGGCAGTTAGATTTATAGATAGTATGCAATTCGTAAATTGCTCTTTATCTAAGGCTATAAAAACACTTACTACACTGCATCTTACTACATCTGCCTTTCCTAATTCAATTATAGATTCTAAAGGTATATTTACTAATGATTATGCCGCTTCTTTTGATTTTCTTGAAACTACTTATGGATTGCCTCTTAAATGGGAGGGTGTGACTGATGATGAGTATGCGACTGCTAAATTGGTTTGGATGCAACATAACTGTAGTAATTTGCGTGACTATATGATGCATTATTTAAAAGTTAATGTATTCCTACTCGCTGATTACTTTCAACAGTTCCGTGAAAAGGCCATTGCATACAATGGTCTTGAACCCTTAAATTTCTATGGTATTCCTGGAATGTCATATGTGTCAGCGCTTATGAAATTAGAAGAACCTATAGAGCTTTTACAGGACATGGAAATGTTCAATTTTTACGAGGGAGGAATACGAGGAGGGTTAACGTTTGTTAACAAACACTACGTTGCTTCTTCAGAGGACACCAAATTGTTGTATATAGATATAAATAATTTGTACGGTTGGGCTCTTAGCCAAGCTTTGTCGTATGCTGATTTTGTTTGGGTGTATGATGGTTTGGATGATGTATTGAATGAGTGCATGAATGTTGTGGATATTGAAACCCTTCGATATGGATATACTATGGAAGTTAATATTGATATCCCTGAAAATTTCCATGATTTTTTAAATGACTTTCCGATTAAACCGGAAAAGATGTGCCCACCAAATTCAAAAGTTGAGAAGCTAATGCTCCCGCATTATTCAAAGAAGAATCATGTTCTTCATTGGAGGCTTCTCAGGCTTTATCTTTCACTTGGGGCTAAGGTTGCGAATGTATATAGATGTATAAAATTTACACAGAAACCTATTTTTAAAAATTATATAGATAAAAATACTGACTTGCGAGCAAATGCAGTCAGCGACATATATATAAAATTGTGCTATTTAAAAAGAAGAAAGAAATTTGGACAGGTCTGTGAATTGATTGGATTACAGATATTTTTTATAATTAAGAATAAAATTTTAAAATTTGACTTTAATTTGACTTTAACGTCTAATTTTAATAATAATAATATTAATAATAATAATAATAATAATAATAATAATAATAATAATAATAATAATAATAATAATAATAATAATAATAATAATAATAATAATAATAATAATAATAATAATAATAATAATAATAATAATAATAATAATGATAATAATAATTTAGCGTCTTAACCTTACCATTGCAACATATTAAGTAATATAGTACTATATTATTGTCATTCACAGATTGAAAACTATCCGAAAATGGATTTAAATTACTCTTTCCATGGTTTCGAATATTGACACTAAAACAAAGGGTATTGTTCAAGCATTCATTCATTAGGTCCTCCTTCACCGAGGATGATACGGATGGAAGATTGGGAGTATTTACAAATGATTCATTTATTGACTGCCATTGTAAAATTCCTCCACAAGTTCTAATGTTATCAACATTCGGCAGACTGCAAGATTTGTAGTGAGCACTGATCTCAGTTTCGAACAACGTTATAGTATTGACACATTTGGGATATAATATAAAAACTAAAATGATTTTACAATGTAAATTCATTTGTAGAATTAAGATAAATAATTAAATGGAATTTTTAAAGCCTTTCTAAGCCAATGAAACTCAATGTTAAGAAATTCTTTTGTTTGAAATTAGCCTACTGATTAATTATTATTATTTAATTTTTAAAATTATTATTATTATTATTATTGTTATTATATAATAACAGCTTGTACGGTAAATACGTTGAAAACTTTAAGAAGCTAAATTTAAATAAAATATTTGTCAAAACCGGCATTCATAAAAACCATCGAAGTTGATGAGAATCTGCTTGCCGCGCATCTTAATAAGTAATCAATATGTTTGGATAGGCCTAGTTACGTCGGACAATCAGTACTAGATCTATCCAAACTACGGATGTATCAGTTGCAGTATATAGAGCTGCAAAAGTATAGAACTATTTATAATTGTGATATAAAGTTAATTGCCGGTGATACGGACAGCTTCTTTTTGGAGATTGAAAATTAAAAATTAGATATTTTATTAAAAGCGATGATTTCGGATGACCTTTTAAATACATCTAATTATAACCCCTCTCATCCTTCATATTCAAGATGACTAGCATCCGTTATAAGTTTAAGGATGCAAGTAAGTGAGAAGGGTATAGTGAGTGGGTTTTCTTGCGTCCTAAATGTTATAGTTTATTGGGAAATAAGTCAACCATGAGGGTTAAGGACATAAAATTAGTAGGTACAAATTTAAATCATCAATCATATTTAGATTATTACAATAATAACGAGGTTATATCTGTACCTCTTTTAAAAATAGTAAAATAGTGTTAAACAACCACAATGATAAGAGGGCATGGGTTGATAAAAATGTTAGTTTTGCCTATGGACACTATAGAGGGCTTGATGCAATTAATAGTGGTCATAGTATTACAATAACACAGCAATTTCAAGATATTTTCAACGAAATTCTGGCTCCTGAATGATCATCATCATCAATTTATCAGACGAACAATTATGTGAATTTCTATATTACAGTAAAAACAAATTTGTACAGTAACTTATTTTATTATGTTTTTGATTATTTTATTATTAGTTGCTTTTTATATAAAGGGTTATAAAACATGTTTACAATAGTTAAAAGTAACTTGAATAATATTTCTTTAGAAACAGAATAGCATTTATTACATATACACAAAATGATACTCATCAATAATTATACCACAACTTTCACACCTATTAGAGTTTTTAAAACACGATGAACAAATAATGATATGACCACATGGCAAATATAAAATATTGACTTTATTAATTAAACAACTTGAACATATAAGATATTGTTTTTGTACTTCATCCAGTTTATCCTTGATTTTTATTTCGATTTTATATGTATTATCAATGTATGATTGAATAACATCTCGATATTTGCCAAACCTGAAATCCATGCACATCCAGGATACATTAAGCATATTAATTTCTGTAGGATTTATGTTATTTAGAAATAATATGCAACTAGATAATTTCATTATTGACTTGTTGAAACCGAATAATTCTACAAGAATTTGAATATTGTGATGTTTAAGAGATTTATTTATTTTTGGTAGTAATAAATAATCATAGGTTTCTGTCAACAGTCTATCAATTATTAAAAAGGTCTGATTCCATTTAATTCTGAATTCCGGTATCTTAATTTAGAAGATTAATACAATTAATAATAATAAAATAAAACCGCTGTATGATTTAAGGGTGATTCGAAAACATCAAATGCCATTTTATGAGAGTAAATATTATTTAACACTATTTATATATATATGTTTTCAATGTCTTTGTTACACATCAATAATACTATTAAACATTACACGCACATGACTTATAAAGATATGAGCAATAGGAGTGTATGAGTAACAAAGAAGTGTGCAAGAGGAGTTTTTTATAAAAAAACTTAATAATAATAATAATAATCATAATTATAACAATAACTAATAGAAATAATAAAAATAATTAAAGTAAAATAATAATATTAACTTGTAAAAATAATTATAGTGAAATAATAATTAAAACACTACTTATGAAAATAAGTAGTAAATTATATTGTAAAATTTTTTAAACTGTGAATAACCTTGAGAAAATTTGAATGACCTTGAGAAATTTTAAATGACTTTGAGAAATTTTTTGATAAGATATGGTCTTTGTTTGAATGACATTGGAAAATTTTGAATGACCTTGAGAAAATTTTTGATCAGTCATGGTCTATGTTTGAATGACCTCAAAAAATTATTATGACTCATCCAATGACCTTGAATGAGTCATGGTCTTTGTCTTAAATTTTTTTGTACTTTTAGACTTAGAAAAAACGTTTTACTCCCCGGGGTGAGTTAGCGGTGGCACATCCACACTACTTATTGAATTTTCAACTAATATTTAAAAATCTTTTTTATACTATTCATACAATTCAAGTTTTAATTTTCATTTATATAAAAATTATTTATATAAAACAAAATAGTTCAAAATCCTTTTTTTATTCAAAATTATATTAATTGACAAATACTTTATCCAATTGATATCTGGTCAATTCACGTGCTGAAAAATCAAGAGGTTTTTGTTTAATATAACGTTGAAATTTTATCAATGGACCTATATCAGCGATCCTTCCAATTATGAACCAAATCCACCAATATTACTTTATAATTATTTTAAAGTTTCTCTATTACATTTTCTTTTGCTTTATCACAGTGTTCACAGTTTTGGAGACTGAGAGGTTGGACAACTACATAAATCATTTTAACCATCTCATCAATGTATTTCAAACAACTTTCAATTTGGCTTCCATTGCTTCAATAAGTCTTTATCTCATCGGTTTTGTGAAGTCCGGCAATAAAGGTTACAAAATACACTTCGAAAATCCCGTTCTTTTTCTATCAATTATTTTCGTTGGGATATTCACTGTAATTCGTGACAGTTTCAAATTGTATACCACATACAAATTTCCCAAATGTGCCATTCAGTATGATACAATCAATGATTCAGTAAACATTTTGTTTACTCTAATTTTGTTGCCATATTTGACAATTGTTTCTCAATGGAGACCAGATCCCGATGAAAGGTTTTCAAGCCTTTTGGCGATTGGATCGGGAATTTTGTCTTTTATAAGTTGTTTGTTTATTCTGTGTCAAAACTTTGCAAAAAGGATCCAGGTGATTCTGAAATTGGAGAAAACTGACGAATGCAATTTACTGAATGATGATCACCATTTATACGAAGATTTTTTAACTCAATTACAAATTTTCAAATTGACTTTTGTTACATTGAGTGCTATTTTGATTTATTATCGATTTAAATTCAATAATAAAAAATTCATCAAGCGCCAAATTTTTTACACATATCTAGACAATCAAAATATTTCGGTCAACAATACAAAAGCTCATCTGCAACTTCCAAAAAGTCCAAATAGATGCAAACTGATGGAATGGTTGAAGTCTTACAAAATGCCTCTGTTGATCAGTGGGATTTTGAGTGCCATTTTCTTGTCTATCAATTGTTTATACAGTATGCCCATGACAACCCAAGAACATTACCATTGGAATAGAATGGCCGAAATAATTATAACTCTCTTACATTTAGTTAATATTTTTTTGTCTATTTGGACTTTAATAGTCATCAATAACTTTGTAATTGAAAAGAAGATCCGATCAAAAATGGACAGTTTCATCACAGATTACGGAACCTATGCCCAAGTGTACATAGGGATCATTCACTGTGCCTATTTCCTGTCATTCAATGCCATTAAAAATGAAAACGACCAAAGTTTTCTGAATAAATACATTATTATTTCCAATATTTTTCGAATAGTACAGGCAATAACTCAACAGTTTTTAGTAAACGAAATTCTTCAACGAATTATCCGCCCTATTTCGGATCAGGAAGTAAAATATAAAAAGATTTTCCGGAACTATTTGTCTTTGTGTATTTTTTTGTGTTTTATGAATTTTGTTTTAATGGTCAACATATTTGTTGATTATTTTTTAAAAATCGATAAAATCGGATCGCACACATTTACTTTGAATTTAATCAATTTGTGGTTTCCTTGGGAGCTCATCAATCGGCTTCATGGATTTTGTGTTCTCCTTAACTTGGTCGTTAAATCTTAAACATTTTAAAATTATTGATAATTTTATTGATTTTTTCTTGAAAATTGATTTTAAATACTAAAACAAATTCCAATTAATAAAAAAGTTTTTTTGACAAGTGTCAAAATCAATCTAAAAATGTGTTAAAAACCTATGAAGTAAACATTGAAATGATTTAATTATTAGAAAGCGCTATTCAAACAAATCTGTACGATATATTTTTACATAAATTATTTATTTATTTATCTTAAATTATTTATTTATCAATGCATAATATTTTTTTAAAAATGAGTTCGCAATAAAGTTTTCATATAAAATCATTTAAAACTTATTTATCTAGGTTTTTTCAAACACATCAAATATTTTCCCAAATTAAATAATAATAAATTAAAATTAATCAAAATTGCTCTGGGACTTTTTTTGAGTTTAACATCAGGGACGCCAAGCATGTTAATCCACTTCTGATTAAAGTTGCATCCCAGTATCAGTTGGATTTCTATAAACATCTGTCTCATAATTTATCCTAGAACGCAATTCAATTATTTTCTAATTCATTATTTTCGGAAGGTATATTTGAAGTAGCCATAATAATAATTAACTAATCTTCCATTAAAAATTCAAAAATCAACTCCTTGTAAAATATCTATTTCTCTTAAAACTTTTTAAAACAAACTCTACCATTTTATAAAAAAGTACATTTTATTAAACAAATCAAAAAAAACAAAATAATTCTCAATACTTTTTAAATCAAAACAAAGGCCCAAAAATCCAATCAAGATTCAACAATAATTAATCATTTAATGTCATAAAACAAAATAATAAAATATTTTGCAAAAATAAATTCAAACTGAAACGAATAAACAAAATCCACCAATTCGCTAGATAAATTCCCAAAAAGATTTCACTGCATAAATTAGGCAAATGTAAATTCTACTGAGAAATAAATCCGAAGCGTGAAACTTTATTCTTTCAAAAACCGATTTATTTTTTCACAATTTCAGTTAAATCAGAGAAATTAAAATTTTTGATTTAGATAAAAGTGTTAAGTTGTGAGCTACAACTCTGAAATTTATAATATGAATTAAAATTAAAATAAATTAAAATTATAGTTTTTTATTTCATTTTAAAGTAAAATTTTGTTTTATTAAGTTTAATATTCTATTTCCTTGAAAAAAATTTTATTGCTTCAATGCAATTTAAATTTTCATTTATAAAGTTTTTAGTTATGAGCACACAGCGGCAACACATCATTGCATAATAAATTGCGGAGGGGGAGAGTTCGCGTCGAATGAAATTACGTAACGACATAATTATTTTCGAATACGTAATTATGTAATTGAGATAATTGATTTTGTGTTTATTTTTCTTGTAACTTTTTTTCGAATTTTTGGTGCAAATTTTTTGAAATTATTTTTAGTGCAAACTCTTGAAATTATTTTTAAATCTATTTGTTTTAGAATTTTTTTGGCGCAAATTTTTTTGAAATATTTTTTGGTAATTGTTCATTATTGGGACCCCCAGTAAATTTTATATTTATTAAAATAAGCCTTTTCTGCAAAGTAATAATCATCGTTTTAAATTTATTATTATTATTACCTTAGGTGCTAAAATCGTTTGTTTTAATCATAATTATAATAACATATATAATATCGAAATAGTATGACATTTAAGTTGTTTAATGTTAGACTGCCATGCATACCCAACGCACTTTGACTACACATATGCAAAGTATAAGAGCACAAAACATTTTTTACAAGGTTTTTGAATAAAATTGTGCTATTTAAAAAGAAGAAAGAAATTTGGACAGGTCTGTGAATTGATTGGATTACAGATATTTTTTATAATTAAGAATAACATTTTAAAATTTGACTTTAACGTCTGGGTTTAAGTTTTAGAATGAATAAACACTATAAGTAGGTAGTTAGGAGCACACTGCGGAAACACACCATTGCATAATAGAATAGGGGGAGTGGGGGATTCGCAACGGATTAAATAACTTAATTATGTAATTGAGATAATTAATTTTGTGCTAATTTTTCTTGAATTCTTTTTTTAAATTTTTGGTGCCAATTATTTTGAAATAATTTTTTAATGTATAATTTTTATTTTTAAAATTTTTCATCAACAAAATTTTTTCGGTCACACTATAGTGAGGAGGTAATTTTGACTATCGATAAAAAGCCTAAAATAAAAATTGGCTTAAATAGCCTACGGTTAAAATGGTCACACTATAGTCAGGGATATTTTTGACGTTCGATGAAAAAGCCTAAAATAAAAATTGACTTAAATCGCCTATCAATAGAAAAGCTTAGAAATATTTCTTTGATTAAAAAGCCTAAAATATATTTCTTTGATTATTTAACCATAACATCCTCCTTAAAATTGATGTATTACTGATCATTTTCATTAAAAAACCCGATATTTATCTGTACATACTTGATATTTAACTATAATTTTCTCCTTAAAATTGATATATTACTGATAATTTCACGTATAACCCTATATTTATCGGCACAAACTCAATATTTAGCCAAAATATCTCACTTTAAAATTGATGTATTACTGATCATTTTCATTAAAAAACCCGATATTTATCTGTACATACTTGATATTTAACTATAATTTTCTCCTTAAAATTGATATATTACTGATAATTTCACGTATAACCCTATATTTATCGGCACAAACTCAATATTTAGCCAAAATATCTCACTTTAAAATTGATATATTACTGATCACTAAAAACTCTATTTATCTGTACATACTCAATATTTAGCCATAATTTATCCCTTAAAATTGATATATTATTGACGATTTTCATGATTTTCTTGATTAAAGACTAAAATAAAAAATTGGCTCAAATTCCTTACGATGGTGATTTTTAACTCGCAATAAAAACAATGCAATATTTGGTCTCAGTATTTTCTATAGGTAAATATAGGTATAAAATAAAAATTGTTTGAATCGCCTACCGATAAAAAATAGCCAGGGCTATTTTATAGTCTTTTAAAAAACACTTGTAACATTTGGTCACACAATTTTCATAGACAAATTTAGGCTCTAAATAAAAATAAATTAAAATACCTAAAGTAAATTAAGGTAAATTAAAGTAAATTAAAGGGTCTAAAGTAAATCAAAGTACATTAGAGCAGCGGTTTTCAACTTTTATTTTCATTGTACCACCAGGTAAGAAATTTTAATGTCGCGTACCACCAGCAAAAATCAAACCAAAAACAACATAATTTATAATTATAATACACATTATTGATTATTACTGACTTGAATCTTAGGCTTAGAATTACTCATTTAAAACAACAGGACGCATGATGTACGATTATAATCTTTGAAATTATAATCTTTGAAGGTAAATTAAGGTAAATTAAAAGGTCTAAAGTAAATTAAAGTTATGGTCGACTAATTACATAAGGTAAAAACTTTTTAAAATTAAATAAAGGGTTAGCAGTTAGGTTACATAAGTTAAAATTTTTTAAAGTTGAAAAGTAAGTTAAAGTCGACATAATTAGATGATAAAATCTTTTAAATAAAATTTTTAGTATAATTTTTACAATGAGTTTTTTATACATGTTGATAACGATAAAATTTTTCAAAGTAAGATGTGAAAAAATAAATTAATATGAATTTTTAAAATAATAATAATAATAATGATAATAATAATAATAGTAATAATAATAATAATAATAATAATAATAATAATAATAGTAGTAATAATAATAATAAATTCATCAACAATCAAAGAAAAAGTTAACTTACTTAGTATTAGCTTCTGAATACTGATAACCCATACACGGGGAACAATCCACTGATTAATAACTGAATAACTGTATAAAAATGACTGAGTATTCTACAACTCACCATATACATACTAGGCATTGAATAATTGAGTATCTTATTCATTAAAATTCCCTATTTAAAAATATTTACCCTTTGAACACCGATATTCAACCAACTTAACCCACTTAAAAATAAAATAAAATTTTCTCTTAATCTATCATTTCCCCTTAAAACACTTGCTTATTCACAATACAAACACTCAAAAAATGTAATCAATAACTAGTTACTGAAAAATTCATTATCAAAAATTGTTTACTGACCAAGAAATCTCTAAATAAAAGCACATAAAAATTTGAAGAATTAAAAGATTAACAAGTTCAAATACAAATTTTATTAATAAAAATGTTATTCAATCTTTTTATCGATCATTGATGTCTCTGAATCGATAAATCAATCGGTTGCTTAGTTACCTGGTTGTTCTCAAGCGAATTTTAATCAAATTCATTGAAGCCAAATCCATTGTTATATTTTCTCTGAATTAAAATTTAATTTTTTGGTTTTGATTAGGATATATATATTTAGGATACTTAGGAAAATTATTACTTTTTCATTGATTTAAGGTTAATCAGAATTGTTGGGATATTAAATATTCGTCGATGAATAGGTGTCTCTCGATCCGACTACAATTCTACAGGATCTCCTCCGTACTGGTTTCCTGGTAACATTTGACAACTTGCATAATCATTTGTATTTCTGATGGTCGCTGCTGATGTTGAAACTATTGGTGCTGTAGTTGTCGATGTAGTTGGATTATTGCTGCTCATAGTAATATGTTTTCGTTTCTTGCTTCGTAAATTATAATTTCAAAGATTATAATTGTCCTTCATGCGCCCTGTTATTTTAAATGAGTAATGTCTACTAACCGTTACTAAATGTCTAATATTAACTAATTCTAAGTCTAAGATTCAAGTCAGTAATAATCAATAATGTGTATTATAATTATAAATTATGTTGTTTTTGGTTTGATTTTTGCTGGTGGTACGCGACATTAAAATTTCTTACCTGGTGGTACAATGAAAATAAAAGTTGAAAACCGCTGCTCTAATGTACTTTGATTTACTTTAGACCCTTTAATTTACTTTAATTTACCTTAATTTACTTTAGGTATTTTAATTTATTTTTATTTAGAGCCTAAATTTGTCTATGAAAATTGTGTGACCAAATGTTACAAGTGTTTTTTAAAAGACTATAAAATAGCCCTGGCTATTTTTTATCGGTAGGCGATTCAAACAATTTTTATTTTATACCTATATTTACCTATAGAAAATACTGAGACCAAATATTGCATTGTTTTTATTGCGAGTTAAAAATCACCATCGTAAGGAATTTGAGCCAATTTTTTATTTTAGTCTTTAATCAAGAAAATCATGAAAATCGTCAATAATATATCAATTTTAAGGGATAAATTATGGCTAAATATTGAGTATGTACAGATAAATAGAGTTTTTAGTGATCAGTAATATATCAATTTTAAAGTGAGATATTTTGGCTAAATATTGAGTTTGTGCCGATAAATATAGGGTTATACGTGAAATTATCAGTAATATATCAATTTTAAGGAGAAAATTATAGTTAAATATCAAGTATGTACAGATAAATATCGGGTTTTTTAATGAAAATGATCAGTAATACATCAATTTGAAGGAGGATGTTATGGTTAAATAATCAAAGAAATATATTTTAGGCTTTTTAATCAAAGAAATATTTCTAAGCTTTTCTATTGATAAACGATTCAAGTCAATTTTTATTTTAGGCTTTTTCATCGAACGTCAAAAATATCCCTGACTATAGTGTGACCATTTTAACCGTAGGCTATTTAAGCCAATTTTTATTTTAGGCTTTTTATCGATAGTCAAAATTACCTCCTCACTATAGTGTGACCGAAAAAATTTTGTTGATGAAAAATTTTAAAAATAAAAATTATACATTAAAAAATTATTTCAAAATAATTGGCACCAAAATTTGAAAAAAGAATTCAAGAAAAATTAGCACAAAATTAATTATCTCAATTACATAATTAAGTTATTTAATCCGTCTCGAATCCCCCACTCCCCCTATTCTATTATGCAATGGTGTGTTTCCGCAGTGTGCTCCTAACTACCTACTTATAGTGTTTATTCATTCTAAAACTTAAACCCAGACGTTAAAGTCAAATTTTAAAATGTTATTCTTAATTATAAAAAATATCTGTAATCCAATCAATTCACAGACCTGTCCAAATTTCTTTCTTCTTTTTAAATAGCACAATTTTATTCAAAAACCTTGTAAAAAATGTTTTGTGCTCTTATACTTTGCATATGTGTAGTCAAAGTGCGTTGGGTATGCATGGCAGTCTAACATTAAACAACTTAAATGTCATACTATTTCGATATTATATGTGTTATTATAATTATGATTAAAACAAACGATTTTGGCACCTAAGTTAATAATAATAAGTGTAAAACGATGATTATTACTTAGCAGAAAGGGCTTATTTTGTTATTCATTTATCTGAAATTAATAATAACAATAATAATAATAATAATAATTTTAAAAATTAAATAATAATAATTAATCAGTAGGCTAATTTCAAACAAAAGAATTTCTTAACATTGAGTTTCATTGGCTTAGAAAGGCTTTAAAAATTCCATTTAATTATTTATCTTAATTCTACAAATGAATTTACATTGTAAAATCATTTTAGTTTTTATATTATATCCCAAATGTGTCAATACTATAACGTTGTTCGAAACTGAGATAAGTGCTCACTACAAATCTTGCAGTCTGCCGAATGTTGATAACATTAGAACTTGTGGAGGAATTTTACAATGGCAGTCAATAAATGAATCATTTGTAAATACTCCCAATCTTCCATCCGTATCATCCTCGGTGAAGGAGGACCTAATGAATGAATGCTTGAACAATACCCTTTGTTTTAGTGTTAATATTCGAAACCATGGAAAGAGTAATTTAAATCCATTTTCGGATAGTTTTCAATCTGTGAATGACAATAATATAGTACTGTATTACTTAAGATGTTGCAATGGTAAGGTTAAGACGCTAAATTATTATTATCATTATTATTATTATTATTATTATTATTATTATTATTATTATTATTATTATTATTATTATTATTATTATTATTATTATTATTATTAATATTATTATTATTAAAATTATTATTATTATTATTATTATTATTATTATTATTATTATTATTATTATTATTATTATTATTATTATTATTATTATTATTATTATTATTATTATTATTATTATTATTATTATATCTGCCATTTAATGTGAATTTCTTGAAAAACATATATTTCTTATTGGAAACAAACCGATGACCTTAAAAAATTATATCTTTCGGGGTATACTTTTAAAAAAAATATTAATAACAGTTATCCCTAAACGTTAAAAGTCAACAACTCGTTTATAAGGTATTTTTTACGTGACAGATACTCAGGAGAATAACCAGTATTTATCTGGGGACGGGAGTTCATGTTTTTGGTCATTTAGAAAACACAAAGTTACATTTTTATTAAAACCTTAACTAAGAATTTTTTATCATAAAGTAGTTTATAATTGTTTTTAAAGATATTTTTATGATCTGTTTAATAACAAAATCAAATACAGTACACCAATACTTCGATTTGTGTCGTTTCTTGGACCAGTGTAAGACAGAAATTGAAAACATTTCTTTTATATTTGCATAATTTTTTATATTTAATTGGTATCAGAGTACAATATTTTAAACAAACCTAAACTATTATTCTAATAAAAACAATTTGTTTCCAAAATCTACATAGTTTTCCTTAGATATAAAACTTTTCCTAGAACTGATTTTAGTTCTAAACTTATTTGCTTCAGCTTTTGACTCATTTAAAATTTTTGTGTAACAACTACAAAATAAATTTATTCCAAGATTTAAAACTAACTAACAAAGTTAATAAAATGAGAAATCCCTTTTATATAAATTAAAACAACGCAACTAGAAATATTACTGACGCATTTTTGAAAATACAAAAATTTATGAACAAAGCAACTTTTAAAAGATGCAAATTAATTTGGTTAAGTTATAAATATTTTTTAAATTTTAAATTTAAATTTTTATTTATTTATTATTTATTATATATTAATTTTGTTTGTATTTTTGCAAAATGAAAATTTGTTATTAATTATTGATGTGATTCATAATATAAATTTTTCTTGGTTGTTCCAATTATTTTTGTTTTATTTCTTATAATAAAATAAATTTGAAATATAATTCGGAATTTTATATTATTTATGATTTTTTTAAACCCAAAATTTTATTTAAATTTATTTATTTATTTTATTTATTATTAGGCAAGGATGTTATTAAATGTCTATAAATATTTTTCTAATAATAAAATGTAACTCGGTTTAATTGTTGATATTAAGAAGAAAATTAAAACAAAAAATGTCTATAAATGTTCGGAGTGAACTATAAACCGTAGTTATAGCAACTATCTTCATCCAATTAATTTTTAATTTCAGAATTTAATTAGAAAATATAATAAATGGATTTTGAAACAAAAGACATTGCAATAGTTTTTGGTTTTGCCAATGTTAGTCAAATTGTATTTAATTTTCATATGTTAGCTTTGTCGTTCTATTACAGTCCATGGTATTAAATCATTAAAACAAAATCATTTTTTCACTAAAACTAAATGAGCTTTTTTTCAGAATTGTAGACAACATAATGTTTGTTTAATTTAAACTTAGTCCCAAATTTCCATTTTCCCAGGTGGGAAATGTGAATCTATCAACAGGAATAACATTCAAAATAAAAGAATTCTGGTTGGTAACTTAATCATTTGATGACTTGATATTAGGAGGTCCTATAGGTACATCTAAGACATCTGTTGTGAAACTAAATTCAGCTTATTGAACCAGAAACAGTAGACTTACCGTCTACTTAGCGCCAATTTGAAGTTAATAAATGAATCTTCTCTTTCTTTTTTCAAGTTTAGGATTATGTATGATTTTAGTGAGAGTGGTCAGAAGTCCAGAGTAGTTCCTTAATAAATTGGTGATAAAAAGTCATTGTGCTTACCAAGCTGTGTAGTTGTGTTTTTGTTTGAGGTTAACGAAGTCCTTAGCAGCATTAATCTTGTTTTGGAGAGGTTTTAATCCGAATCCACTTATAATGTATCCGAGAAAGAATACTGAGACCTTTCCGAAAATACATGTATAGATTTTGATTTTCAAGTTGGGGAATTTGATTCTATGACAACTGCTGCATAAGGAAGGTTTGCTAGAACCTGATCAATGAGCCTCTGAAACGTTTATGTAGCATTACGTAATCTTAAAGGCGTTTGGGATATAAAAATAATTCTAATGTAGTAGTTACCGCAGACTTTTTCAAATCCAGATTTTGTAAAACGGAATATCCTTCAAAACTGGTTGCAATGTCATGAATGAGCGGCATTGAGTAGGCTTCTCGTATTGTGACGACCTTCAACTTCATATAGTCACCGCATGGTCACCAAGATCCTTCATTTTTACTAGTCATGTGCAGTATTATGTCATAGTATTATACCCACACTTTTCCGATCTCAAATTCCGTTTCTTCAATTTCGTTTTTCTTGTTAAAGCTCATAATGTCTAGCAAATTGAAGGGGTCCTGGATTGGTCTGGATGGTATTTTGATTTTGTAATAGATTCCATGAAAATGTCACAACATACGAATTGAAAATTTATCCAAATTGCGACCATATGCTTGAAGACTAGTACTTTTGGTGACTGGGATTTTGATTTGCATATTGGATGTGATAAAGAATGTGGCTCGACAATCTACGAGAAAGTCATAGTGCACCATAAAAGATATGAACCAATGATGGATTGCGTAACCTTTGCAATGGAAAATGTCCAAACGAAATAATCAGGAACTGGTCGCAACTAAGGAGCCGTTTGCTGCTGATAATTCACTTGGAATGATCGAAAGTTTTTAAATAAATTGACTGGTAACAATAAACCACAAGAATTGGAATCCACTAAAAATTCACAAAAAAAATTAAAATAATTATTAATAATAATTATTTATTATGTAGAATAATAATTATTATTATTTAGACTCTACAAAAAGCTTAATTTTTAATAGACTTATTTAAATATGCTCGCTTTTTTTAACCAAAATCGTATTTGAAAGAAATATCTTGACCTAGCTAATTTGACCATAGCTTGATCTTGACCTTGACCTTGACTCGACCTCAATATTTATTTGATCTACTCAATTTGTTTATTGTGACTAATCAACTTATATGTATACTATATATGACCAATATATTTCAAAATATTTATTTAAGCAACTTTATTTGACCTACTTAATTTCAAGTGAAATATTTATATTATATATGACTTATATATTTCTCATGTGAACTATTTATTCTTATATTTGACCTACTAATTTTTCATATGAACAAATTAGTTTTATATTTGACTTACTTTATTCAAATAAAAATTTAATATATGACTCACAAGCAAAATGTCGGCCTGTCAAGCTGGAAAATAAAATAAATAACTTTTAGATAGATTTTTCCCAGTTCCTCTAAGATAATGTGATTTGGGATAGTGACGAGGAGAACTTTCACTATAAAAAGAACTCTCAATTCTGTCAAATCGCCAACCTTGTTGAAAACAAAATTAAAAAATGAGAAAACAAAGATTAATCTGAGTCATTATCCCTTTGGGTTAACTGCTTATGGATTAAGTAAAGAGCCTATTGTAAACGCTTAAACCAGTGAGTGCAAATTGTAATAGTAATAATGGTCATTGCGTTGAGTAGTCTTTTTTGATAAAGAGCATGTAGAGTCAGATTTGTAGTTCTATTCTACCAAATTATTTCATTATTAATAATAATAATAATGATAGTATTAATAATAATAATAATAATATTAATAATAATAATAATAATAACAATAATAATAATAATAATAATAATAATAATAATAATAATAATAATAATAATAATAATAATAATAATAATAATAATAATAATAAATGAAATTTATAAAAAATTCTATATTCAAAAAAGATGTGAATTTTATATTAAAATTTCTCTATTTTTATAAAAAACTTTCTTTTTTATATATAAATTCGTAGAAAGGAAAGATATTTTAAGAACGAAAAACAGTTATAAAACAAAAAAATCTACTGAAAAAAATTTTTTAAGCTTTAAAAATTAAAATTAATAAAAAATGTTAAATTCGACAAGGAAAAAGAAAAAAAAGTTTCAATTTCAAATTTACATTTAAACCAATCAAAAAACAAAAAAGTAAATTTTAATGGAAAATCAGAACGTATTTTGGTACTCTCTCATTGACGATACAATTCCACAAGAACTGAAGAGGATTTTTTAGTAATCAAAACATTTTTCAACAATATAATTATTACTTCGCAGCAAGGGCTTATTTCACTTATCTGATAAATATATAATTGTTAAATAATTAATGAAGTCAAATAATATATTGTTAAAATGAAACGCAGTAAAAATATTTAAAAGTTTATATTCTTTAAAAAATTTTGAAATTTACTTTGAAAATCTTAATAAATTTTAATTAATAACTTGCAATTTAAATGATTATTTATCAGTTAATCAAGTAAAGTTTTTCAATTATTATAAAGTTGAATATTCTTAGACATGTGATGTTAAATATAAATTTAAAATTAACAATTAAATGAATTATTATTATAAATAGATTAGAATAAATATAATTCAGATGTATGACAAATTATATATTACTAATATATTTATACATCAATTGTAAAATTACTGACAGATTAAACAATCTTTAAATCCAGCGCGACATTATTTTTTATTCGATTTGGGTATCACTTTTTTAGAAAACTTTATATTGTTTACAAATTAGGACCTTACAACTTTAAATCTCTGATATACTGCATTATATGAAGTGACCAGATGTCCCTGATTATGTGGGATTGTCTTGAATTTGAGTTATCTGTCCTTCACTGAAAACTGTCCGTATTAGACATGTAACGCTTTTAACATTTTCGCTTTTAAATTTTTTAACTCTCACATATTACATAGCGATTTTCCTATTAAACAGCAACAAATTCAATGTCAAATCATTTGTAATACAAAAAATATTTTTAATAAATTTACTAGAAATTAATTTTATTTTCAATTTTTAAAGTAATTAATGCATTATATTAACGCACGAAGAACTAATCTAAGAAAATTCTGTTCACTAATGTGTTAAGTGTTTTTTGAAAATTTTGTTTGAATATCTATCTGGTTATTTTAATTTAATAGTACAATTATTATTAAAACAAATAATTATTTTAACTTAAGTTTCTAAATTCTTTTAAATATTAAATTTTAATAACTACTTTTTGATAGAGCACGTAAATAAAATGTTTACCAATTTATCAGTGGTTCCATTAAGTGATATAAAAATATTTTGCGTTTAAAAAATTTAACATTTCTTACTTAAAATATTACTCTTGTAAATAATAGTTTGTGTATTTAGTGACCAGCCAAATGTGTGCATATTTTGATGGATGGCATTTTGGCGTTATTCCATTTTTTGTTTATTTTGTTTAACCTGGTTTTATTTATTAGATAAATACAATGATTTTCCTGAAATTCTACATTGTCTTCATTTAAAGTGAGATTTATTATTTTTTTTATTTTAGATTTTTCAATGATTGACATATCAGATCTCAATGATTGTCGATTGCTAAAATAATACGAACTTAATGGAATAAAGAATTTTTAAATCGAAAATACCAGACATATTTTAAAATGTATCCAATGAAATTCAAGCATTCGTATATTTTTGCGCAGATATCATTCATACACTAACCCGTTATCATACAACATATTATTAATTTAAGTGTTACACACACTAAATAATTATTGATTTTTTATTAAAATAAAATTTCGTATATTTTAAGTTGTCCTGTTGTAAGGTATCACAAATAAATTGTATGTGCTTCTTCAATAAGTATTTGGCAAATTTGACAATATTTTGTGTTTCTTTGAAAGCATTTTGTACACAATATTAGATGTCCACAAGGAAGATATAAAATCGAGACTTGTTGAATTTTACAGAGGAAACATTTTAAATAAAAACTAGCAATATTTTGAAACTTTTCTTGAGCTTTTAATTTCAATTGTTCAAAATTTGAAATCCATTTGTTAATTTCGGACCGATATTCAAAATCCAACCTTAATTCCATGCAGGTCCAAAATAAAAAATTCATGTTGTCTTTGTTGACTTTTATTTCATACGAATTTAGAATGAAACTGACCAATTTCAATAAGGGTTTGTCGTATCCAAAAGTGTCATGAAAATATTGAATTAACGGCTCGTTAAATGATTTGAGCAATTTACCTAAAAAAATAAAATCCAGATTTTCAAAACTGTCGGAAATATTTGCATTTGTTTTAATTCGTTCCTTGACATTGTTGAGGTGAATCGCCCGGGGGCCATCTGAATCCGAAACACTGTAAATGATTTTGATAGTTCAATAAAAAAAATATAAATTTTCACTAGATATTTTTTGTGTCGAGTTCAAAATTCAACGACTTAATTGACATTTTCAATTTAGATACAGTAATAATAATAATGTGAATAATTTTTATGACATGCTATATATCCTATCATTAAAACAATAATTTTACATACAATAAATTGATAATGACTGTTTATATATATATATATATGTGTGTGTGAGTTATGGATACCTAAAACATCAAATAATTATCGCTAAAATTGAATAAAACGATTGGGAAAAGGTATTGAACAAAAGGTGTGTTGCTCCATGATTTTGGAATGTGAGTTTGAATGGAAGAAGTGAGAAAACAAAAGAGAAATAGCAATAATTGAAAAAATCAAACAATCAAAAAATAAAAGATAAGGTGATTTTAATAAAAAACAAAGTAAAGAAAGGAAAACAAAAACAAGAAATTAGTTTGACATATCTCGACAGCTGTCAGAGATAGTGAAAGAATGGGAGTGAACCAAACAAAATGTGCGGAAAAAGGTATCGTGATTGAAGTCATTATCATTAAGTGCCACTAGAATATAGGCTATAAAAGGAAAACACAACTTGAATCAGAACAGAATTTTGAGAAGTACTGAAAGAAGAACAAATATATGGAAATAAAAAAAAGGTTAATAAATGAACAGAACTTAACTAAATATTAAAACAGTATAAAGAAGTGATAAGGAGTAACAGTAATTTAAAGAGTGGAACGAGGTAAGTAAAGAAGGACCAAGGATTATTGTGGAAAATAAACTGTAAAGATAAAGAAACAGTTGAATTTGTTAACATCATCATCGGTAGTTTCTAGTAATTTCAAGTCAAAGTATTGAAAGCAACTAATTCGATTTTACAGAGTTTTCTGACCAGAAGCAGCAATCCAGTGTTTATGAGCTCCAAAGTGTATTACAAGTCCTATTCTTCCCGAAGGGTCATATAAAGTACGTAATATTGATTGATGTGATATCAAATTATTTGTGCTATTGTAATTTGGTGATCGATTTTATTTATCAATAAAGTTTATAAAATCTGAAATTCGTTTTATTATAAACACACCTTGGAGTTAGATTAATAAGTGTTAATTACACATTTCACCGACAACCTAATAACCCCAATATATATATATGCGTGAGTGTCTATGTGTGTCAGTATAGAATTCATAGGAAAATTCATGAAGGCATTTTTATCAACAGATATGAATCAACACATAACTACAACAATAGACTGAGAGAAGCTTTTACAAAACCAATGAATTTAGTCTAAAATTTGAATGAAGATCTACAATACCGACAAGAAAACGTCTACGCTAGTGATTTCTGTGTGAAAATTGAAAAACTAATCGAACAAACTTTAAAACAATTTATCGAATAGTGAGTCAGAGATGGACAATGTTACTGAGATTTCAGAAATACGGCTTGAAAGCGTTTATGCTAATTTTAACAAATGTAAAGACAGAAATATTATTGAACTATTGGTTAAATATTATACCACTTTCATGAATCATAAATGGGATGTGAGAAAGACTAATATAATAAAGCACGAAATTATAATTTCAGGAAGGCCTATTGTTATAAATCCAAGATGACAACCTGATAAACTAATGGAAAAGATAGAGGATAATATAAAAGAAATTTAAACTTTTGTAATAATAAAAGAGTGTCACGCTCCATGGAATACACCACTAGGTTCTGTATAGAAAAAAGATAAAGATGACTAAAGGATTTGTCTAGACTTTGGAGCACCTTATAATGTCACAGAGTGACCAATATTCTGATTACAAACACCAACGAATTATTAGATACTTTAAGAAGAGTTACATACTTTAGTACGATTGATTTTGGAAATGCATACTATCAGGTTGAGCTGGATAAAGAATCGAAGCTTAAGACTGCATTTTAACTAAAAATAAACAATATTGTTTCAAGTGAATTCAATTGGAAAATAGCAGTGATATACCTTGATGATATTCTCATATTTTCAAAAAAGGATTGAAAGTACATTATAAAAATATTGAATGCGTGTTAGAGAAAGATGAAGTTAAGTTTCTTTGACGTATTATCAGCAAAAATTGGGTAAAAACGGATGAGGATAAAATCAAAGCAGTAAAAGAATTCTAAAGACCGAAGTGTGTTAAAAACTCAGAATTTTCTTAGGGTTAATAAACTATTATAGAAAATTTATTAAACAATATACTGAAGGTTCGATGCTCTTAGAAACGTTATGTGGAAGTAAAGAGAAAAAGTTGATCTTGACAGAAGAATGTGAAAATGCTTTAATATAGCTCAAAGATAAACTAATCAAAGCCCCAAATTACTCACAATAATGAAAGAAAATCCAAAAGTAGAATGGCAAAGTAGCTCAAACGAAATCAAGGAAATTGTCGAAAGCTTAAACCAAACACAGATTTAAATTAAAAGACGGAGTGATTTTGACAAAAGATTATAAAATCTGGATACCAAAGGACCAAAGAACAGCCCTTATACAATTTTATCATATAAAGCCTCTTGAGGTATAAAAAATATATAAACTAGCGTGTGTAAACATTCATTAGTGGTTACATCAGGTAACTTATTATAGATTTTATAAAAGGATAGAAAAATTTTATTAAACATACAGACGTGGAGAGTGTATTTTCAATATTTTTTAATCGTAATAATAATTATTTAAACAATTTTACAATTAAAAATACACCAAATTTCATGAAGACAACCATAGAACAATTTAAAATGTGAAATTTTTGAATTTTGATTGAAAAAAAATATGGGCAAAAATCTTTAAGAAGCAAATAATCATTTTGGATGTAAATATACATAATACACATAAAACACCGTGTTACAATTTATAAGAACTGCCAATAATATAAGAAAACAATCAATAAATAATATAAGAAACATTCACAGTCACCCGGTGTTGAAAATTCATTAGCAGATAGATTTACCAATTTATTATAGAATGGATAGAAAAATATTGCGAAAGATACAAATTTGGCGCACACAATTTCCAAAATAAAATAAACATGCAAACAAAATTTAAAATGCGTTCCCTGTTTTGCAAAATATGGAAGCCCTAATTCCACTTTTAATTAAGTCTAGCATTTTAATTATTTTAAATAAAAGTTGTAAAAAAACTTATGTTAATAAAATAAAGTTAGAAATTTAATAATACAATAAATTATTATAAATTCAGTAAAATTCGATTTGATAAAGGTTCCCATGTATGAAGAAAATCTGTCTTGATATTTTACATCTTTTCGTTTTACTGATATCTAGTAAATTATAATAACTTCTAATTGGTCAATAGTAAAGTTTTTTATACATTTTTGTTTTAATTATCAATGAAAAGAAATATTTTAGTTTTGATTACTGTCTTTAAATTATATTTTTCCAAAATTAATTTTCCACAAAATTGTCATTTTCCTATTTTTACTCCAATCCGATTTTGTTCAACTCCTCTGATTTGGTTTGATGGAAATAGTTCACATTTTCCCGAAAATTATGCTAAGAAAATTATAACAATAACTACTAATGAGTGCAAAAAGCTGTGCGTGAAAAATCTCAGTTGTCTAGGAATTTATTATTATATGATGAATTGCTATTTATACAGTCAAAATCCGAGGTTTGCTTCAGAATACTATTTTGGATATTTTTTCTATTTGGCATGTTGCAATGGTAAAAATATAATTTTAAATATTATTTACATAGAACATTACAATAATTATATATATGCGTTAATTATAAATATGTAATAATTATAAATATGTGTTAGTATTGCCGTACTCTGAAGTCTTTACAAATTACAAAAGGAAGTTGAGTAAACAGATGGGAAATTTAGAGTATAAGATCGTCTCTAATTCGTGTAAGGTACGCAATATGTTTATTAATAAATCAAAAACTCCGGTTGGATTGTGTTCGAATCTCGTTTATCAATTTACATGTAATGGGTGTAATGCCACATACATTGGAGAGACTTCCCGTCATCTCTGTGCTTGAGTTCTAGAGCATTGTCGATTGAAGGGTTTGACCAATTTTAGTGAGCACAATAAAGGCTGTAAAAGTGAAATAGGAATGTCTGATTTCAGAATTTTGTTGAGAAGTTTTAATAATTATTGGGAACACGTGTAATGTGAAGCATTGCTGATAAGGTGATTGGATCCAAAGATTAATGTTCAAAGTGCTGTGACTACGAATGTTTTGAATGTTTTTAAATAGTTTACGTATGTTAAATCATGTTTGTTTTTTTAATATTATTAAAATAATTGAAAATTTTAAATTACATTAATTTTTTAAAAATTAGAATATAAGTGAAAATTTTAAAAATTTTAAATTAATTAAAAGTGAATTGAATATAGTTTATAAATATTTATTTATTACAAAATTAAATTAATAAAAAATAATTTGTTTAAATTAAATGTTAATTCATAATATTTTTAGTTGGTTTTGAGTACCTGAAGATGATAGCTATGCTATCGAAATATATCGTACGAAAAGTTTTTTATTGGCGTTATCTTTTAATTAAATCGTTGCCAAATTTATTTAATTATTTATTTATTGTGATAAATTATGATTTTAATTTTTATATAATATTATGCATTAAATGTTTGGGATTTCCAAGTGCTAGGCTAAATGGGGTTCGGAATCCAGGGGGTTTAAAATATGTTATAAATTTGAGCATTTTATGTACATCACATGCAACACAGTAGAATCATTACATGAATAATACACTTTTCAAACTATGTCAATTATTATCAGTTTTTGTTAATGTTTTTCACTTGCTAGGTACGCTCCTATATGATATTTCTAAACGTTAGATGGCTTTGCTGAAAAGAGCTCAAATAAAATTTTAAAATGGAAAGGTCAAAGGTTTTATGTTTCATTCTTCAAATGAAAATTTGATAAAATGGTTCTTTGAGAAATGTACAGGGCCAAAATTTTTAAAAATTAAAAATAGTGATAAAAATAATGACATTTATCAATTTCACTATTCTAAAAAGGTATTTTTCAAAGTTTGGAAAAAAAATCTATTAGTAAACAACTTATATCACTTTCATTTATCTTCATTTTCTTCTTGATTATCGATCAATATTTTGTTTTATTAAACTCAAAATACAAATGAATACAAATGATACTGAAAAAGATCAATTGTAAAAAAAATAAAATATTTTGATATTTTACATAATTCTATGTGATTTTTTAATTATTTTTTAATATTGTTTTAAAATAGTTTGTTATTATTATTTATGATAATAAATTATCCAATAAATAATTATTTATTTTTCGTTAATTTCATCATACAAGAAAGAGTTTAGAAATCAAGAAAATGATGAATCGTTTATTGTTATTTATTTAACAACTTGTCAGTGTACAGAATTTATATATTTTGATAATAAAATGATTTATTGTTATGAAATTATATTTATTTTGGTTTTAAATGAAATATTAAAATTTAGAAATTTTTAAAAATTTTAAAATAATTCGTAAATATTTATGTAAATTTACATAAATTTATATCTTTTGATTAAGTTGGAAATTATTGCATTGGTTTTCTAAAAAAAATAGACATACTTCACTTACATGAGTACATATGAAGGAAGCAAATTGTATTCGAACGACACGGTTTATTTTTATTAGGTTGGGCTATAAGCCATACTTTAAACAAAAAAGAGAAAATTGCGTAAATTAAAACAAACTATTTAATGTCGTTTGGAAATTATCAATATGGCTGCTGTAACATGAGCACAAACGGCAAGCAGAAAACAAAATAAAATAAAAACATCAATTAAAATAAATTAAAAAATAACATAATTAATTAAAAACAAATAATTAAACATAAAGTAAAACATAAAACCGCCTTTAACCTTGCTAAATAAGGTTTAGAAAATACACAGGTGGAAGTGGCGACCAGAATAAAATAACTAAAAGAGTAACATTCACCGAGAATAAAAAATGTAAATTTAAAGAAAATAATATTAAAAAATAAAGAAAAATAAATAGAAAGAGATAAAAATATTAAATTAAATAAAAGCCATTAAAAAACCCGAAAAAATGACCGAAAAAGGTTTAAAATTCGCACCCAGGTTGAAAACATTATATAAACAGCAACCATTTTCAAAATTATCACCTTTATTTAGTGTACTTGAAACTTGAAAAGAACTTAAATTTGAATTTTGAAACTCGTAAGTAGTCTTTGTTTAATTTTATATGCCAAATATATTTTCTGTTAATTGTTTTTAAGTTTTAAGTTTTTATTATGGATGGCCGCGATACTTTTAGTATTCGTGACAGGTCCCCCTTAAATCTTTTTATATGTATTCGTAATAGTCTGTTCCACAAGTGGTAAATTGATATTCAATTCCCGCAGTTAAGTTTGCGGGATGTTGACGTGTCAATTTATCATTTTCCACCCCTCGGAGTCTGCTGGGACTGGTCAGCTTTGCATTGATCACGAAAGTAGGACTCCGCTGGAATTCAACGCGGCGTTCATGAATAGTGAACAAAATAAACCTTCGGGAAGATCGCATTGACTATAAGGGATCAACATTTATGTAAATGTTTAAGCAAGAGAATTGTTTTTCTTTTCAAAAAATTCCTGTCGGCAAGTAGATTCATCGAGGGGATCGGCTAGGGATAGGTATAAATAAAGAAATATAGAGGAAAAGAAATAATTTATTTGTAGTTGTTGAAAATGAAAATTTAAGGTATTAAATTGTAAAAATGATTTTAATAAACTGGGCGGAGTCGAGAGCATTTATTTTTATTTTTCTCGATCGCCAACGACCATATCGTGTTGAAGCCGTCACAATAAAAAGAGATTTTGTTTTTTATTTAAAAAGAAATTTATTATTGTCATAAATTTTATTTCACTGACGTAAGGCTGGCCGCTATAGTAATTTCCGCAATAGGTAACGTCAGTATGAGTGGGAACCGAAAAGGGTTGGCGCAGGCGATACGTTATTATCGGGTTATAGTAGGTTTTTTCTGCGAATTTATGGACAATTCTATTAAAAACTATGCTGATTATTTCAGCATAAATTTATATTAACACCCTCGAAGAGTGCTAAGTTGAAGTTGGATTGATTTCATAATAGATATTTACAACGTTAGTAGACTCTGTGTGCCACTTATTCGTGTACCCGACCATTTTTTTTAAACCCAAATCACCTATAACATGCCCCACAAGCACTTCAAACTAATCAGGTTGATAAAAATTAATTTTGATGATTTTTGTGTGTGCGTGCCTGTATGTTACTCCCCGGACAATAAATTAGGTCCGCTTAAAAATTAATCAATTTAAGAATTTATTTTATAAAAGTTTATAATTTAATTAAATAACCTCTCTATTAAAAATTTTCCTTTTTATTTTTTCTTACCTTCAGGAAAACTATATATAATTACTAATAGAAGAAAACTTCAAATTTCCATTTCAAATCCCACAAATCGAAATGATGACAAATTATAAGATTCCGAAGTTACCCCAACTTCAACCAGCCTACCCAGTTGAATCCAATACCACGAACGAAGAAATACAATAAGCTATACGCCGAACATGAGCGTACGTTGGGTACGTGGTTTACCCCAGAAGCCATGAAAGCCCTCCACCAGCAGATACATCGCTTGACAATATGTCACGATGATCTCATTTCCGAGAACCAGACTCAGAGAATCATTATAAATGACCAGAGCGCCGTGTTGATTGCGTCGTTTACGGAGGCCGAATTAACAAAACGCCTAGCCGGCCACGATCTGGCCGTGAAATTGAACCTAATTCCCCCAACCCACATCCCACAGAAGAACTCGATCGGTCCGGATAAAACACCGAGAACTAGTAAGAAGCACAATCCCATAAAAATTCGGTGACACCGTGGACGTCATTGAGCTGAAGGAGCCGTTCTTCATGCGAATGCTGCCAAAATACTAGAAGAAGCCACAATTCGGGTAGCCGAACAACACGCCGAATTTGTGCCGACAAGGATGACGATATGAAAATCATCATGGGTATATCCTCCGCGATAGTGATATCCCCAGCGGTCGAGGAGACTCGAAATTCATTGACACCCGTTGAATATTGGACCGACGATTTCGCTGACAACCTACATTACCCAGTTCCTTCCGTCGAGCCCTCCAAATGTAATTCCCAGCGAAAGAGAAAGTTTCTAGTGGATATAGAGGGGGATAATCGAGATCTCCTTATAGATTTATGTGCACTTTTGGACGATTAGGCGATTTGTACATCGTCTCTAATTTCTAAGTGATGCATTTGTAATTGTTATTAAAAAATTAAATGTTTCTTATTTTTATTTTTCTTGTGTAATTTTGTCATTCTTTTCAAATAAATGTTTAAATAACTTTAATAATCATTGCCGAGTGTAGTATAATGATAGAGAGAGCCTATTACTCTAGACAGTGTTATTAAAAGGGTTTATTTAACCAATGGAGTTAAAATGGGAAGAATTGCAGGTTTCACTTAAGTAATTTAAAGTCTTGTAGGAGGATTTCAGAAAGTCAAAGTTTAAATTTCAGTAAAAGATACGAAATAAACCCCAAACTTATTTTTATTTATTCTTAAATTAAATGATGAATTTTATAATTTTAGAAACAGCTGATTTAATAGCGAATTAAATAATTTAGAGAACTTTTTAAATTATCGCGTGTTAGTTAAGGTACGAAATTCACAAATTTAAACAAATTTCTAGGTCATTAATATTATTCAATTTTTTCATGGAATTCAAAGGAATTAAGCTTAAAATTTGATAATTGAGAAAGATAGAGTCGAAAAGCCTTATTAAATAAGATTGTCTCTTCAGGAAATTTCTAAAATATAGAATTTAAAGGTATTAATTAAAATTTGAATTTAATCTATTTTGAAAGAATTGTTAATGTTAAATTGGTAACCGAATTTTAATCACTACTCATCGAAATGTAACGTGTGTCAGTATTAAAAAGTCAGCTTGTAAGTCAATTGGAAAATGAGGTCACGGCAGTATATATAAGACCCCCATTGGTGAATGCTTTCGTTGTGGAACTTGGCATCTTTTGACATAATAATCGTGATAATCTTAAGGAGCAAACACTTACATTATGACTAGAACATTCTAGCCAAGTTCGGTTAGTTTTCATCTCAATTCTATTTGAAATATTGTCTTGTCATGATAAAAGTTTGTAGAATGGCCTTTTCTGTAAGTTAACAGAAAAAATCTAGTCTTTATTTAAATATTTAAATGCGTTTTTGTGATCTTCTTTTGATCTAGAAAAGTTATCATACCATCTTTGTGGGCTGTTGTGCAAAAATTGAATTATATATCGCTATAACTCTCAGGTTTACAAAGGTTAAACTTTCATTGTCAATTTTATACGTATACAATATCGTAACTATACAGGGTTTAATACATATGACTAGTGATACAGCCAGTGGCGGCTCCAAATAATCTAGCAGGGGTTGGGACTATCTTTAGGTTTAAATGAGTGCAAATCGATAAAAATGGCAAAATTTATTAAATTCAAAATTAATAAATAAAATACAAAAATTAATGAAAAATTGACATTAAAGGAGAAATAGGTACGTGGAATAGCAATTGATGAGACAAGTATGAGTACAATAATATAGAATGAATGCGAAGTAATCAAAAAAAGTTGTTCAAAAATACAAAGTAATCAATTTAATTGTTATGTGGACACCCGAAGCTGTGGTGAAAATCCAACCTATGCTTAAACCCAAAGCTAAATATGATCGAATTCATTTTTCATAACTTTAATTGGGTAATAGAAACCCAGAGCTATTGATCTCCAACTAAAAATAAATTAATTAAAATGAAGTAAAAATTGAATTAATGTATGACGGCTGCGGAACGATAATTGTATAGTGTCTAATTTAATTATTTTGTTGCTCACAATTTTCAGGATAGCAGATTGTATAAAAAGCCACGACATTGGTAGCCAGTTGCAGTTTGGTCAAAGTCAGAACGATAAAACGTTGTTTAAAAAATCATTAAAAAAAGACTGCTACTTAGACTTTTGGTTATTTTTCAAATAATTTTGAACATTTGCAATAAATTAGATATATTCGTTGAAATACCAAGACAAACGAATAAACAAAGCAATCTTAGTAATATTCTTAACTTTGACTCCGAATATTATTACAAGAAGACAATATTTATCCCAATCCTTGACAATATTTTACAGACAGATTTTCAAAAAAATTGACAACATTTGACAACAGATAAAATGAATAAATTATTTGTTTTGGATGTATTTTGATTATTCGAAATAGTGATATAAAGAGTCATAAAGGAGTCAGAGTTATTAACGACTAGGGAATCCAATTCAAAGGTTAAATACCAGTATTCGGTATTTCAGTCTTTATTTTTTATCAATTTTTTTATTAATATCTTTATCATTATAAGAACGTTTTTTTGTTTTTCACCTCTGTTTTCTTTATAAGTGACATAATATTTTCTAAAAAATCTGATTCATAGTCAAATTTTGTAGAAAATAAAATATTTTTTATCATTTATCTACTTTTCTCAATTTTGATTGGTTTCTAAAATAGTGATGATGATTAATAACTGAAGATAGAAACAGCGGCCCGAATGATTCAATTTACATTGATTTAGATTCTGAAACCGAAGAATCCAATAATTATGATACAGTCAAAGGAGATGTATATGCATATGAGGATGGATTAGTAATGGATTACGAATACAGGAACGATGTATACATAACATATAATCAGCTTGGTCCGCATTTACAAAGTCAGAAAATTGTGAAAATATTTAAAAGTTCACCAACAAAAAATAAGTCACTACAAAATTATGTAAATCTCGAATTTTGTAACAAATATTGCTTAATCTTAGATGCTTAATGCTAGAACGTTTTCATAAATTAAAATCAAGCATTCAAAAATCAGATATAGATTTAACATTAGGTATAAATTTTACGGATGATGATTTTGAAACAACTTCAGTCACAATCCCGGCACTTTTGTAGGTAAAATTAGTTGAGTCACTATGTCGCGAAGACGCCAACATACTTTCTGTAGATACGATATTTCAGATTTATATATGATAGGCTAAGTTAAATTAAGTCATCACTGAGCGAAGAATTTCTTAGTGCATTGAAAGAACGCATACTTGCAAGAAGAGCAAAATTGTCTGATATAACTTGCTATCTGCATAGAGCTCAAATGATAGTCAAAAAGCGGCCACAAAAAGAAATACAAACCTAATAAGTTTCAATTTTTTCGTGTATCATAAACCAGTAATCTCAATATACTGGTGGGCATTGTGAATCAAATGGGGCTTTTGT
Source organism: Schmidtea mediterranea (assembly GCA_022537955.1). Taxonomy (NCBI): domain Eukaryota; kingdom Metazoa; phylum Platyhelminthes; order Tricladida; family Dugesiidae; genus Schmidtea; species Schmidtea mediterranea. The sequence continues at coordinate 269,706,754 of CM039679.1, read as the reverse complement.
ATCAAAACACAGCTCCTGAAGAGCGGGCAGGTGAAATTATAGAGTCGAAGGCAGTGAAGTTGAGATGGATAAAACAACAGAAAAGTCTGAAAATTTATTGAAGAAGTAGTTATACGCAGTCACTTTGGAACAAAAAAATTTAAAATCGGAAAACTACCATAACGCACAGGGAATTCAACCAAAATCTTTAAAAAATAAATGAGCCTGTTTAAGGATAAAGGTGTGCAGGGAAATATATCCAACAGGTTTACGAACTTCTTTTAACGGTTTGCCCAACCAGCGTTGAATCCAAAAGGCCTTTGTCTGCGATAAGTTGCGATGCATAATTGATGACATAACTACATTTGATGCTTTTTTTTTTAAGAGGGTATTTCAAAGTAGATAAATAACGATTCGATAAGTATTCTAGAAAATAGACGAACAAAATTTTTATTAAAATATATTTTAATGAATTGTGATTTTTAAGTTCCTTATGTTTAATTTAATTATTATTTTAATGAATTATTTTTATTAATTTATATTGCAAAATAAATAAATGTTAATTTTTATACATTTCCAATAAAAATATGAATAATTTTTGAAAAACGTGTGATTCAATTAAGATCTTTGAATACCGGTTTTAATACCGTCCGATATTAGATTCCCAAATTGGATTCGCTATTAATCAACCCCATAATAACACAAAATCCGGTTTTCAATAATAATGCTGAAAATCACAAAATTTACATCCTGCTTGTGGCACCGGGTACCCTTGCTACGCCAATGAGTACAGCTGCCAAAAATATTTTGAGGCTCATTCTAGATAACAAGTGATAATAGCTACATATTATCGTGTATTTTACACTTGTTAACCTTCAAATTTTTGAGTTCCAGCCATTAAGCTTTCGATTTGTTTTAATTCGTCAAAAGCACAAAACTTTACTAGCACCGATTTCAATTAAAAAAATTTATGCCATATCAAGTAATCCAAAGTAAAGAACATTGCATTGAGAGAATAAGTAAATAAATTTACTGAACGCAAATTGCAAGCACAAATATGGTGAAGAATGATGTTTTACATATTCCCTGTGAACTGCCAATTCTAAAATGAAAGGATATTAAAAAAAATTTGTTACATGATTATTAGTTGTATTTCAGAGGGAAAGAATTATCTATGAATAATTCGTTATTTTTGTGGTAAAGGAATTTTGTACATCTCTTTAGCAGAGAGTATGTGATAATCAATCAACAATGTCATTTTTTTGATTTTAATGAGCTCTTCAACACTTAAAAATTGTAATTTTAGTTATTAGGTTCTTTGCGTGATTTTATACCATTATTATAAGCAAATTGCTTTTAATAATTAAAGACTAAGACTCTAACAGGTGCGATTTCTGAATGATTCTTTTGCAATTTCTGAAGATTCCGTAGATACAAATTAATCTTTAAGCTATCACTCATTCAGAACTTAAAAGTTAAAGCAGATCCCTGCTCAAATTTCAAAATTATATTGAAATGACAAACATACAAAAAGAATCTGAATAAAAGCAATATACATTAACAAATAACTATCTCAGTTATTGTGAGACAGAGTGATATTAAATCTGGCTACATTTAGTCAAGAACATGGTAATGAGAATCGAATATAATGAAGCTCACCATTTTATTAGTTCTAAACTCACGTTACGAGATACTAACCTAGTGCAAAATACAAGTAGCCAGATGTTAAGTGCTAGCATACTTCAAATATCTAGCTTTTCAACAAGTATAGCCATTGCAACATCATACATGAAATTAAAATATAAACATATTTGTTTAAATCAGAGATTCGCAAAACAGTGGCGTGACTATAACCATAATAAAAAAATTGTAACAATTATTGTTTTATATGTAAAAATAAAAAAAAATTTTAATGGGCTAAATATTAACTGTATACTTTTTGCTGTCGGTATTTCAATGATATGTTTATGCTGCTCCAAAAATACAGAACCTTGATAAAAAGTCATGAAAGACATTTAAGAGAGCTCAAGCATTTTTCGGGAAGAATAAATGGTGCATTACGAAAAATTTTTGCATCTTGAGTTTAAATCTTTAATCAGCATACTAACGTGTGGCATCCATGAGTTTTTTTGTGTAGCTATAGTATTAATTAATATATAACTATATATAGGTTACGAAAACTTGAAAAGTAATAGAAATAAATATGAAACGGTATGAATGTAAGTTTTATTGACTACTTATGGTAATTGATAATTGTATATTTCAAATGTAATAACGTCACCTAGTACAAAACGGTAACATGGGTTAAGATTAAACGAGGCTGTCGGTGTTGTCACCTGTTTAGCACAACATTAATTGAAATGCTGCAGCTTTAGCGGTATTTCATAACCTGAAGTTTATGTGTCACACTCCACCACACCTCTCAGCTTATTACTGTATGCTGCGGAATCGGCGATTTGTAGTTAACTATACGTGTCTGTGCATTTATGAACTTATTCAGCCTCCTATATTACTAACTGAATGTGGCCAATAACGGTTAAAAGGTTCCCAGCATTGCCATATATTATCTTATATAATTCTTACTATATTAAATATGTCCATATGATTCGTGAATCAAATCTTGTAAAATGTTTATGACCGATCAGCTAAGTAATTATTTGGTCACCTCAAATAATGCCTGAGTATTTTGTCATATTTTCCCAATTCTTTGTTTAGAGCACATCTCTTTACACAATGCGCGTAAATACTGACAGCAGACATTAGATAATGTTTGAAAATTAGGACAAAAAGAATCAAAATGTTAGGGGATACCTCCAAGTAAACCTCTAGTCGAAAAAAAAAATTGGGGAAAATACCATAGCAACCAAAGTTTTAAAATCCGAAGGCAATATAAATTTTCATTTGCCAATTTGGCAGCAGAAAAACTATTCAATTTACACTTGAAAGCAATTTCTAATATGACTATTTGCCTAGAACGCATAATAGCAGTAAAAACAATTAATCCTCAGCACGGCCCAACAAGAACCACAAAACCATATTCAATATAGCATTAATCGACCATATAAATATATCAAAACCATCAAAATTTCCTAAAATATTTAATCGAAAACAGCACAAATTTACAAAAATAAAAATATCATGCTCAACACCGATGGAAATTATTAGCACCGTTCAGGAAACAAACTCGATTGATGAGAAAATAAAAATTCTGACAAATTCAACAGCAAAAATATTATTATTTATCGCAATGAATTAGTATGAAAAGCAAATGAGAGCAAAAATACGATTAAAATTTATTTTCATGAGCTATCAAGTCTTGCTGAAGCTGCTTTCTCTCGAAACGTATTAATGCATAAATCGCAACTCCAGTTTCCAGCTGGCGGCTGGCTAAGAGGAGGCTGCAAACAATACATGTGATAGCCGCGGTCACAATCATCACAGAACAGCATTTCATCCTGAACCAATAATGAGCAGGTAATAATGATGATTTTCTATTAGTTTGTCGTTTATTTACTTGTTGGATAATCAAGCAGTTGGAAATATTTATACAGTAAATGGACTACAATAAAGTTAAAATACATAATGCTACGTTTTTCAAAAGCTAAATATGATTGGTTAGTATCTTCCCATTGGCTATATAACAGAATATGGCCAATCGATTGTCCTGGGCAAAGGAAAAGAAAAAAGTCTCATCACTTCAATTAAGGAGCCAAAAATCTCTGAATATGCAGCGGTATGTAAGGCTATATGCGATGGACATGTAACTTTATGTGATAGCGTAATAATGTAAAGTTACGTAATGGGTTAATATTATTAAAAATCACTCGTGTCACACTTAACATATTACATCATAGTCGACGTTTTCTGTCGTAATTCACCTCTTATGTGAATCACATCCCCGGTGTCATGGTGTAGGGATCTATGTCACCTATCCAGTTTACCGCCAAATACTTCATAAGACGGTAACATATCATTTTAACAGGCACGCTGTACGTGGCAACGAATATCTGGTTAGAGGAACTTGGGAAGTACACAATTGCCAGGCATGAATCCCATTGAAAATGTTTGGTTCCTCTTGGACAGAGCTTTAAGAAAGCTACAATGCAAGGCAACATCAGATGCAAGTCTATTGATCGCTATTCGATTTTTACTCATTTATTAAGTTAAAAGATTTTGGTGGAGCTAATATTTTCTCACGCTTACAAACAATCTTAAGTAAAATAAATACCGCAAAACTTATATCAATTGGTGCAAATGGAGCTAGTGTGATGTCAGTGGACGATAACGGTGTTTGTACTCGTCTCATACGTGATTAACCTCATCGTATTAACCTGGTTATAAAACGATTATTTGAAACGGTTTCTATAGTGTCTACTAAAGTGAGAACAATCCATAAATTTACAGATTTGTATGAGCAAACCTAAAAATGCCATTATCATTGAAAAACCCGCAAAGGTCACTTGTTTATCACGTAAAGAAAATACCCCGCCACCATAACGGAGAAAAATCTGCAGGATTTTATCGGCAACTTTTTAGCAGAGTTTATTGTTACAGCTGTTACTCTACGCAAAGTCCTTGCTATTCTTTCCTAACTCAAACGTTTTCGCTGTGCTTTGACAATCAATGAGACCCTTTGGAATGCGAAATGAAACGGGCTAAGTGGAAACAGGAGAAACAATTGACATGTCATTACTTCCCAATCTGAACAATCTAGATGATTCTGATTTCAACAGCTACTGCAGAGAGGACTTTTTCAACTTTAAATCGTATTATGACATTTGCATTATCCAGCATGACAAGTGAACGATCTAGTATTGAAGGCCTTCGAAAAAAACTTATGGATGTGCAAGAAAAGGGTCAAATTATAAAAAATGAGCTTTTCCAGCCCATGAATTTTACTTTTTCAATTAACAGTTATGGATGCCTCGTAGTTGTATGCCGTTAGTAGAATGTTTTTGTGATTTAATAAACTTGTTTCAAATTGTAATTCCTGAATATAAACAATATTCCGAGCAATGCAATTATACAACTTCAACAGACCACAAACATATGAATATATAATAATATTTTTAAATACATATTACAGTCAAATTTCCCGATTGGAAAGTCATCAACCGCAAAATTATAAAAATCGTAATATAGAGAAGTTTTAAATTTTTGTTTATTTATAATATTTTCTTTGTTCTAATTTGGTATCGTGTCAATTTCTTTACTTAATGGGCTTTGAAGTTATTTTTTAATAATGATTTTAATAATATCTTTGTTCAGTGAAGGATTAAAATATCCTTAAATCATCAAGAATTAGTACCTAAAAAAGTGAAATGCCTTTTAAAAACAGAGTAACATAAAATAGGTGACATGGAGCGTATAGGGAATATCTTTTTTTATATGGATTTTTGAAGAACGTATCTGCCGTGTATAATAATTGAATGCAATAAATAGTCAAAGCTGACATTATAAACATATTAAAATAGAAAATTTTTAAACATTAAACTACTTATTAATTAATAAGTAATTGATTAGAAATAATTAAAATTTCTCATCCAAAATAATTTAATGATAAAATTAAAATTGAGTATTAAAATTTTTGTACTACACAAAAAATATTATGATTAAAAATATTTAATTCAAAAATTAAAGTTCGACAATAAAAGTCAAACTACTTATCAATTAATAAGTAGGCAGGAAAAATAGAAATGAATAAAAATTATAACCAACATCATTTTCGGCAGTTCCGCACATTGAGCACATTTTACATTCCAGACATTGCCATCGATATCTAGTGACAGAGAATCGCATATTTTCGCTGAAATTTAGACATGACGGATGTGCGCTTCTATCACAATCACTGCATTTGATCATTTGTTCACGCAATCCAGTTTTCTTGTTTTCCGTTTCATTTCCAAGACAGAAATCACAACTGATTTTGTTTGGTGTCACTGGAGATGGATCGTGAAGACGTTGACGGTGATTCATTTCAACAGGAGATGTTTGAATGTTATTAAGTTGTTGTGTAACAATTGTTTGAGTTGGATTAATCGACACTGAATCACAGTTTGATATTGGTGTTAATGCGGGTGGTGGTGGCCCCGAATCTTCTCGACTGCTACAAGAATCATTATTTGTTTGCTGAAGAGGTGGACAAATTTCGATTGGTTCAGAACAGTTAATGATTGAGTGACTTTCTAATTTCGGAGGTTGAGAAGGTCTAGGTCCCACTGGAGCTACAAGAGTGGCATTTGTCTATTTATAAATTGAAAATGGATATTTATTGATACAATAATAACAACCAAAAGTGGTGGTGCCAAATTATTTCCATTAACTGAACTGGTGTTGTTACGCTGAGATGATCTATATCGACTTTCTTCTTCTGGAATATCATTAATTGTTTGTCCTGCCGCTTTTCTTCGACCTCGGTTACTTAATCGGCCACGACCACGTCGTCCTCTTTTCCTAGCTACATCACAGAAATCACTGTCATCTGTATCATCTTGGGCCTCAATTATTCCACTAATTACATTCAAAGAAGTCATTTCTTCATCCCCAATAATCGATTCAACTTCACAAATATTATTTTGTATTTGATTATTTAAGGAATCACGAATATTAACACTTTTTACTAACACAGGATATGTATTTTTCTGTTTCTTCCACCTTAATGGAACATAACTATATACATATCCCAAAGATGGATCTATTACATATTATTAAAAATTTAAATAAAAGAAATAAATGAACAAACGTGTCATGCGATCTGTAACTTGTTTATATAGGTATGAGTGCCTTTGAGCAATACCAGTAGAACTATCAAGAAAAGGTAATCTAGATTTCCTATCATGATGAATAGTGTAATTGTATCTAGATGCTGAACGAATTAAATCATCATATGACAAATTATTGATTACAATAGAATTCATATTCAATTTTGAAGGACTTTAAATTTTAGATTATGTAAAACAAATTATATTAATTTTTAAATTTTTAAAAATAATTCAAGAAATAAGTGCAAATAACTATATTTATTTGATTTTAAAATGTAATTATTAGTAATATAGTGAATAATTAAAAAAAATTACGATTTATGCAGATATTCTATATCGAAATTTTCTATAGAAATGTTAACTTTGACAATCAAATGTATAGTTTCATATGTATTGAATAAAACAGAATTATTTTATTGCTATCAAAAAATTGTTATGCTAAGAATTTAAATGGGGTGCAGTGAGTTTTATTTTCCAATTTTGAGTATGAAAAATTATTTATTTTAACTCGTATTATAAAATTTCTTAAACTAAACATAATCTAATGCTGCTATGGTAGAAAGTGCATTTAAAAAAGCACGTATTTAAACCAACAGCATGTGGTGTCAATTTAATATATTCAACTGAAATAAATAGCGTGTATATGGGCTATTTCTATTGTGGCGTCGGTGTTTATTTGTGTTATTTACAGTTTAGATTTTCTTGTTGAATGGAATAGAATAATAACAAAAATCTCTACCAGAATGCGGTCACAGTGGTCCTTTAGTTGAGTTCCACAAAGTGTCTTTAGATTTTAACGAAGAATGAAAAAAAGCTGTTGGTGGTATTTCCTATTCTTTAATTTAAAATTTTATAGTTTTTATGTATAAAATATATATAATAAATTATAGTATTTGTGATGTAAATGTTATTGAAATATTTAATTTCCCAGTCCCCTGTATGTTAATCCATATGATTAATGTATTAGGCAGTTCACGTTTGATTGATTCTTTTGATTATCTGGGTCCTCGGATTACGCCATTGATTATTATTTATCCAGTGATGCATGTGCTGTAGACATACATGTAGTATATATATGTTCAGTCAGAACACAAACGGCCTTGAAAATTGTTTAAATGTATCAGTAATATAGCACGAAAACCCAGCACCAAGATAACTTAAAATACAACATAAACTAAACACTCTAAAATTTGAGAGAATATAAATAAATATAAAATCAAAACACAAAAGTAAAATAAAATAAATACGAAATGCATCAAAAACCGCACTAAATTACAAAAAATAACATAATAATAAGAAAATTTGACCGAAAAACGACAAGTTATATAAAAGTAAAAGTTTTTGGATAAAATGAGTTAAAATAAAATATTTTTAGTTGAATAAATTCAATTAAAAAATTTAAGAAATTAATTGTCAATTTAAATTAAGGAAATAATAAAAATTTAATTTAGATAACACAAATAATTTCAAGGTCAAATTTTGTTTTATAGCAATAAAAATAACACGCAAGGTTAAGGTCAAATTATAGGATATATATACTGATGTGTTTTCACAAATTTTGAAACCAAATTGACAGAGAGACAAAACAGCAGATTGTGTGCAGACAGAGAGACAAAAATTGACAGACTGTGTGCAGAAAGATAGACAGACGAATTGAAAAAACGGTATACAGAAACTTGACAGATTTTGCAGATGGTCAGGCTGATTTTAGTATGTAGATGTCAATTTGTGGTCTTACTTTTCAGTAGTATTTTTTAATTGCTTGTAGTTATGAAATTTTATGCTGAAAATATGAAATGAAGAATATACGTTTATGCATCGAAGCTTTTATCCAACATATATATATTAAAATTTATTTATTTATTTTTCGGCTCACAAGCAAAACATTAAAAAGCAGTAAAATCAAACACCCTATCGAACTGTGTAAGTGCGGTTCATCTGCCAATAGCTAGCGCCCGTGAGAGACCTCGCCGTGCGTAACGACGTGCTCGAACGTCAAATCACTGAACTAAATAGCGAAAGAGAGTAGCTCGAGAGTGGATCTTTTGGCTCAACTTTCTTGCAATCAATTTTTATAAAATCGACATAAAATTTGAAACAACAATTGGCTCAAAATCACTAACACCGAGTAGTGCAGTGGGCACTCATTAAATATAATATGAACATAAATAGATCATAAGGACAAAGAAAGGGAAAGGGTAGCGGGTAAAATTGCGAGATCGTTGTAACAGTTAAAATGAATAGCCATCGGAAAAAGATTAATCCGAACGACTAAAATCATGAAAAGGAATATTTTAAATAAAATTTAAGAACTAAATAAATTATTTTGAGTTGAGACAGAAAATATTGGCGGAACGCTGCGCAAATTTTCGGAAATAATTAAAATCTTTATTATAAAACTGTAAAATAAGGGCAAAACGCTGCTCAAATTTTCTGAAGTAATTAAAATACTTATCGAAAATAGCAAAGTAAAAGTAGAATAAGGCTCAATAAGTGATAGGATATCCGAATAAAACCGTAAAATAAGGGCGGAACGCTGCTCAATTTTTCCGAATCAATGAAAATACTTTGTCGAAAACTAAAAATAAAGATAGATTACGGATAAATTTTATATAAGTAAATTATTTTTATAAAGCTGAGGAATAAGGACGAATCCCTACTAAAAACTTAATAATAATAATAAAAATAAAATAATAATAATAAATATAATGGTAACGGTAGAAATAAGAATAATAATAATAGCAATAGTAGTGATAATGGATTAGAATAATACATATAATAGTAACGATGATAATGCTAGTATCAATAATAAGGAACATAGTAGTTATAATAGGGGATAAGAGTAAGAGAGATACTGTGTGGATATTTAACATAATAAAAGGTTTACAGGCCATAGAAAAATCATCAATACGGGCAACTATAAGAAGGACTAAGCGAATGGGCATAAAGATAAATGATATGAGAGTATAGAGTAACAATTGAAGGAGATAGGAGAACAATGAGACCTAAAAATCGAAATCGAGCACAGGCCTTCTATCGGCAGCTCGTTGGACCCATGGATCGTTAGGTCAATTATAGCATTAGCAATAGCGCTCACTTTTTGCGAACTATCTATCCACTCGAACACAGTTCCAACATTGCTTTGCAACGGGTGCCGAGTGGTAAGCGAAAGATATTTGTATGGGGTTGTCTGGGTAACAACCATATAGTCTCAAATATCAACACCCAAAAACCCACCAATAGTCTTCATGTTGTAAGTCCACCGATTCCTTCAAACACAGAAAACGCACTGCTTTGCGTAATCCGTGATTTAACAGATCGTATTACACATCCCGAAGGTCACCCTTGCTGAACTTTAACACTGGCAAATCAGCATTCCGCAGACGTTCAAAGTCTCCAGGCTCACCCAATATCTGCTTCTATCATTCAAGATACGGCATAAATTCAAACTGCTGTAACATTGGCTGTAGCTAGCGAAATAAACCAATTACTCTTAAAATCATCGATAAATGTATTTACCAGTCACGTTTGGGTGATAAGGCCCCAGCAAATGCATATCAGGTTGTTAATTAAAGTCGATGGCAAACTTCCTCCAGCACTTGGTTTATTTTTAATCACATCCGAATCCCTGCCGTTCAGCGTCACTCCTAACTTTTCAAAAACGCATAATTTCCTCGTTGAAAAGGGATGCAGTCTTTTTATTTTACCATTACAATTAGTAACATGTTTGCGATGATTCCATTTTTATCTTGAAAACCGCCAATGGATGCACCGTCAAAACACATGGCTCATTTTCGACCAATTTCGTATTGCCATCTTTAAATTGTTCTTTTGTGTGGAAGTTTTGTGTCGCGGACGTTATTCACCCAATTCTTGGTTCATATTTTTTTGAGCTCTCATGATTTGCTAGTTGACTGTCGTTCACATCTTTTATGAACGTGTTTTCATACAAATCTAACATTACTCACCGACACAAAACCAACTTGCGTTACAGCTGTACACACAAAAAATGTACATTCTAAAATAGCTGTCAATATTTTAGAGAAATATAAGAATAAACAATTAAACCTATAACTCGACTCTTTGGCACCTTATTACCTATTCATCGAAACTACCACTTATCTACCTGTCCGTTGTAAAGTACGTTCACTATCTAATGAAAAACTTGACTTTGTTAGTGCTGAATTCTAAAAATTATTAAATTAAGGAATCATTAGGAGATCAAAATCACCCTGGTCTTCACCCTACATCATGTTCCAAAAAAAGATGGTATTTTCCGACCTTGTGGCGATTACCGTCGACTGAATATGATCATAATACACGATTCTTATTTCATGCCTTTAATCAACGACATTCTTTACAACTATATTTTCTACGATAGATTTCGTCAAGTCATACCACCAAGTACCCGTCAGAGAATCAGACATTGAAAAAACGGCAGTATTAACCCTTATCAATCTTTTCGAATATACACACATGCCATTCGGACTTATGAACTTTGCGCAAACCTTTCAAAAGTACATTGATCAGATTTTGATGGACTTCCCATTTGCTATACCTTATATTGATCCTTATCGGTTCCAAAGACATGGAAACACATAAACATGACTTAGACACAGTCCTCACGGTACTAAACGAGCCCAATCTACAAATCAATAGTGATAAATGCTCATTTTTTAAAGAAGAAGTCAAATTCTTAGGTCACATTATTTCTCGCGACGGAGTTCATCCACCTTTAGATAGACTTAACAACATTCACAATTTCCCTATTCCTAAGACAGTATATGAACTGAGAAGCTTTTTGGGAACAGTAAACTACTGTTCTCGATTTATACCAAAGATTTCCGAAATTCTCTCACCACTGTCTGATGTTTGTTCGAAGCCAAATAAATCTTTAGTTGTTTGGAATAAAGTTTTGCTGGACGCATTTGAAAAAGCTAAAACATCTTTTTTTGTGTTACACCAAATTAATGGTTTCATTGCAGAACTATTAGAGTTTTATTCAAAAAAACTTTCATCTGCTCAACAGAAATATTCAACATTTGATCGCAAAATTCTCGCCATATATCAATCGATCAAACATTTTAAACATCTTCTTGAAGGTATTCTCTCTGAAAAACAAGGTTGGACAAAAGTATTAGCATTTGTATTTTGGGATGGCGAAATACCCCATCCAGAACAACCAGTTCATCACCTGCTCAAATGCTTTTTGGAACACCTGCTTTTTTGCCAAATCAGCTTGTTGACTTCAAAAAATCACCAACTTTAGAAGACATTTTTATCGCCAGGGACCATTTCCTTTTAATTGATAGTAATCCTATATTTTCTTCGGCAACAACATACAAGCCTTACATGCCTAAAACATTCAAAGACGCATCTCACGTTTATGTCTGAAACATTTGAGTAAATTACCAAAGTTCTTTGAGTTACCTTCACCTACTGCTGTCAAACAACTATCCCCTTACCTTCGAAAATAGTTAAGATTTTAGAAGAATTTATACCAAGAATTTAGAAGAGTACATGTGGAAGTATGTGCGACGTATCAAAGCTTACCAAAAATTAAATCTTCTTGAAAACAATGCCTAGGCGAAAAAAAACATTGTATATTTTAGTTTTTGTGTCCTTGAATTTCCTTTCTTTTGAGATCATAGCAACGCGCGACGGGTAAGCTAGTTAAATATTTTTTAAAGCTTTTAAACATTAATTTATATATATTAAATTCTCTTTATAATATCATTTTTTTAATGGCCAGCATATTATGTTGACAGTAGAAGGTACATGTGAGTGTTTAATATTATTTATCAAAACAGAGAGATTAAAGAATACATAGTTTTGTTATTAACGTAAAAATAAAAACAATTAAAAACATCTAGTAAGTTAAAACAAACAATTCAAATGATCAATATATTTTTTTTCATTAAAAATACAAACTTTAAAGTAAAAAAATTATAATGAAAAACATGTTTAATTACAATGATGTCACCAAAGATGTACCAAACCGAATAATAATAACCTTTTTTAAAAATAACTTACAAAAACGATTTTTGTCCAATGATCCTTTCTTCATTTTCTCAGATTTAATATGAATTTAATACCATAATTAAGTTATTAAATTTATAATTATAAATAAAAAAATTAAAAATCAATAATTCTTTTTTAATCAAAAATACAAAATATTTATTTAAATAATAATTCGATTGAATATAAACCAGGGCTTCTTAAACCATGGGTCGCGACCCCATTTGGGGTCGCGTGGCAAAATTCTGGAGTCGCGAGAGATAAAAATACAATTTAACAGAAAATATTTTTTAACTTGTAAAATTATTGTTATAAAGATCAAATAACAATTATCGTAGATAAATATATCATAAAATCTTCTAGTTCGGAAAGATTGCTTGTACCTGCATTTCTATTAAGAGTATTGTAATAACTTGAATAACATTTACTATAAATTAGAAGATGTTATAGGAATTCCAAAAAAATATAAATTTATTTTTCTTTTATATTTGTATGGGGTCGTCAAGAAACTCGCAATCATAAATGGGGTCGTGAATTACAAAAGTTTAAGAAGCTCTGATATAAACTCAATATTGCCAAATTAATAAATATAAACACCTTATAATTATGTTTTTAAATTAATAAAATAAATTATAATGAAGTTTGAATCAGATTATTTATCAATAAAAATGTTGATCTTAATAGTTGATAGAAACAATTCCTATAGATATAATTATATTAATTGCATCAATCAATTTATTAATTCAAATCAATATTCAATGGCACAATTTTATCATATCGATTTTATTGATTTTCATAAAATAAATCAAACATTTTATCTTTTCTAGCTGTAAAAAATAAAATTTTTATGGAAACGTGACAAACATACACATACATATATTTATAATATGTAACTAATTTGTAAATAAATAAATAGTCATAGTAATAATAACGATAATAATAATAATAATAATAATAATAATAATAATAATAATAATAATAATAATAAGAAGAAGAAGAAGAAGAAGAAGAAGAAGAAATAGAAGAAGAATATAATAATATTAATAACAATATAATAATAATAATTAAAATAATAATAATAATAATAATAATAATAATAATAATAATAATAATAATAATAGTAATAATAATAATAATAATATAAAATGATTACCCGAACAGCAAGTTAAATAGTATAAATCTTTATTCAAAGCCACTTTAAACTGATCTGAATAATAATTCAAATTGCAAGATAGCAGTTCAGGCATGTACTCGAAACTGAAGCACCTTATATCAGCCAAACAAGTGGCAGTGCACAAATCTACTGTTCCAGGGAACCCAGCTTTGATATTATTAGACACAACTCTAGTTTCCAACCTCACAATCCACTGAAATTCCGAAGCGCAGTTCCTATTCACATCCGGTATGAAACAACCAGGAGCAAAATTCTGTAGCTCAGTAGCAAAATAATCACAATATAAACAATCAAATAAATAAAATATAATAACATATAATAAATTAATTTCCATTGATAAAACAAAAATAATAATATTTATGATAGTCTTATATTTTAAACCTGTTGAATTAATTACAATATTATCCAATAAAATTAATTGGCAATGAAAACGGTTTAAATACTAAATTATAATAATTGTTCTAATGAAAAAGTTTTGAATAAAATATTTGAAAACTGAAATGAATTTCTAATTTCAGTGAAAAATGTTTACTGAAAATACCTCTCTAAATCAGAATTTATTTAAATTTTAGTTATAGGTTTTATCCTGGAATTGCTAGTTTAAATAATTTAGTAATGTTTAATCTGATAGATTTAATCAAGTGAATTAATCTTTAAATAACAATTAAAATAATTCCTGATTTTATCTATCATCACATTTGTGTTAATATCATCGTCTAAATCACGAAAAAATTTTCACAGTATTTCCACGTTTACAAAAGTGAATAAACTATTTACTTTTAGTACAGGTAAAGTTAGGAAAAGTTCAATGCAGGCGCATTGTCAAGTCGCAAATATGCTAAATGTATCAATATCAATTATTATATTTACAAAAACTCAAAAAAACTAACTTATTGACAATCATGATACAAAGTTCAGAACAATAATGGCAAAGTAACTTGGCAGAACTTCGGGATAAAAAAATAAAAAAGAAGATTTTCAAACAGAAAATGAAACTAACTCGATAACCTAAATTAACCGAAATTTTAAACAAAACAGCAACCCGGTAATTAGTTTTCTAAGTCACTCGTACAATTTTTCCACTCGTTTTGGAAGAGGTACTTAGAGTATTTTTTTCAATTTTTATGTTGTTAGAACAAATCAAATTATGTTGATATATTCTAGTGATTTTCGACTAAGGGGTCGTAAGCTTTAAATAAATGCAGGTAATTTTTAATATTTTTGGCATCGAATATTTATTTAGAGGTTAGTTTCTAGGACTTTTTGAATGTGGTGACCTAAAAAACGGTTGTGAAACCCGACTATATAAGAACTAACTATTAAATTTTTATATATCAAAAAATATTTTCAAAATGTTTAAACTGTATAACGAAATATTGAAAACAAAATATAATTTTCTGTGTCAATTTGTTTAAATTAGCTTTCCTTTGAAATAATTAAGCACGAATGAATATTTATAACTTAACCGAAAAATGTAAAGTTTCCCAAGAGAGTAAAATTTATTATTCCTATTATAAAAAGATGAAATAAAATATTATAACATTATTTGTTTAAATTCTATTGTTTATTTTTGTTTTATGAAATAACATTTTTTGAAATAATTTTTGTATTTTTTTCAATACAGTAGGTAGATGTGAGACCCAGTGCCATCCTTAGTCACCGCGCACTGGTTAGCAACCAAACCTCCCATTTCAAGGTCAAATTTTATAATCGATTAAGTGTAACTATTGATTTTAAAGTGCAGCTATTGAATTTTAAGTGCAACCATTAATTTTTGAGTGCAATTTATATACACACATCATTCAATGCATTATAAGTTAAGATATTTATAGATAAATCGGGATTTTGGGATTCAAATTTAGAAATATTACAAAGTCGCATAGGGAGATCTACAGGATCGAAATTTAACTCTGATGTATTATATTTATAAGGTTTAGATCTATTATTAATAATATCATTATATTTTAAAATAGATAAAACGCTATATAGGAAGCATTGATTATATGTATTTTTAACATTTACTGTGCATGTTTTATTTAATAAAGTTTCAGGTGTAGAAATACAGCCATGACCTGTCAATCTAGTTATTTGAGAAAATTTTATAATTACAAAACTTATATATTCAATTTTATATATGGACCAGTTACTTCCTGTTCCATTCATTTTAATTATTTTTTAAAATGTTTTTAAATTTAAGGATGAAACATCCATTTTAATTTCCGCGTGGGTTTTATTTAAATTATATATAATTTCGGGTTCAATTGAACCGCCATATTGTACATCATATATAATATTGGAATTACTACTGTTAATAATAGGATTAATACTAATGATATATATATTATTATTATTATTATTATTATTATTATTATTATTATTATTATTATTATTATTATTCATTGAATAGGAATTAATTATTACTGGTAACAGTAGAGGGATATGAGGACTTATGCCCCGTGGATATTTGGCTTGAAAATTGCCCCGTGGATATTTGGCTTGAAAAAATCCCGAGACCCCCCCTCCCCCAAATTTTTTTTTAATTATTTGTTTTAATGAATGAAAAAAAAATTTATTTTTTAATTATTTGTTTTAATGATCAAATTTAAAATTTTTAAAAAATTTTAATTCATGATAAAAAACTTTAAGTATTTTTTATCGATTTAAAAGCCTAAAAAATAAAAATTGGCTTAAATCGCCTATGATTGATCGTACTGATGATTATTTTCGAATAAAATTGGTTCAAACCCGAGAACCTAAAAATATTATATAAAAGCCTAAGTATTTTTTTTTTCATTATCCATCAAAAATGGCTCAATTCGCCTGTCGACTAAAAAGCCTAAATATATTTGCTCGAATAAAAATCATTATTATTTTTATTTACTTTAATTATTTGTTTAAGTCAATAATAATATTTATTTATATTTTAATTATATTAAATTTAATTATTTGTTTAAGTCAATAATATTATTTATTTATATTTTAATTATATTAAATTTAATTATTTGTTTAAGTCAATAATAATATTTATTTATATTTTAATTATATTATTATTTAATTATTTGTTTAAGTCAATAATATTATTTATTTATATTTTAATTATATTATTATTAAATTTAATTGTTTGTTTTAATCAAGTCAATTATTTATTTTTTAAATAATATATTTTTAAATTAAATTGTTTGTTTTAATGAAGTGAATTAAATAATTATTTTTTTATTTTCATTTAATTATATATTTTATATTATTATTATTATTATTATTTTATATCAATATTATTATTTTATTATTATTAACATTTTATTTGTTTTAATGAATGAAAAAAAAAAAAAAAAAACTTTTAATCCATACAAATATTTTTATTGACAAGATTAAAAAAGATTAATTTTTATTTCAAATCAAAAATATCCGAGTAATATGTTTTACGCATTTCGGCCAACAATATATGGATTGTTTGGTCACGTTTGAAATCGTGGCAACATGGACATCCATCTGAACATGATACTCTCATACTATCTTTACAAACAATGCAATTTGCAACACATCGGTCACCAGATCCCTGAACGTTGTCAAAGTGAATCTCGAGAAGTTTTTCAATGTTAATCCCTGTGAAATGGTAAATTTTTGTTGCGAGAAACTCTGGTGCGCAATAATCCAACGTATTTTTAATTCTTGGATAAAGTTCCTGGATTTTCTTTAAAATTACTTCAAAGAGATAAACTAAATAATAAAATAAAATACATATTTAAATATACATGATTTACCTTTTGACATTTTTTAATACTTAATAAATTAAACAAATTCAAACAAAATATTTATTAATTTATTAACATATTTATTTCTGATTTAATATTTTCCACATAATCATTATAATCCAAGGATTTTATTCCTAGTATTACTACTTTCCCACTTGAAAATATATTGACACATGATGGATTATATTTTTGAAGACGTAATGCTGGAAATATTTCTGGTTCAAATACACAATTCACCTTTCTTTGTAATTCATATAGATTTATAAATTTCCCAATATCGATTGTTACAGTGATTGATTGAATTTGTAAATCATGTATATTATATTTCAAATCCCCAGTTTTTATAGGTTGCTTACATCCCAATACCCGACATTTCCCCGATCTGAAAAATATTATCGGATACTTACCTGATCGATCTACAACTTGCTGTGGTTTTCGAAATGGGAATTTCATATCAGGTATAGAATATCTTCCTTTATAATTTATGTTACTCAACATTTTCAAATAATTTCAATTCAAGTAATTCTAAAAATTAAAACAAATATAAACAATTAAATAAATAATTATTAATAAAATGGAATTAAGAAATGATGCTGTATATCAAGTAGTTGGACCAAGTGGTTGTGGAAAGACTTTATTTGTATGCAATTTATTACAATCGAACTTGTTTAAATCAAAATTCAACAAAATATATTGGCATAGAGGAGCTGACGAAGAACATGGACTTACTCAAAATCAATTCTGTAAATTGAAAATGACAATAATTAAAGGGTTTGATAAAAATTGGTCATCTAGATTACATCAAGGCGATGTTATTATTATCGATGATCTATACCAGGAAGCTAATAAAGAAAAGGATTTTAATAATTTATTTACAAAAATTGCTCGACATATTGGAGTTACTGTTATTTTCATTACTCAAAACTTGTTTCATCAAGGGGGCAGTCATAGAACTCGTAATTTAAATGTCCAATATTTGGTTATTTTCAAAAAACCCTAGAGATGCAACCATTATAGATTTTCTTGCTAGACAAGCTTATCCCAATGATAGAAAATTTTTAATTGATTCGTTTCAAGATGCAACAAAGGTTCCCCACGGATATTTGTTCTTTGACTTTACACAACAATGTCCTGATGAATTACGTATTAGAACTGACATTTTCAATGAGAAAGGTGTTACGATTTATAAACAAAATTGAAATCTGAAAATAATTACTTGAAATGACGTTTAAAAAAGTTATTGTTCAACGTGAAAAATCCACAAAGAAAAAAGTTACAAAGAAAAGGGTTACTAAACGTAAAATAATAAAAACGAGTAAGAAGATTGTTAAAGATAAAAAGTGGATTAAAATATAAACAAAACAACTAGATGAAAAATGTATTTAATATGAAAGTTGAACGTAGTCTACCATACTTTAATGCCTTGATGAAGGCTCCTAATAACAAAAGAATGAATATTTTACAGAATTTTCCTTCATTTGTTATAGATGATCTAGTTGAAGTTATTGTTAATGTAGTTCGTGGTAATGTAAACATTACTAAAGTTAAAAAACTTGTATTACAAAAGCATAAAAGATCGCTTTTATCTTTAGTAAACACTAAGAATCGACGTCTGATGCGAAAAATAATATATAAACAAAATGGTGGATTTTTGGGGGCATTAATTCCAATAGTATTATCTACAATAAGCGCAATTTCATCATTAACTTCTTAATGGGTACCAAGAATTCATTACCGGATAAACATAATTTAGATTTAAATATTTTGACAACTTGTTGTAATAATGAAGGAAACATTAACCAAAAATCGAAACACGGTGAAAAAGCTCGAAAAAGTATGGACAGACCCAAAACATCCCGCTGGTTTTGGTGGTGTAAGGAAACTGGCAAAGGAAGTAGTTAATTCAAAGAAAGAAACTCAGAATTGGTTATCTGGGCAAATGGCGTACAGTTTAAATAAACCAATGTTGAAGAAATTCAAAACCCGTAGTTATAAAACAATGGGAGTTGATGATTTATGGCAAATGGATTTGATGGAAATGATACCATTCTCTAAAATTAATAAGGGATACAAATATATTTTGACATGTGTTGATATATTTAGTCGATTCGCTCATGCTATTCCAACAAAAACCAAATCGGCCAATGAAATGGCTGAAGCAATCAAGGAATTATTTATTGATGGCAAACCTCGTAATTTACAAACTGATTTGGGTATGTAATTAAATAAATAAATTAAATTAAATTTATTCTTTAGGTAAAGAGTTTTATAATAGTAAAGTTAGAGAAATTATCAAAGGAATAAATCATTACTCTGTATTTTCTCAATTTAAAGCTGCCCACGTGGAAAGATTTAATCGAACTCTAAGAGATCGCTTGAAAAAATATTTCGTATATAAAGGAAATAAAACCTGGATAAATGTTTTACAGAAAGCAATTTATAGCTACAATTATTCGCCACATAGGGGTTTAAATGGAATGCGACCAATTGATGCTTATTCAACGAATAATATGGATAATTGGATATCACAACAATCTGATTCTATCATTAAAAAGCCTAAATATAAAGTGGGTAATCACGTTAGAATAAGTAAAATCAGTGCTTCTCCATTCATCAAGAATTTCGACAACAATTGGAGTGATGAAGTATTTCAAATCTCAGAAATTGATACGAATCAGAATCCTGTAATGTACTTTATCAAAGATGATGAAAACAATCAAGTTAGTGGAAAATTCTACGAACAGGAACTCCAAGTTATAGAAACCCCTACTGTATTCAGAATTCAAAAGATATTAAAAACCAAGAATGTTGGTAAATATAAACAATACTATGTTAAATGGCATGGATATGAAACTCCAACTTGGATATCTGAAAATCAATTAATTAAATAAATATTATGAAAGAAAACCAGTTTTATATGATTTTACCTAGTAATAGTTGTCCTCTTATTTTTCCTAATAATGTAGCTAGTAATTTTAATGTCGAATTTCAAAATCCTATTTACTTGGATGGTGAGTGGGAAGTTGCTTTGATTGATTTTACTTTTGTGTATAAAACATTTCCGTTTTATAGTAATTCTTACCTAAGTTATGAAACGATGAAGAGTGGTACTGAAATAAAATATTTGAAAATAAATAATCAAAATGAAACTTATGAATTAATAAATTCTAAACATACCCCTGATGTCGATGTTTTTATTGAAAAATATGAGAACTTGGTTATTGTCTGTCCACATGTTCCATTTAAAGTAACATTCCCTGACATTCAACATGCGTTTAGTTTTGGATTAAAATCTATATCCGTCATTAATGAAGATGATCATTGTCGATTAAAATTACCAAAGTTTACAGATGATGGTGTTATGGAACAATTCGGGATAATTATAAGTTATGAAGAAAAAACAATATTTGAAAAATATTTTGAAGATAATTTACTCATAAACACATTATCTGAATTACAAGGACATTTAATGTCATTTATTCCGTCTCCGTTTAAAGAACTAAAAATTGAAAACAATGAATTGGTTAAAATAAAACTTGCAGATAACATTTCAAAAATATATTTTGACAACAATTTAATCAAAACCTTAGGATTAAATAAACAAACTTTTAGTGATAAAGACATCGTTGGTAATAAAGTTCCAAGATTATTACATCATCATCAACAAATGTTCATTTATTCGAATATTATTGAACCAATAACTGTTGGAGATGTTAGAGTTCCTCTATTAAAATCTATTTGGGTTAAAAACTATGAACAAGGGGAAATTGTACAATTAGAAATGAAGAATCCAATGTATTTACCAATTTCAACTTTAACTATAAACAACATTGAAATTAATGTTCGCGATGATAGTGGAAAATTAATTAAATTTAGTAAAGATACCAAAACACATTTATCAATACATTTTAGAAAAATAAATGAATAAAGAATTTTACATAAATCTACCGAGTAATAGTTGTCTTCTTACTCATCCAAATAATAAAGCTGATAAATTTAATGTTGAATTTCAAAATCCTATTTACTTGGAAGGTGAATGGCAAGTTGCTCTGACCGATTTCACTTTTGTATACAATAATTTTCCATTTTATAACAACTCAAATATTAAATATAGTAAGAGTGCATTACATACAAGTTATGAATATTTTTACTATAACGATGCAAATAATGAATATACAATTAGTCACGACTCTATATTTTATCTAGTATACATTGATGGAAATACTTTAAATATTAATTGTAAATATTTTCCATTTAAAATTTCATTTGATAGTATTGCAGAAGCTCAAAAATTAGGATTTAATAAAAAAGAAATAAATTTTATTGAAAACTTGAATCAAATTAAAATTCCTTCAAATAATCGTAAAATAAAGTTTGACACAATTCGATTAACTATAAATTATTTTTACGATGTCGAGTATACAGATAAATTTGAAGAAAATTTAATCATTACTAATTTATCACAAATAAATGATCAATTAATGACTTTTTATCCGCATCCATTTAAATCTTGCGGAATTGAACAAGGAAGATTAGTCAAAATTGAATTGGAAGATGATGTCAGTAAAGTTAAATTTAGTAAATTTTTGGCTCAAAGTTTGGGATTAAGTGAAGAATCATATTCAGAAAAAGTTATTGTTGGATTACGTTTACCAGAAATTTTGCAAAGTAATCAACAAATGATGATCTATACAAATATCGTTGAACCTATTCTTGTTGGTGATGTTTTGATACCTCTATTGAAATGTGTATGGGTTGAAAAACATAAAAAGGATGATCTAGTTCAAATTATAGAGAAAAACCCAATGTATTTGTCTGTATCATCAACATATATAAACAATATAGAAATCAATATTCGTGACGATAGTGGAAAATATATATTTGGTAAAGAGATAAAACTTTTCTTACATTACATTTTCGTAAAATAAATGAGTAATCCTGACATTGTAAATTTTTATAGTAGTACTCAATCTGGTGGAGAATTACCATATTTTATAGGTAAACAATATGGAACCGGTTGGTTGAAAACAATAGGTAGATTTGCATTACCTATTCTTAGACGTATAGGCAATTTCGGTATGAAAACGGCAAATGACGTAATAAATAATAATTCTGATTTTTTTACCTGCTTTAAAATCAAATGCAATATCTGAAATTAAAGAATCTTTACCTAGTGTTATGCAAACTTTACCTAGTGTTATTAATAAAGTAAGTGATGTATTTAATCATGAAAATTAAGCGTAGAAAGATTATGAAGAAACATATAAACAAAAGAATGAGAGGATTCGGAACTATATTTGAAAAATGATTAGTGCAAAATCTGAATTATGTCTTTTTGATAGACCATCCCCTCAAGCCGTGATTGAACATGGTTCATTTGAAGATATTTTCCCAATGAATTCAATAACTGATGCTGGTACCTCTTCGATTCAATTTTACATTAACGGATCACAAACAGAATATTTAGATTTGAACGATACTTTGTTATATATTCAGTTGAAAGTTGTAAATAGCTTAGGTGAAAATATTACACAAGAAGCTGACGTAACAGCAAACAATTTCTTTTTTCAAACTCTTTTTAAAGACGCTGAATTAGTTTCTAATTCTACTAAAATTGAAGGAGCAAATGATAGTTTTGCACACAAATCTCTAATTGAAACTATTATAAATTATAATCAAGATACTAAACATACATCTTTAGGGGGAATGGGTTACACTGAACATGATCTTATGCGAAAAACATGGATTGCAAAATCAAAGGCATTTTCATTATGTTCACCACTCCAATTTGATTTCTTTGATCAACCCAAATATTTGTTACCAGGTGTTAGTGTCCAAATTAAATTAACAAGAACAAATCCAGAAAAAGTCTGACATGTACTAAATTTGTACCTAAAATAGTATTGCTAGATGCAAAATTAATGGTTAGAAGAGTTCGTGTTGAACCTTCTGTTTTAGCGGGTCATCAAATAGGTCTTGCTACAAGAAATGCAATTTATCCAATGCGAAGCAAAGAAGTTGTTGAATTTTCTTTACCTATTGGATCTTCTTCTTTTTATAAGGAACAAATATTTGGTGATAGGCGATTACCTAATTTTATCCTTGTAACTTTCCAGGGAAATAAAAGATTTAGTGGTTCGTTTTTAGATACATTTACTATGTTTGATCACTTTAACGTTAAGTCAATAACTTTAAGTAAAGGAAGTGATTATCGTGAAAAATATAGTCAAGATTTTGAAAATGATAATTATAGTACAAGTTATATGCAAAGTATTGTTAGGAATATGGGATATCTTAATAAAAATTTGAATTGTGGTATCAGTATGTCAGATTTTAGAAATAAGTATCCATTCTTTACATTCGTATTGGCTCCAGATTTCGATCTTAACAAAGTCAGTTACCACAAAGTGGAAATTTAAGATTAGATATAAAGTTTGGATCACCCCTAACTGAATCTGTTACGGTAATTGTATATGGGGTTTTTGAAAAGGAGATTCAAATTACTTCCAATCGAACAGTATTAGTTTGAACTATAAACCAGATTGAGATTTTTTAATTGTCAAGTATGAAGTAAGAATTTTATTAATTATATATTTTTAAATTATTATTAGTTCTATTCAGATTGATTCTATTGGTAGAAAATTATTGGGAAAAGATTTTCTTGGAGTTTTCCCTCTAGATAAAATTCCATATATCGATGTTAACAAAGCTTTGATTGTAAATACTCAATCATCTAATCTCAGTGGCGAACATTGGCTTGCAATTTATGTAAAACCAAATAAAATAAATGTATTTGATCCAATGGGTTTCTATTATCCCCCTATATTAATTAATAAACTAGAATCAATGTTAATGCCAATTGAATACAATCGAATTCGTTATCAAAATCCGATGACAAAAACATGTGGACAGCATTGTTTAGCTTGGTTAAAAACAATGAAAAAATAAATGAATTTATTGAATAAAGTTTCTTTTCAAAATTGTTTTTTAATTTTAAGTGTAATTATAGATGCATTATGTAATAAGTATTACTTTTAAAGGATTAAGTTCAGAGGATTGTATGTATTTAAATGTTTTTGGTGTTATGTAATTTAAGTGTGTTTTATAAACTAAATTTTAATTGGTCGATCATGTAACTACATACATGTTTGTTAATATATAACTGAATGCATTTTTTAAAAAATTCACTTTTATCAAATACCAAACTTTAGTAAGTTTTTTATGATATATTTAATTATTTTTATTTTTCTTTTTAGAAAATGGAATCTATCAATAATATAATTCAAGAATTAAAATCGTTAATAAAAATTACCAACAAAAATGTTAAAACTCAGAGTCGCAAAAGTAAAAGAGTTAAATGTAAGTACTATTAAATTTTTACTATTATAAAATGATAATTTTTGAATTAAATTTAATATTAACATTTTATTAATTTAAACACAAAAATTAAAAATAATATGATAAAAAACTATGACGAATAAAGTTAAATAAATTTTATTTAAATACATTTGGCTTCAATAATTTTCCAAATTGGTCGAATAGTCTGGTTTCCTTCTTTATATCCTTGAATTCTTATTTTAATCATAAAATGTTCATTTTCTTTTTTATTTTCATAATTACATTCTTTTTCACAATTCATAAAAGTGAATTGTTCATTAAAACTAATATCTTTGTTGATGGCTCGTAATAATTCTGTTATATTTTTTCGATCAATTTCACCAATTTCACCAACTTTCATATTATATAGGCTTTGTTTCAATGTTGTTGGTTCCTATTAAAATTTATTAATAATATTACTTTTAATAAAAATACTTACTCTAAATGAATAGATGATTGGAAATTTTAAATATTCCATTGAATATTGTAAATACATTACTGGTAAATTTCTGCTTAAACTGATAGCATTTATGGAATTTTCTCAAGAATTAACTTGATAGCTTCTTTTCTAACCGAGGTTTCTATAAAAAACAATTAATGAATAATTACATAATATAAAACCATTTACTTTTATTCATTTTATGATTTTAACTATTTTAAACTACTTATATAAGATTTTCAAAATAAAATTAACCAATCAAATTCATTTATTCATTGTGTGTAAAATTAATTTAATGTTTAGTGATTTATTTTAACGATTTTTAATGATTTATTTTAATGATTTTATACTTATATATTTAAATTTTTCTTTTATTATAACAGGTAACCTTTACCCAAATTTTTGCAATTCTCCACAACATGATGGAAATTGTGATACGATTACGGAGAATTATTATTCTCATACCTATAATCACATCACCTATTTTATTTGCCCCACGTGTAAACAACCCATAAAATGAATTATACCGACTTTTATTTAAAGCATAAGGAACATTTAACACAGTTTAACTGTAAGCGAAAATATATTTTTAAATTACCATTGAATGATAATAATAATAATAATAATAATATATAATAATAATATAATAATAATATATAATAATAATATTACAAAATAAAAGAAAAAAATAATAATATTAATATCCACGCTCTTCGAAAGTTCCTAAAGTTATAGAAACTATCATACTTTCAGACTCTGACGAATCAAAGACGGATGATGATGTAATAATCATTTCTGATTCAGATGATGTTTTTCCTGTTGATATTTCTTCTGTTAATCAATATGGTGGCTCGATAGCACCTATTGTTAATTTTGATTTAAATCAATCACATGCCATTGTTAGAATGGATGTTTCGAATTTAAATTTAAAGTTAATTACAGTACCCACACAGTTAATTAATAAATTAAATAATGTTATCAATCAAATGGGATCTGTTAAGATTCAATTTTGTATTGATGTAGAGTTTGAAAAAGATGGAGAATTTCAATCTTTCATCATTTCAAACTCTGCCAGAATAATGAATGATTCATTTTTAGATGAAGGTGCTACTCTTCTTGACGAAAAAATAACATTAATTAATGATAAAGGTAGTAACTGGGTTATAAATAAATAAAAGAAATTCATTTTGTTCTTACAAGTTTTCACAAATAAATCGGCTGAGTGGTCATGGATTTATTCCAACACCATTATCATTATTAAATAAACATTGTACTGTAAATGTTGCTAATTCCGATAATTTATGCTTCATTTACAGTATTTTAGCTATTTTAAATCATGAAAATATAAGTAACCATCATAGAAATGAAACCTTTAGCTACAACACATCTGAGCTTGACTTTTCACCTTCGGATTTACCTATGAAACTTTGTGACATTCCAAAATTTGAAGCTAAAAATCAAAATCTTTCAATTAATGTTCTTACGTATGATGAAAATAATTTAATTAATGATTTTTCTAACCCTGAAGTTTTCAAACACCCTTATGTCGAAATAATTCATCGTTCTAAAGTTGTTGGGGGACAACCCATTAATTTAATTTTATTAGAAAGCCTTGATTCCTATCATTATATCGCTGTTACTAAATTAGATAGGCTTTTAAATTATAGGAATCATTCTTTTACTGATACTAGAGTTCAAAGTATATGGTCCCATCGATGTCTAAATGGTTTTCGCAATATAATTTCATTAAATAAACATAAAGGGTTGTGTGATAAAAATCAATTAGGCACAACTCTTTATACTTTACCTTTAAATAAAAACTTGGAATTTAAGAATTGGGCTAAAACTGTTACTACTCCTTTCGTCCTTTACGCTGATTTTGAGGCTATCTTACCTTCAGATGATATACATTTTCAAATACATATGCCGATTTCAGCCGGTTTACTTTTAATTAACAATTTTACAGGTGAAAAATCATACAAGAGTTTCCTGGGTGATGATTGTGTAGTTAATTTTCTACAAGAAATAAATAATATTTCAATTAATACTGTTTTACCCTTTTATCAAATAATTATAAAAAGAAAATAATATTAACTGACTCAGACATTCTTTCGTTTTCTTCGGCAACTTGTTGTTATTTGTGTAATAGATTTTATCAGTACCGGTTAAGGACCATGATCACTTTACTGGAAAATATTTGGGAGCAGCTTGTTCAAAATGTAATATTTCTCGACAAATAAGGTTTGAATTTCCAGTTGTTTTTCATAATTTGAGAGGGTATGATCTTCACCATATCCTCAAGTATGGTATGAGTGATTTTAAAATGTGGGAAATAAGTTGTATTCCTGTAACAAGTGAAAAGTTTCTTTCTTTGTCGGCAAGAATCAGTGGATTAACTGTAAAATTCATTGATTCTTGTCAATTTATTAATAGTTCATTAAG
Organism: Schmidtea mediterranea; assembly: GCA_022537955.1. Lineage (NCBI taxonomy): Eukaryota > Metazoa > Platyhelminthes > Tricladida > Dugesiidae > Schmidtea > Schmidtea mediterranea. The sequence continues at coordinate 269,678,812 of CM039679.1, read as the reverse complement.
TAATGCAGTTAAAACATTGACAACTCTTCCTTTAACTCGTTCGGAATTTGTAGGTAGTATTATCGATACTAAAGGCATTTTCCCTTATAACTTTGCAACTTCTCAAAAAGTTTTAGAAACTACATATGAACTTCCACCGATTTGGGAAGATGTAACTGAAGCCGAATATAGTAAGGCTCAATCTATTTGGGAAGAAACCAATTGTAACTCTTTACTAGATTATATGATGGTTTACCTCAAACTTGATGTTTTTCTTTTGGCTGACTTTTTTCAGCAATTTCGTTCAAAGTCCTTAACTCATAACCGATTGGAACCACTTAACTTTTATGGAATTCCCGGTGTGTCTTGGGCATCGGCTTTTATGACTCTTGATGAACCAATTGAACTTCTCACTGATATGGAGATGTATAATTTTTTCGAAGGGGGAATCCGTGGAGGATTAACCTTTGTTAATAAACATCACGTAGTATCTGATGACAACACCGAACTGCTTTACATTGACATCAATAATCTCTATGGTTGGGCTTTAAGTCAACCATTACCATATGGAAATTTTGAATGGGTCACTGATACTAATCAATTAAATAATTTAATTAGTTTTTTGAATAAGGATCTTGAATCACTGTCATTTGCTGTCACATTTGAAGTAGATTTAGAAATCCCAACATTTCTTCATGATAAACTTAATGATTTTCCAGTAGCTGCTGAAAAGATGTGCGCTCCGGGTTCTAAGGTTGAGAAGTTAATGCTAACGCATTATCCAAAGAAGAATTATGTTCTTCATTGGAGACTTTTGCAGCTTTTTGTTTCTTTACAAATTAAAATTACATATGTACATAGAGCTATTAAATATAATCAAAAATCAATATTTAAAAAGTTTATAGACACTAACACACAACTTAGAGCGCAATCAACCAATGACTTAGATAAAAACTATTATAAACTTTTAAATAATAGCCTCTACGGAAAACAGTTGAAAATCTTAAAAACGAATTAATTTAAGATTATGTAATTCTGCAAACAAATTAATTAATTATTGCTCAAAACCAACTTTTCGAAAATCATTTAAAATCGACAATGATTTGGTCTCTGTGTTATTAAATAAGGAATCGGTGTGTTTAGATCGACCGAGTTACATTGGACAAACTGTACTCGATTTATCTAAACTTAGGATGTATCAATTACAATATATAGAGTTAGAAAAATATCGAAACGAATTCACTTGTGAAATTAATATAGTTGCTGGGGACATTGATTCCTTTTTTCTAGAAATTAAGAATTGTAAGTTAGACATTCTTTTATCTGCTATGGTTCGTGATAATCTCCTCGATACTTCTAATTATGACCCAAAACATCCCTTGTATAGTAGGAATCTTGATTCTGTCATTGGAAAGTTCAAAGACGAGAATAAAGGACTTAAATACAAGGAGTGGGTGTTTCTTCGTCCAAAATGTTATAGCCTCTTGTCTGAAGTTGAAAGTATCAAAGCTAAGGGTATAACATTGAAGGGTACTGACTTAAAACATAAGTCATACCTAGATTGCTATAACAAAACTTAATTTTTTCTGTACCACAAACTCGTATTACTAGTAAAAAACATCAATTATTTACAATTAAAAACAGTAAAACTGCATTAACAAATAAGGATGATAAAAGGGTTTGGGTGGGGAAAAATATAAGTGTGGCATATGGTCATTATAGAGGAGGTGATGTGGTTTTAGGTAACAGTCCAGAAGAATTTTCAGAGTTTAATGAAGAATATGACGATTATGAAGAATTTTGAATGAATAAATTATTTGAAAATATTCTTTGTTTTTGTATATTTTTGTTGATGTTTATAATTTTTATGTTTTTAAGTTAGTATAATTTTTTATTAAGTATTAAAAAATGTCAAAAGGTAAATCCATATATTGTTGGCCGGAATGCATAAAACATATTACTCGGATATTTTTGATTTGAAATAAAAATTAATCTTTTTTAATCTTGTCAATAAAAATATTTGTATGGATTAAAAGTTTTTTTTTTTTTTTTTTCATTCATTAAAACAAATAAAATGTTAATAATAATAAATAATAATATTGATATAAATAATAATAATAATAATAATAATATAAAATATATAATTAAATGAAAATAAAAAATAATTATTTAATTCACTTCATTAAAACAAACAATTTAATTTAAAAATATATTATTTAAAAAATAAATAATTGACTTGATTAAAACAAACAATTAAATTTAATAATAATATAATTAAAATATAAATAAATAATATTATTGACTTAAACAAATAATTAAATAATAATATAATTAAAATATAAATAAATATTATTATTGACTTAAACAAATAATTAAATTTAATATAATTAAAATATAAATAAATAATATTATTGACTTAAACAAATAATTAAATTTAATATAATTAAAATATAAATAAATATTATTATTGACTTAAACAAATAATTAAAGTAAATAAAAATAATAATGATTTTTATTCGAGCAAATATATTTAGGCTTTTTAGTCGACAGGCGAATTGAGCCATTTTTGATGGATAATGAAAAAAAAAATACTTAGGCTTTTATATAATATTTTTAGGTTCTCGGGTTTGAACCAATTTTATTCGAAAATAATCATCAGTACGATCAATCATAGGCGATTTAAGCCAATTTTTATTTTTTAGGCTTTTAAATCGATAAAAAATACTTAAAGTTTTTTATCATGAATTAAAATTTTTTAAAAATTTTAAATTTGATCATTAAAACAAATAATTAAAAAATAAATTTTTTTTTCATTCATTAAAACAAATAATTAAAATAAAAATTAACACCCCCCCCAATTTTTTTAGGGGGGAGGGGGGGGGTCTCGGGATTTTTTCAAGCCAAATATCCACGGGGCAATTTTCAGAGTTTAATGAAGAATATGACGATTATGAAGAATTTTGAATGAATAAATTATTTGAAAATATTCTTTGTTTTTGTATATTTTTGTTGATGTTTATAATTTTTATGTTTTTAAGTTAGTATAATTTTTTATTAAGTATTAAAAAATGTCAAAAGGTAAATCCATATATTGTTGGCCGAAATGCGTAAAACATATTACTCGGATATTTTTGATTTGAAATAAAAATTAATCTTTTTTAATCTTGTCAATAAAAATATTTGTATGGATTAAAAGTTTTTTTTTTTTTTTCATTCATTAAAACAAATAAAATTTTAATAATAATAAAATAATAATATTGATATAAAATAATAATAATAATAATAATAATATAAAATATATAATTAAATGAAAATAAAAAATAATTTTTTTTTTCATTCATTAAAACAAATAATTAAAATAAAAATTAACACCCCCTCCCACCCTAAATTTTTTTAGGGGGAGGGGGGGGTCTCGGGATTTTTTCAAGCCAAATATCCACGGGGCATAGTCCTCATATCCCTCTACTGGTAACATTTCATCATCATAAATAATTATAACATCTTTTTTAATAATTTTTGAAGGTTCAGGATCAATGAATATATTTTTCTTTTATTATTACTTGTGGTTGGAATATTGTTGGTGGTATTTTTTATTAAATAAAAAAGATCTCTTTTAGGTAAACTAATCTGTATTTCCTATAAGATAAATAATTAGTTTTTGTATGCACAATTAGAATGATCACGATACGGACATAGAATATTGTCAAGAAAATAGTTGGAAAATTCGATATTATATTTTATTAATCTGAAGGTTTTGGTAAATGTTTCTTTAAAACCATAAGTTTATCTTGATCAGTAACATAAAAAATAAACTAGTATCTTCTACATCTTTCGAAATACATGTTGAACAAAATGAATCTACCCCTTCATAACATTCCAATCTATCGGGATCTTTATTTCCAACCAAAAAGGTAAATCGTTAAATAACCAATACATTGGTCTCAAAATACTATTAACATTCATAATACATAATTCTTTAATGACTGATCTACCAACATTATCATTATAACTAATAAAATCAATAAAATAACAAGACTTGATTATAAAATTTATTTAAACTAAAATTGTTTATACATTGAATTAAGCCATGCAAGGCAATGTTGACCAGATGTTTGAGTCATTGGATTTTGATACTGTATTTTATTGGTTTGCCGATTGTTTGTAGTTTATTAAATAAAAGAGACGGATAATAATATCTCATCGGATGTATTTTATCTGGCTTTACGTATATTGCAATCCAATGTTTCCCGGCAAGAGGATTCAGTACCAGTAACAACATTGTTAAGCTTATCATCCTCAATATCGATTAGGATCCTCAATACTTTCATACTTTATTGTAAATGGACTAAAATCTCAACTAACATTCAATCCATCTTTGAAAAACATGCCACAATTTTCATCTAAAATCTGATTCGTAATATGACAATTTCGATCAATAATATTGATTGAGAAAATACCACTACATGTTTTGGGAACACGCTTCTTGTAATTGATTTTACATTCACTATAAAATGCGAATGTATTGTACACAAATGTAAAGTCTTGCAAAGCAACTTCCAAATTTCCATGTAAATAAATGGGATTTTGAAGATCAACCATAAATTTACTTGCTTGACTTTCCGGATGGATTAGTGGGCAACTGTTGCTCGGTAAAATAGTATAGAAACTCACTTTACTTTGTCTTTTGATGATATCCATGAGGGTTTTTGATATCCGTGCCATTTGACATAGTCTTTTTTATCCTTACTCACCTTTTAAGTTTTCAATATTTTCTGAATTCTGAACACTGTAGGTTTGGAAATAACTTGTAATTCCTGTTCATAGAATTTCCCCTGTATTACATTGTTGTCACTGTCTTTAATTTCATACATTACAGGACTCTGTTTAGTATTAATTTTAGTAATTCGAAATACTTCATCACTCCAATTACTATCGAAGTTTTTGATGAAAGGTGAAGCAGATATTTTACTAATTCTAACGTAATCACCAATTTTATATTTTGGTTTTGTTATAGTAATTTTTTAGATCGTAATAGTGTTTTTGAGCTGATATCTAAGTAGATAGATATGTCACCGCTAGACCATGTCACCACTGGACCACATACCCTTCCCCCCGGAGCAAAAAATTTTTCTATGTCTAAAAGTACAAATTTTAAAAATACAAAAATTTTTTAAACAAAGACCATGACTCATTCAAGGTCATTGAATAAAAGATCATAAACTCATCAAAAATTTTTCAAGGTCATTTAAACAAAGACCATGACTCATTCAAAATTTTTCAAGGTCACGGAAATTTATATTATATCTACTTATTTTTATAAGTTGTATATATTTTGTAAATTTTATTCTATTTTATTATTATTTTTATTATTATTTTTTATAAATAGAATTATTTTTATTATTATTTTTAAAAATACTATTAATTTTCAAGGTCATTCAAAAAATTTTTCAAGGTCATTCAAAATTTTTTCAAGGTTACGGAATTTTTAATCATTTTTTATTTATATTCTATCTACTTACTTTTATAAGTAGTATATATTTTGTAAATATTTTTTATTATTATTTTTTATAAATATTATTATTATTTTTATTATTATTTTTATTATTATTATTTTATTAATATTATTATTTTTATTATTATTTTTTATAAATATTATTAATATATATAATAAAAAACCAAGACATATACAACAAAAAACTTTTATTATAAAGAGATAATTCTACTATAGTAATATTGTCGAAGAGCTTTATTCAAAGCCCATTCTCATACTTTCGATATTGTGTAGCGCAGCAATGACATCCTTCACCACAAGGATATTCAGGTTCCATATCTTTTGACAAATTGTTTTGTTCGATATCCCATAGGAACTCGTCGATTACAGTAAATATCCATATTGATGTATAATTGAATATCAAGTCTGGAATTATTGATGCAGGCTTATCCATAATTCCATGTATATCGGGATAATAGAATTTCAGACGTTCTTTAATAACTTTAAAATAATCATCTAAAAAACAAGTAATAATAATATTAGTAATAATAAATTACCATAATGTTTAATTTCATTCATAGCTTGAACCACGCTCGGTACATTCTTTATAATGATAAAAATTGAAATAACAATTACTTTTATACTAATTTAAACCAATGAGAAGTTAAGCACACACACAACCTTTTAGCTATAAACAATAAATATTAATTTATATAGATTTGAAAATGATTAAAGAAATTTTAATGGTATTATTAGTTTTTAATATGGTAAATTCAATTGTTGTAACCGTTCAAGGTAAAGATTCAACAAGATGTGTATGTCATGATACTGCAGTGTTGTTGGATATTTTTTATATGATAGATAGACCTAGATATTTGAAAACTCCAGTCAAAAGATTATCTGAAAGAATGAGTAACTTAGAATTCCGATTTGAACATACATATGAGACTTTAAAAAGAGCTAGAAACGAATTATATGATGATATTATATATCTAAATAAGACCATTGGTATTATAAAAAATGAATTAAGAAAATCAATATTAGAATTGAATGAAAATCGTAAACTTAGTGAAAAAATGATGAATCAAGTTCAATATAGTATAAAATTTTATTCTAAAAAACAACTGATCAGTTCAATCATATAATGAAATTACAACAACAAGTTACCAAATTGAAAGAAGTTAATGTTAACAGTGCCAAGAAATCATCATTGCCATTTCCATTATATATTTTTACATATTTTCTTAGTATTGCAACTTAAATGTATGATTCTGATTGGTTGAATATAGTATAAATAAGCTTACACTTTCAAATATTTTTATAAAATGACAGAAACTAAATTTTTTATAACTTTGTTGAATAAGCTGGTTTCTAATAATAGAGAAAAAGATGATATCATTAAAAACATAAACTTCATGGTAAACCGTACCGAAAAAATCGTAGAAGACATCCAATTTGATTATGAAAAAATTTTCAATTTGCCAACATTGGCGAGAAAGAATGCATTCCAATCAATATTTAGTTACATGTTCGATGAAAATATTAAATGGATGGGAATAATAGTAGAATTAATTTATATGAAACACATGATATTAAAATCTGGATCTGACTATGAAAATTATTTCCAATGGTCTATAGAGGTAAATTACTTTATATTGTTATTAATTTATCATTATTTAGGCGATAGAAACAAAAATTGATCCGTGGGTAGAAACAAAGGGTGGATGGTAAGCGATTATTCAAGTTGCCGCAGAAGCCAAACGTTCAGATTTTTATATTGCAAATTGAAAATTTTTATTAAAACTATTTACTGGAGCATCGGTTTTATAATTATGTAATAAAGTTTATCATAGATTTTAATAAATATTTCTTTGTTATTATTATTAATAAAAAACTACATTTTTAAAGTTTTATTGATTATTACATGTACATTTTTCATTACCACAATATTCAATCATAATATTTTCTATAACATGGTCAATACAATTCTTAAATTCGGTAGGCTCAACTTCATCTTTAATAATTTCGGTAGGATCTTCAGTATCATTAATATTTCTCCATCATTAATAATTTCAGTATCATTTATAATTTCTCCATCGTCACTCTGACATTCTGAATCACAACATGAATTTTCTTTACCCAATGCTTCAACTAGAGTCAACATATCTCTAATTTTTACACCGGTTACTTCTTCGAGTTTATCAAACAAAAAGATTATTAATTATTCTAAACGAAAATTAATTAATTAATTTATATTTTATATTTTACTTTTTTTAGACATCACTTTTAAATAATTTTAAAACTAATTATAATTTTGTTTATAGAATAACACAGAAAACAAAATCTGTTTAAATAAATTTATTAACTAAATATACATTAAAATAATTGTGAAAGTCTAGCAGTAACAATTTTCCATATTGGAGAAAGCACATCATTTTGATCAGCTTTATATCCTTGGATTGCTATTGTTAAATACCAGTTTTCCTGTTCTTTGAAACCTATTTCTGTAAATGCATCATAATATCTGGTATATTGACTGGTGAAGAAAGCATATTCATTGCATTTTAAATTGGAATTGATCTTTTTGAACATATTATCAATATCCTTGATATCTATCATTGAGAGAGTCCCAGCGAGAGATTGAAATTGAGTTTTATTAAGTTTGACAGGATTTGCCAATTGCATATTGATAGGTTCCTTTAAAAAATACATTTTTTAATTGTGGAACATCTGAACTGGTTGGACACTGATTGCACTTATTTTCTTGGTCATGTTTGATTTATGATCTTTATAAGGTGGTGACGAGCTTTTATACCCTTGACAGATACTGATTAACCAATCAGAATCATGCATATTATTAATTATAACAAAGACAGTGCATGATAAGTGCGTGATAAGAGCGTGACCGTATACATACACAAAACTGAATAAAGAAAACCCATATATTGAGTTTGTATATGATTTTACATACATCAAAATTTCTCATCTATATAAAATTTCTTTATATTATTAATATCACGTGTTTCATATGATTATTATTAATATCATGTTTTATTATTATTATTTTATTATTATTGTTACCACCAAATAAAACTATAATAAAAATATTATCAACAAATAAAACAAAACAAAAATCAAAATTCTAACCATTTACTTTCGTAAAAGTTTCATTTTTTTGTAAGTTTTTTATCGAGTTTGTTATATTCCATTCAACATATTGCTGATACCGGAAATCGCAGCAACTGCAACCCAGAATACAGGGGTATTCCGTTTCCATTTCCTCACCAGTCAATATACCAGATATTATGATGCATTTACAGAAATAGGTTTCAAAGAACAGGAAAACTGGTATTTAACAATAGCAATACAAGTATTTAATTGTTACTGCTAGACTTTCACAATTATTTTAATGTATATTTAGTTAATAAATGTATTTAAACAGATTTTGTTTTCTGTGTTATTCTATAAACAATGAAAATTAAAAAACATTAAAACACTACTTATAAAAATAAGAAGTAAATTAAAATTTAAAAATGTTTAAAAATACAATGACCTTAAAAAAATTTGAATGACCTTGACCTACTTTTAAATGACCTTGAAAAATTAGGATGACCTTGAAAAATATGATGACTCGTGATAATAATAATAAAATAAAAATTTTAAAAAATTAAAACACTACTTATAAAAATAAGTAGTAAATTATATTAACTTGTAATAATAATAATAATAATAATAATAATAATAATAATAATAGAATAAAAATTAAAAAACATTAAAACATTACTTATAAAAATAAGTAGTAAATTTAAATTTAAAACTGTTTTAAAATATTATGACCTTGAGAAAATTTGAATGACCTTGACCTACTTTTGAATGACCTGTAAAAATATGATGACTCATCCAATAAACTTGACCTACTTTTAAATGACATTGAAAAAAATATGATGAGCCATGGTCATTGTTTACATGACCTTGAAAAATTATGATTACTCATCGAATGACCTTGAAAAATATTTTGAGTCAACGAATGACATTGAAATTTTTAAATGATCTTGAATGAGTTATGGTCTGTTTTTAAATGACCTTGAAAAACATATGATGATTCATCTAATAACCTTGTATGAGCTATGGTCTTTGTTTAAATGACCTTGAAAATAAATGATGGGTTATCGGTCTTTGTTTAATTGCCCTTGAATGAGTCATTGTCTTTTTCTCACTAAAAAATTTACTTTTAAAAAATGTACTTTTAAAAATTTGTACTTTTAGACTTAGAAAAATCGATGACATGGTCTAGAGGTGACATAACCATCAACTGATTAAATTTCGTTTTATCCTCAATTTCTTCTCTGCATTTTTGTATATGTACTACTCCCGAATTAATTTTCCGGTCACCTACAATTCCAAAAGTTGAGAATTTTGTAGTGTTGTATTGTAGCATTCTAAATTCAATCTTTGGTAACAATCTACACCAATTATTCTTTGTTTTAATATCTGCCAATGATGTGGCCAACATGTCCCGAACTATTCTTATGATTCGCTTTGTTAAACCATTCGATTGATGTTAATACGGTGAACTAAATTCTTGTTATATACCAAATTTCTGCATTCAATTCCGAACCGTCGATCCTTCAAATATTCTTCCTCTATCTGTAAGAATACTTTCAGGTCTACCAAAACGATATATCCTATTATTCAAAATGACAATTAAAATTGTTGCTTCATCCTGTATACTTGAAGCTGATAAACTGACCATTTTACTAAAACGATCTATTATCACTATCATGTATTTCTTACTTTCTTTTGTTTCCATCTATGCTATATCCACTACTATCTGTTCTACAAATCGTTCTCCTGTTCTTGGCAATAAGATTTCTTTTGTTCTTCCTTGATCAATCTTTCTACTAGCACAAATCTTGCATTTATTAATACACTCTGTAATAATCTGGTTCATGCATGGCCAAAAGAAAACACCCTTTAAATAAAATAAGGTTTTCTTGATACCCAGGTGGCATAGTTCAATATGAAAATAATTTACTAAAGATTTTACGTACGAGTAGGGTACAATCATTGCAAGTTTTCTGTCTGTATTAATCACCAATACATCATCTTGTATTTATAGTATCTTCAAATACTTGAAAATACTGCTACTAATTTTTTCATAAGATATGTGGGCCTCATTTCCATTAAGATGTGATATGATTTCTGAAGTAACTCTGTCTTCATTTTGCTTCTGTTTAATAATTTTCATAATATTTGAGCTTCCTTGTAAACTATTTATGTACCGAGTTCTAGATTTCGCCTCTTTGACATCGTTGTGTTCCATCTGACAATGAGAAAATATGGTATTATTTAAACGAGACATACCATCAGCATTTCCATTTTTTTCTCCCTTTCTATATTGTAACACAAAATCGTATTTGAATAAATGTTCCATCCATGCCTGAAATTGTGGGCTTATTGGTTTTTTTTGTATTCATAAATGTCAATGCCTTGTGATCCGTTCCGGCTACAAATCTTCTCCCATATAAATATTGTCTAAAATGTACAATAAATTCGTGAAGAGCCAACAACTCTCTTTTAGTCACACAATATCCCATTTAATGCTTTGTCAAATGTCTTGAACTATACGCTATCACTTCCTCGGTGCCGTCTTCCTTAATCTGAGATAAAAATGCACTTATGGCTCCAAAACTAGCATCCGTATCAATGCTAAATAGTCGATCTGCCCTTAGATATTCTAAAATTGGTACTTCTCATAAGAGTTTCTTTAAATTGATAAAACTTTTCCAACATTCGTCAGTCGAAACAATCATTTTGTCATTACTTGTCGTTATTACGTACAGAGGTGCTGCTATCATTGAATAATTCTTGATAAGTCGTCGATAGTAATTTGTTAAGCCTAGGAATGATCTCAATTCTGTAGTACTCTTTGGCTCAGTTGCATTTTCAATTTCTGATTTTTTTTATTTGTTTGAATTCTCTTTTCACTCACTGTATGACCAATAAAATTTAATACACTTTTATTGATCGCACATTTATCTGGATTGACTTTCAACCCGGAATTTCTAATGCGTGTGAATACGTCAAATAAGAATTTATCATAAGTTTCCAGATATTCAGAATATATTAAAATGTCATCAAGGTACTCGACCACTCCTTTGAAAACTAATCCTTCCAATATCTGATGTATCAGTTTCTGAAAAGTGGCAGGAGCTGTTGACAAATTGAAACAATTACCTATTGAAACAAAACTGTTTTCTTTTGTACTAAATGCTGTCTTAATTTGCGAATCTTCATTCAACTCTACTTGATAATAGGCCTGTCCTAAGTCAATGGAAGAAAATATCTTTGACTTTCCTAAGCAATACAATAATAATTGCATGTCTAGCATAGGAAATGAAATTTTTCTGTAACCGAATTTAATAACCTGAAATCTAGACACATTCTTATAGAGCCATCTGGTTTTCCAACTATCACTAATGATGTGTTCCACGGACTTTGACATTTCCTCACAACTCCAGTTTCTAATAAATTCTGTACTAACTCTTAAACTTAGCCTTCTAAATGCATGGGTTGTCTTCTGGAATTTTGTAAAATTGGAGAACCTGGAGTCTTTATTTCAGGTGTTATTACTTTCGTATGACCTAAGTCAAATCTGGATGCCATAAAAATGTTGCTAAACAGAGATTTTAAAGTACCCAACTTCGAATTCTTTTCTAACATGAGTGTCAATAAGTATTCTTTAAGCGATCGGAATCTGCAAATATCTTGTTAACTAACGAAGATTCAACGTTATTGACTTCCGTAAGCTCCATGCCAAATATTTTCATGGTGTCTACTCCTTCTATGAAATCTGGATGAATTTTCCTAACAATAATAACATTCAATTCACGAAATTCTTTGTTCCATTTTGCAAGGATTTTAACGCTTCCGAGAGGTTTCTCGTCTTCTTTTAAAAATACTCCACTCAACCGTATTTTACTGTCCATCAATATTAAACTGCCAATCAATCTCCAACATTTCTCACTCATCACACTGATTGAAGCTCCTGAATCCCATAGCATCTCTACATGAAATCCATTTATTTCCATCATACTCCACTTTTTTCATCATCCTTCTTTTCAATTTTTCGTTTTTTAAACTCATCTACTGACTCGACCCTACTGAAGAAATATAAGCAACAGGGTATTCTTGGTTTTTTCGTCTCAACATTATGAATGAGTGGTTCTATCAATTCATCATCTCTATAATCGTTTTCTTCATGTATACAATAAACTCTTCGCTCTAGTCTTTGTGTATTACTTCGTGATTTGACTAATAAATTTCAAATTCTAAATGAATGACCTTCCTTACCACATATTAAGCACTTCACCTTCAATAGGCATTCAAATCGCATATGGTTATTTTGTCTACAACAAAAGCATTGACTAGGTTTTAACATTTCTTCTACTGTTCTGGTAAACCGCAACATCTAAAATAAATCTTCCGCGCGATATGTTTAATTGAAACTAAAGGTGGTGGTCTACGCTCGATAGTTGTCCTCTCATTATATTGTTCTGCCACTGGTTTCATTTTATCAAATTGTCTTTCGTTTCTTTCATTTCTATTTTGGTAAGTTATTTTTGTTTGACGATGTGAGTATATTCTGTTATTTAAAGATGTTTGAATCCATTGCTTCTGTTTATCTTGAGTAACGTTTGCATAAGTCAATTTAACTACTGATTGGACTTCTTCAAATTGTTCTTTCGGATTGTAACCTTCTCGTGTTTCTTATACCTTTGCTAAATTTCTAATTTCTTCTCTTGTAATATTTTCCTTCGTCGATATATTTTCTTTCAACGGTCGTTTCAAACTCTGTGGCATAAAATCAGTTTGACGATGTTTTCTTTTGTAATTCCACGTCATAGACTTCGTCAACGAGTTTCTTTACTCGAATTTCAAATGTATCGAATCTTTCATCGTGATTTTGTCTCACTGATGATAATTCACAAATTTTATCCATAATAGACTTCTTTTAAGTAAATCTGTCGTTAAACCATTCACGAGCATTTTCACTAGAGGTGGAGATGTCTTTAAATTCTTTCCAAAAAATTGATGCATCTTCAGACTAAAGTAAGTCAAAAATACTTACTAAATTCAAATCATCCAATTCGAGCATCCAATCTTCAATGTCCTTGAGCCATTGTTCTGGTGTCCTCAAATCTTCTGACATCAAAATTTAAAATGATTTTTGACTGCTTAGTCAAATATTCTATAATCAGCTTCCGATTCTAAATTCTTGTTACTTCATGAATCGGTTCGATTTTTTCAGCATGGTCACCAGTTACAATCTCTTCAAAAGTCATAATAACAATTTTTCTAATTCAAAAAAGTTTCTAATTAATTCTGAATATTAAATTTAATAACAATGATACATTATTTCATCACATAGTAACAAATTAGAAAATATTACAGTTAATTGCATCAAAGTATTTAAATATATCACAACAATTAATAAAATACTTCATTAAATTGCAACGAAGTAAGAAAACATTTCAGTCAATTGTATTGAAAAGATAAATTATTTAATCAAATTACAGTCAAATTATAACATATTTCTACGAATTGTAACAAAATATTTCGTCAAATTGAATCAAAGTTATAAAAAATTATAGTATCAATTTTATAATATCATTTGTATCAATTTAATTAAACATTACAACAAATTATTTTACCAAAATTATTTCATTGTAATACACTACATTTTACCATGTAAAATCCATAAAATACATAATTCACAAAATATAATGTATTTAGCACACACCACACACTATTTCAAATTTCTGATCAAAACACATTATAAATAATTAAATTTACATATACTTTATTACAACAGAAACTCTAGAAAAGTTAATATAAAATGGTAAAAAGTACAAATTTTACAACAAAACACGTGTTTAGCACACACCACACTATTTGAAATTCCCAATATAGCTATTTTGTAGAGAATTTAATTCTACTCATGCATTGTTTGATTCAAGACATGGTAGAAGCCTTCACTTTACATACAAAATGGTTAGAAGAAAAAACTGGATAGTAAGTAATGTGCTTCCCAGATACTTGAAAATTAAGAGTTCCCCATTGGATTTTCAAACTTTTTCCCAAAGATCCCCCGTGTATGTGTGTAAAGTAAAGTTTTAGAATATTCAAGTACGATTAGAACAAGCGTCAAAAAATGACGACACTAGATATCAACAATTCTTGTCAAATGTCAAAATCGGCGCCGAAAAATCGATTTTACAAGGTTTTGGAAATTACATAATCATCGATCGAAACAAAAATTGATATTATGTAATCGTTCAGTTAAACAGAACGTTACGTATTGCTATGTTATAGGGATGTAATTGCCGATTTAAACAAAAACTTAAATCCTTAATCACAGATTTAAAACAAAACTAAAATTTTAAAAAAAGGGGGGTATCTCAAAAAAAATTTAAATAGAAAAACGATAAAGCCAATTATATTTTTCGTGACTATTCATAGCGTGTAACCCATATGCAATACCTTGTTCGTATTCTCTTTCATCTGTTTGTGACAACACTACCCCCATAGTATCGAAACTCACTTGCGTGTCCAATATAAATTATTTTCTGAAATCTTTGAATACTAATATCCGGCAGTTGTCTGTGCTTTTTTCATTTCTCCAAACGCTTTTCACACATTTCTGTTCACAATATTTTCTCATTATTTTTTCAAGTATACTTTCTAATACTCTTGCCTTCTTTGTATACTCTTTTATGAATCGTCGATAATAATTGCATATAAAAATCTTCTCAAATTCTTTACGCACTTTGGTCTTTATGATGAAATTATGGCTTATATCTTCTTTCGGTCCGTTTGTATCCCATATTGATTTATTATGTTCCCTAAAGATTTCACCTCCTTCCTACATATTGGGCATTTTTCTTGATTGATTCTAAGTTCTGTTTCTGAAACTTTTTCTTGTACTCTTCTAAATATGTTTTATTGATTTTCAGTCTTTGTAAATATTAATATGTCGTCATAATACACTATCTTTCCATCTTTTCACAAAACTTTTAATACTTTCGTAATAAGTTCCTGAAATGCCGTGATATGACTTGAAAAACATGATTAAAATCATGAAAAAGGTAATTTTAAACTGCCAAAAATGACCAGGCTTCAAAGGATCTTGTCTGCTTAGTTTGTGTCGCCAGGATGTTATAAAATTATGACCCTGGGAAAAAGTTCGATGTTTACGACTGTTACGACTGTTTAAACTGCCAAAAACAGAACGCACTGATAACCAGGACAAAAGAGACAATAATAAAACAAGCAGCAGAGCTAATTTGAAATAATTCATATAAACTTTTGTTTACTACTTAAAATAGGTTTCCGTGGTTAGAAATATATTTTCGCTATGATCAATCAATTTGGTCGATACATAACATTGACATCATTTTCAAAACAAGACAATAAAACAACGGTTAATACAATTATTGGAAAATGGATCCTGAAATTTGAATGTCCAAAACTAGTTCATGTTGATTGTGGAAAAACATTTGAACCTCATACATTTAAAGAATTATTGAAAAATCACGATATAGAAGTACACAGTGCAAATGGTTTAATAGAAAGACAGTTCAGAACGATAAGAGGTTATTTGAAACGTATTGATTGGCCTGATGTATTACCGTAAATAGAATCCACGTTAAATGCTACTATACAAAAATCGACAGGTAAAACCCCAGCGGCAATTATTTTTGGTCATAAAATTCGATATTGATGTGAAGATACCGTTACCGATGTGACAGACAGACATGAGATACAAAATAAGGTCCCAGCTAACACTGATGTTTTAAAAATGAAACATAATCCAATTGAACAAACTAAGTTAAAACAGTGAAAATGTTCCAATAAGTTGGGATTAAATAAAAATTTAAGGAGATGAAAATTTTTAGTTTTAAAAAATAAAATGAAAAAATCAAATAAATAAGGTAACAATGAAAATCAATGTCACCAAACTAAATAATAATTTCATCATTTGATTTCCATATATGTTAAAATAAATAATTAAATTTATTAAAAAATAACAACAACAATCCAAAATATTTAACTTTTGACAAATCCAAATTTTTGATAATTATTGATTTTATGAGACTTTGGAAATTTCTGTTAATTTCCCAAATTTATAAAAATCTTCCCCATTTTCAATGGTATTAATGATTTGGATTTTTTATACTTTATAAAAATTTTTTTTTAACTTAAGTTATCGGAAAACTTATGTTTTCCGTATTTTTTAAACTCCTCATTTGAAGGTTCTGGTTCCACTGCTCTGGAAAATTGAAAATGAGGTAAAAAATGAATTTATTTTAATTACAAGTTAAATGTTACATTGTTATTTCTTCATCTCCTCAAAAAACTAGAGTTTCGATGGATAATATTGAAATATCTGAAAAGTTATAAAAATACTAAATTGATTGAATTTCATGAAAAATCCTACGAAATTATTTCTTAATTTTCTCTACAACTCAAAGTAGAGTTATTGGTATTTTATTTCAAAAATTTTCGGCTTTAATTTTAAAAAAACTTGTCTAAAAAGTTACTAAAATAGTTTTATATAGAGTTTTTATTGAACTGAACATTTCTACACTTTGAAAGTTTGCATGCATTATTTACTATGTATTATGTTTTTACGTTAAAATTTTTTTCTTATAATTCCTTCCTTCCTATAATATAAGTTTTTATTCAGTTGAACAAATTAAATGCAGACACGGGTAAGTATTTATGTCCCCATATTATAACTTTATTTATTTTTTCATTTTATTATAGGAGTTTTTAATGAACTGAATCAGGTCTAAATCAACTTGTCGGAATTTATTGTTTGTGAAAAAATAAATACATTTCATCCATTTTTTAAATGGCTGCTAAGTAAGTTATTTTTTATATAGTTATAAAACTAAAAGTTAAAAAATTTTAGGAGTTGAATTATGATTTCATAAGGAAATATGATCATAATTCAAGCTCTTAAATATAACTTTGATCAACTATTTCATATATATTACTATAAATAATATTTAGGAAATCAAGTAAGTAACAATAACTAATCTCCAAAAATATGTATTTTTTTATACATTTCGGAAAAAATTTCCTAATATGCACAAAGTAATTAGTTAAATCTCTGTAGTCTTCTTTCACCAGCTCGCTGTCCAGTGCGTCCTTCAGAAAATCGAATCTGGATTGGAAATTCATTGAACTGAATCCACCTGCTCTTGATATAGATTTCCGAATATTGAATTTGATTTTACTCAACACACTTTCAATTGGGTTCAGAAAAATACTATATGGTAGTAAATGTTCAATAAAGTAATTTTGCGATATTGCACAACCATAAATTGAAGCATTATCGTTGATAAAACGATATCCAGTTCCATTCAATTTTGAAGTTATTTCGTTGATGAAGATCTGGTAGGTATCCTTTTTATAGGATCCTACTATTAATTTATGATGGACTAGTCCATTGACTCCAATTGCGAGAGCCAAGGACATATTTCACCCTCTGTTCGTTGGAAGTGTGGCGTATAATCGCTCACCTTTTTTATTTCTTTCAAGTTTCTGGCTTGTCCAAGTATTAAAGCAACATTCATCAATATATATTAATTCAGAATCCATCGATACTTCTTTTAAATATCGCGTCGTGTATTCCATTCTGAGATCCAAGACGCGATCTGAATTTCTTTCAGCGACCGATGGTCTTATTTGCTTTGTGGTTATTAAGTGATTTCCAAGAAAACGGGAAATAGTATTTGTGGAAACACTTAAATTTTCGGAGATTAGGAAGTTCTTCATTTCCTGTAATGAAGAATAAACATTTTTCTCGACAAAATCAAGTAGTTTATTGCCATGTTCTTGCGAAAGTTTGGATTTACTGCCTCCAATCTCGCCTTGTGACAATTTCCCAAATTTCCTGTATTTATATATTATAGTTTTGATGGAATTTCTGAATATTTCTAATAATTTTCCAAAATGGAAATAGTCTTCCCCATTTTCCGTGGCATTTATAATTCTTATTTTATCGATTTCCGAAATTCTATAAGAAGAATAATTTTTTATAACTTATAAATAAAATTTACAGTGTATGCTTTTTTGTTCGAGTCTCAGGTGTTGTTGAGGGCCCAGCAATTTCTGAAATTCTATGGAAATATTAAATTAATTTCAATTGTCCAATAAATCGTACAATGTGATTTCTTCATCGTCGCGAAATGGAATTGTTTCTGCATAAATGTCTGAAAATCTATGGAAATATTAAATTAATTTCAATTTTCAAATAAATCTTACGAAGAAATATCATAATTTTCAAAAATATTTGGATCAGCTTCCTCAAAATTAAATTTTAAAATTTTTTCCACCATTTCTTTTGAAAAAATATCTCAAAAATGTCTAAATTAATTTATTATAAGGGTTTTTTCAACTTCTGATGGCTACATGGTAAACGTTTACATGCATATTTTATTATGGGTTGTGTTAATGTGCATTATTTTATTTCTCTATCACTTTTTGATTTTCCATAATGTAGGGTTTCTCTCAGTGACTATTTTACAAGCAACCTCAAGGTGAGTTTGTGTGTTTATATGCTATAAATTTATTGATTTTTGTTTTATATTATAGGTGATTTGTCTAAACGTGGCTTGGTGTAATGACAAAATAATGTGATAACGAATTGTACTATACCATGTCACTCTACCCTTTGTACATAAGATACAGAATACGGTGATGACTAAAAGAACGACAGTATTATCACACTGTAGAATATAATCAAGTAGGTTTTCTATCCCGTGATTACATAAAATACATTTTTTACGACGAGTTAAAAGTTTGTAATGTGGAATATATGTCGACGGGATACAATTTTCTCAACTAAATAGACTACAATTTGTTATTTATAGTATTATATTAAAAACGAAAATATTACAAATAAAAACTGTATTATTAAAACAAAATACATAAATACAAACATTTCAAATTTTCAAATATAGAATTGAGCCGCAAAATGATAAAAAATATAAATTTATCATTAAAAGTCAAATAAATTATATTTTAATTTATTTTTTATAATATATTTAATATTTATTTGAAATAATTAATATCAAATTTGTTTTAATGAAAATTTTACTTTTCTTCAAATATTATTTAATAAATAAATAAAATTTTAGACGTTCCTTGAATTCAAAAATAAATAAAGCAATACTTATCTGACCTAGTGTTTTTTCTAGATAATAAATTACAAAATATTATCAAATATAATTTTATTTTATTCCTAAACAAAATTTTAATTTTTTTTTAAATTTAAAAAAATTAGTTTTATTATTATTCTCTTCCCTGATAAAAACATCATTTATGTCCCATAGGAATATTTTTTCTATAGCAATAATTCTAATTATTCTCGTTGATCAACACAGCCCACCGTGGGAGTTGTTTTGGAAATATTTTATTTTTATTGTTAAAATATTCTTAATTAAAAAAATTTATGTTAATTTAATTTTTTATTTTACGTTACGTACAAATAAATACCAAAATTAATAAAATTGGTTAAAAAATTTTAAATCGAAATATTGTATGGACAGCAAATGAAGGTACTAATAAAATATACGAATATAAAATTTGTGGGTCCTCAAAAAAATTATATTCAATAAATAAAAATTAATTAAAAATCAATGAATAATTTATTAGATATTTAGAAAGCCCAAACCATGTAGGAACTTCGAGGAGATAATTTGATTCATTCTCTCATAAAATCAATAAACATAAATTAGTTATCAGGTTATTAAAGAAAGGAATAGTTGACTCCACAATTAGAGCAACTAAAAACAAAACAGTTATTGAATTAAAACTTAATATGATTAGTTTATTAACTTAAAACAGGTATAAAAAGGATGAGTTGAAATAGACCAGGGAGTGGAAGATTGAGTAAATAGTCGAAAGATACAAAATATTTGAAACAAGCAAAAACGTATCTATATTTGAATTACAGAGATGAGCCCGAAAGCGAGTAAAGACTAATATTATCCAATTTAAATTTAACATACATACCATAAAGGGTGATCTTCCGTGGGTGGACTTACCTTATAACAACGATACATATAAAAAGATATTGTATTGACAACTGTGTTTTTTGTGGTAAATACGAATAAAGATTTCTTGTGTTAGTTTCTGTTAAATTCAATTATTATTATAAACCCTGTGATTCTTTAGAAGTAGCATAAATTAAGATATCAGATAAGTGAATAATTAAATAAGCCATTGCTACAAAGCAATTATTATATTGTTGTAAAAAGTTTCGATTATTAAATAATCGTCTTCAGCTTCTTGTGCCAAAAACTGAAGAGGATTATTTAATAATCGAAACTTTTTCTCAACAATATAATAATTGCTTTGCAGCGAGGGCTTATTTTATTACTCATCTATCTGATATATTATTATTATTATTAATAATAATCATTATAATTAATATTAAATCATTTGTTACTTATTAAATAAAATTTATCTGGCGATGTCGTGTTAAATTGTTTATAGTTAAATTATTTTATTAAACTCAGCAAATCCATCCATTAATTTGTAATAAGTCTCCAATATAACAATGGCTCCTTTCTGCAAGAAAAATCGCATAACAATGTAAAAAGTGTTTACGGCAACAGATATTGTGTGATGAATTTACCAATATGGTAAGCAGTTAATATAAGTTAATAGAAAAATTCTTTTACAATTGTCTTTACAAAAGTCTTTACAATCATAACAGACAATCATATTGCATTCAATCTTTTGTTCTTTTGTGAAGTTTTTGACGAACAAGGACCTCTTCGCTGATTTGAAATTTTGACATATCTCCTTTATTTAGATTTGTATTTCTAAACTTTTCAGCACCATATATTATATTTCCTCTAGCGATTTCGATGATATTTTTTTTATCAGTTTGATGATGATATTTTGTTTAAATGGAAATTTATTTTCTTTCCCTAAATAATTTTAAATGTTGAATAGCCTACTTTATTTGTGTTAAATAAATGCAAAATTTAATCTTAGGTAATATTTCCTATGAGTTCTATATATATATTTCTCTTGTGTTTCCAGTACGTTTTACATTGTCTCTGTAAGCTGGATTGTCTGTTGCTTTAGCTTCCTTAGAATTTTCATCTCCTCTTTACATTGAGCACATAATAAGTCCTTTATCGTAGATGTTCAATTAGCATTTGAATGGTTTTATCATATACGATATCTTAATTTAAACCATTATTCTAATAAATTTACCATCCAGATTTTAGATTGTTGGCTAATTGCTTCCTTTAAATTGTATTCTTCCTTTGTTTTTTATTAGATCAAAGTTTCATCTACATAAACTAAAACTCCTTTAAATTGTCCTTTTTAGTATTAAAAGTAGTCAATGTTTGAACTTCTGGAGCAGAACTATTTGATAAAAGACTTTTTTAGATTAATTAAAAAAATTAATTTTAAATCACCAAGGTAATATTTAGGGAATCCCATAAACATAAACTCCTTTTTCGTGATTGAGTTAACACTCAAGTGATCAGCACAAATTCTGATGTTTTCATCTTTCATTGTAACAAATTCCAACAAAGTATTCAAAGTGCCTCTACTCTTTCTAATTACTCTTCCTCATATTGAACTTTTGATAAAATCTTCTATTTTCCTTTCTGTACACATGAGCTGCCTTCTAGAAGCACGAATTCCTCGGTCTCTATTTATTTTCAAACCATTATTATCTGAATTTTGAGTACGTTTCCATTCCAAAAGATTCTCTCTATAGTCTTGCCTAAACGTCTTTCATTAACAATGAAAATACACCACAAAGAGTAATGTAACTTTCCTTCACATGCTATTTCCCGATTTACTCCCAGATAATTCTACTCATTATCTCATTATGTCTCATACATCATGTTCCTCACTCCATGTGGATTTTAATACACTTTAGGAAAATGAATGCAATAGAATTATAATAATTAATTTCTTGTTTTCTTTATTGAACTGTTCTTAAGTCTTTGATTTGCAAAGATTCTTTAGTCACTGTGATGTGTTACTATGACTTGCTATCAATATATGTTTTTTATTTTGTGGTACATGTTGTGTTTATTTGTTTACTTATTTATTAGGCAAACCTTATATAAAAAAACTAAAATTTAAAAAAATTAAATAAAAAAAATCGAAAAAATTGAAAACAATAAAAAAATTAAATAAAATTAAAACTAAAACTCACCAGACAAATCAAAAGAAAATGAAAAATTGGAATCTAAATTAAATTCTGTGGTACTTTTTGATTCTCGATTATTTTGGACAATTAATCGGATATTTTAAATTTTTATTATTTGATATATTTATTGTTAGTTAGCTTTATAAGTCATTGTTTTTAACCAATAAAGCACTCACAAAGCAATCACCCCAGCTGTCCCAAAATATATGATTTTTAACAGAGACTCTACTGGGCTTATCAATTACTTTCGTAGGTTTAAAATATTAATAGTCACCTTTGCTATCTATCTTTGCTATCCATCAAAATTCACTTCTTTGAGAATGAATGCAACTATCTTTTATCCTCTTACCTATGAATGCTCAAAAATGGTGATGTCGAGGTCGATTATTAGAAGGATCTTCTTGTTGAATCTTCTTATTTCCTCTTTTTAGAACTATTTACTTGTAATTTATTAATGTTTCTATTTTCTAAAATCGATATCGCAGTTATAAATAATAATTAAAGTAATTAATTGCTTAATGTATGTATGCATAAATGTTAGCTTGATGAACATTCAATGAATCCAAAGTCTAGGCACATACAATTATGTGCTTTAAAATATCAGTTAGACCAACATCTCATTTATCCAACGTAAATACATTTTTAAATCGTCTTTTTAGTTTTACTAACCTAGGCGACACTGCATTTTAATTATACTTTCAAATCCATTAACACAGTAGTTGCCAAACATTGATAAACGCACACTAAATTAATTTGAAGTTTTACGTGACACAGTATAAAACGGTGATTTCTTGCTAGCAGCTAAAGAATACAAATCTGGGTGAATTTTAATCATTGAATTTTGGATCGTAAACATGTCAATTCCGGGATGAAGGATTTACTTACCTCTAAAACATCTGGCATACAAACATATGCATTTTACTCAAATAATAACGTAGTAAAAAGCAGATGTGGTAGAGGCAAGTTGAAATCATGCCATCTTCTTCAATTTCTTGATTATCATCGAAATCGTAGCTGATATTGTTTGGATTATTTTCTTTTAACTCTTGTAGTTACACAAACCTTACATTGCTGATAAAGTGAACATCAAAAACAGCCAAATGAACTCCATTGGCATAACAATGCTGCTGTTCACATTCAACTTTCCAAACTTATCATGACTGGAGCAGCTTCAGTTATATGAAAGATAAAAGCTGTCAAAATATTCAAACGAAATTGCGATGTTCCTTGAACGATCTTTACAACGTCATCGATCCTTTGATACAGATGACCCTAAGATGAAGAAGTGTTCTGTCAGATATGTGTACATTGATGTTTGCATACCGCTTGTTTTTGTCACCAATCCATGTATGCACTGTAAGAGATAATCTTTCTCGTTACTGATATCGTCGATTTAGATCTTTAAATTGTATTCCAATTTTCGAAGCGTAATCCATCACATTTTGTTAAATTTTCACAGCCTCTAGCTGCCAATCCAGCACGAATACCTTTAGAATCCGAAGAATGGTTAGTTACTGGGAAAATACTCTGTGAGCTTATGCTTTTTAAAATCAGGCTATTCTGAACGTATGAAAAAAAGAGAAATAAAGTCTATTTGATGAATTGTTCTAAGATGAGTGAACAATCCTTTAGTCAATCCGCCTTTTGTACTGATTTTTTGAGACATTTGACGCACTTTGCATCGGTACTATATTTTTAAATAAAGAATTGCCAAGTTTTTGATTTTAGAACACTAAAAGTCAATTTAGAAAATTTAAAAACCCAACAATTTCTAAAATATAAGTAACTTACAAGGTAAAATTATTCTGAATTTTGACTGATTACAGGCAGATAGTGGCACTGAATTAAAATGAGTGGAGTGCATTCAATAAAAATTATTAGACAATTTTTTTTATTATTGTTTTAATAATTTAAATTTAATTTTCAAGCTAGCGCGCAGCCGTAAAATTCATGGCGAACTTATAGTTTTGCAAATAAAATAGATTTTAAGCTCAAATACATTTTTTAATTATTAATAATTACCAAACTCGATGTTATCATAAAATAGTGAATATTTTTTGCAAACTGTATGACGTGAAGTTTACGGTGCCCGTTAACTCGTGTTAAAAAAATTCCCGCTAAAAGGTTAATCAAATTATTTTATTTTTTTCGTGAATTTTCCAGCAAGGTCTAGATATTCTTTAATTCTTTGGTATAAGTTTCTAATTGTATTTCCGATGTATATTTCTTTGATTGCATTACTCAAAATGCAGTCGATAAACGCATTTTCGGAAGCATATTTTTTTTGCTGTCTGGCATCTTTCAATTGTGCTAATATCTTCTTTTTTGTATTGTTTGCAATACTTTCCTCAGTGTCCAAGACTGGTGTGAAATACAAATTAGAAAACCCAGTCTGCTTGAGCTCATTCAAGACCTTAAATTCAAGTATGTAGCTGATGAAAGATATGTTTAGATAAAAACATTGTTATTTTTAGTTGTTTTATAAGTATATGGTAATGCCATCGCTGGACCACATACCTCCCCGGGTAAAAAATTTTTCTAAGTCTTAAAGTACAAAACTGTTTCTGAGACAAAGACAATGACTCATTCAAGGTCATTAGGTTAGTCATAATAATTTTGAAAGTCATTTAAGCAAAGACCCTGGCTCATCAAAAAATTTCTCAAGGTCATAGTATTTTTAAAGATTTTTAAATTTAAATCTACTACTTATTTTTATAAGTAGTATTTTAATTATTAATATTTTTTATTCTTTACTTAATATTATTATTATTATTACAAGTTAATATTATTATTATTATTATTATTATTATTATTATTATTATTATTATTATTATTATTATTATTATTATATTATTAATATTATTATTGTTATTACTATTTATTATTGCTATTATTATTCGAAATCTTTATTACAATTATTAATATTGTTGGACTTAGAGCCAAAATTAAAACAAAAACAAATATAATTAAAACAAAAAATAAAAAGACGAGAATAAGGAAAATTGTCACTGCACATACACACGCACCGCAAGAAGAAACCAAAAATAAAATAAAAAATATTAATTAAAACAAATTAAAAATATAACAAAATTAAATAAAAACAAATAATTAATTAAAATTCGTAAAAAGTCTACAGCTGCAGACAGAAACATACGATAAAAGAAATAAACTGCCAAACCTTGCAAAATAAGGTTTAGAAAAAACACAAGCAGAAGTGGCGACAAAGAAATAAAATAGCAAGGATAAAAAGAATATCATAAGAAAATAATAATAAAAATAAAATCCGATAACATAAAAATTAAGATATCAAAAAATAAGAAAAAATATATAAAAATTATAAAAATAATTTGAAATTAATAAAATAATTAAAAAACCCTAAAAATGGCGAAAAATCACCTATTGGTCGCACACAGACACAAAAATAGTATATATGCAGTGACCAATTTCATTATTTTTAACTTTTACAATTTGTAGCTTTACAATTTTGACTTTGCTAAATTTTGCCGCTGAAAATTTTATTTGATTTTGGACGAGTAAGGAAGTTTTTGTTTGTTTTTCTTACTTTATATGTTAATGAATTTTGCTTAATGAAATTTTGTAAATTAGATGTTCGTAATGTTTTCATGCTCTTTTATGTTAAATAATCATATACCTATATCAATTATATACGAGGTCTCGCATAAATTTTTCTATATATATTACAAGTATGGAAATAGCCTTGGATAGGCAGATCGGAGATCCGGCTGGTGGATTAAGTTCCCTAGTAGCGATCGCGGGTCGAGCCTATCCGAAATCTCGGTTTGTCCGCGACAGGGCCTGGCAAAAAGCACAGGACCCTATCCGTAGGGCACCGTTAAACGACTCGCAACGGCTGATGGAAACGTCGATCGAGGCGAGCAGAAAATTCTAAATTGAAGGGAAGAGCGCCATCAGTTAAGGGTAATAGGAAAGATCGTTCAACGATCGTTTAGGGTTCTTTTCTTTAAACCTCGAAAACCGAGTTGATCTGGGTAGGAGTGATAAGCAACGGGTAAAGTTAATTTTTGAAAGGTATTAAAAAGAGCGTAAGAAATTCGGGAAAAGTGTCAGACACCTTTATTGGAATCGTATGTAGTAGAAAACGTATATTTAGTAACCACTAATAATAGATTCGACATGTGTGAACATAGTTCACAATGACCCAATCGACATAATACAGGTTGTGACCATCTTTCACTCACTAAGATTGTCGACAACATCCGATAGGCATAATTAAACCAGTGTGGTTACTCTCTATTCCCATATTACACCAAAATTAAGAATATGCACGACCAAATTCCGACGTACTACCATCGATACGATACTCACTAGCATTCCACGTCAATAAACCTCTAGCGAACGTCTATGCAAGCCGAATTAATTATAAGAATCAAGCATAAAACAAATAGAAATTACCTAATATAGATAATATTATTGATCGGCAGAAATCTCGCAGCTACCATAGTAACTAAGGTAGCATTGAAAAAATTCATTTTCCCCAGTTAGCAAACGAGGAAAACACACCATCTCATGTCGAATGTGTATTGGGATTTTTCTCTTCCCAGCCTAAATCGACATTCCTATTTGCTGGGAAAATAACATTGACCTCACATTTAGCGAGTTTCTGGGCACCAGTTTTACTCAGATAAGATTATTGCTATCGTAGCCGCGACCAGCTTCCCATTTTTCAGTGTCAGTTATAGTACTTCTCGTTCCCACTGTCATGGTTAACATCACATTTATCACCCATAACATGTTGATTATGCGTATTATTATTACTACCATTTTTATTATCATTATTTTTAATATCATCCTTATTATTATTATTTTCCTAATATTATCGTTATTATTGTTATGATTATTATTATCATTATAGGTAGTATTATGATTATTATTATTATTACTATTATCGCGACTAGTATTAGTTTCATCATCATTGTTATTATTTATTACTATTACTAACATTATTAGTATTATTAATAGGTTTAAAATTTATGTCACTAAATTGTTATTACGAATGACCTCGTAGTTGCCGTTATTATTATTACCACCGCTAATATTGTTACCCCTAGTATTATTACGATTATAAATATCACTATGCTAAGCTTCTTTTACCCCCACTATCATCGTTATCAGCGTCGCCGCTATCAGTACGGGCAATATAATTACTCCTATTTCTACACGTGTTACGAATAGTTTCTCCACCTATGATTTGCTTAATGATCCTTGATACTAAACGTAAACGTAACCTATCCTTATCGAGACCCCTGTTTCACCGCCTTCACTCGTGCCCCCCTGATTTTTCCCTTTGCCAGAAATGACCATTTACGTTTCGTTGAAATGAAAATCCAACGTAGACGCCTAACTTAGTTATCCTTACGCGGCTATTCATAGTATAAATTTCCCCCCATATCTCCTCCGCGCCCTAATTTATTCTCTTAAAGTTATTCCCTCGGTCTGATCGTCTCTATAGTATCCTCAATATCCAATGGTACCTCCGAAATCACCCTTAACATCCAACATCTCCACGAATACGGATACCTAGTAAATCAATCCCCATTTATATTCTAGTTATCGCCCAGAATAAACTACAAAGAATAAGCATGTCTGATTCGCTCAATTTACAAAGGATACCTCGAACGTTCCCTTTGATCATTGCCACCCGACAGAAATTGAATCTCTAGAAAAAAAACACGCCATTCTGCACTCGAACTATCAAATATTAAAGGGCACATGGAGCTCGCCCGAAGCTACACGTAAACTCTTTCAGAAAATCTCTCGCCTGTCTCGTGCCAGAGATGACCTGGTGATCGAATTACGCAGCCAGTGAATTCTCATCGCTGAACAGAGTGCCGCGCTCAGGCGGATATTTACGGAGGCCAAACTCAGAGCTCGTTTACCGGGATGTAGTTGGGCTCAGGGCCTAAATATTATTCCAGCCCAGCACCTCCCTTCAAACCCAACTCCACCTCCATCAAGTGAACCTCCACAGAATGTAGTAACGGAATCTAGGCCCGGAGCATATCGACGGCGGTCAAATCGAAATCGCCGTCGCCGCGAAGGACGCCGAGCAGAAGCCAATCTGCTTAGGGCGACTGAAACAACTGGAGCAACCAGCAGAGAAAATGATCCGCCTCGGCCTACCAAGAGTTTGAATTTCCAGATTTCGACCCTGATATCGTATATGCCCCAACAGTAGCGATTCACTCTCCACCGCCATCCATCTATATCGACTTAGTGGAGGACACAATCGAAGCTCCAACATTGAATCACGCCCTGGAGCAATTAGGCCTCGATATAGGTGAAATCACGATTCTTACAGGACGCGTTCCGACGAGTCCTGCTCTGGTTTGTGCTCCTGGAACCTCAACTCAAGTGGGAGAAAATTCAGCTACCAATTCTCCCCTCTACCGTCAACCGAAGAGTCGCCGATTTCCGGTAGATATTGACGCGGAGGATAAGTACAACGACGAGCCAAACTCCTCGAAAAAACTTTATTTTTCTCGTCTCAGAATTGCTGTCGATCGATGTGCTAAAACGCGTGATCATTGTAAATTTTCCGCATCATTCACTTATCGTCGGTATCGTGTCGTTCATTTGTTTTTGAATGGAATTAAATAATTAACCTGGCTAATCACTTTTATCTCTTAGCTGTATGAATATTATTTATCAACGTAAAAATAAATCGATTTTAGTAATATTTCCTTTTTCCTTTATAGTAAGTTGATAGCAAATAATTAGATTAAAAGTAACTACGGGATAGTATAGAATTAATCTGATGAATTGAAGGATCTAGTTATTAATACAATTTCGGTGAGGAAATAGTTCTATCCAATCACCACGTTAAACTCAGTCGAATGGTATCGAGACTCTCATAGGTACCCCGGGTTAGAGTGCGTGTAGACTCGAGACTGTACTAGACTAAAGTAGATTATAGATTGAGAGCGTAAGTCTTTCTAACAGCCGCCAGGAACAGGGAAAATGAAGGTCGTTCGAGGAGTAATGTTAGTAATAGCGCTCATATGCTCGAATGGCATTCGGCTGGGACGTAGAGCACCAACATGATTTTGGTCATGGGTACTTAACAATGAGTCAAAGTCATGGGGGTACGCGGAAAAGTCAACCCTAGAATTCCTCTCGAATGATTACCAACCAAGGATGCGAGTTAGTCAGCAATTAAATTTATCCGTACATCCAACAATATTTTTATTAACTTTATTATTTTTAACAATTTTTTATCATTAAAACTATATTAATTTTTATTATACTAATAAAAAGTTGATAAAACACAAATAACTAATTCAAATAAAACTTCAACATAAATTCAACAAAATACATCATATACATTGTATTGAAATAAATCACAAGGTTTTGTACAAAACATTATTCTGATAATAGTTTGTCATCAATATCAACATATGAGCTGTCATAGCTTGAGCTGTGGGTACTTTGGTAGCTGGGGCTGTGCGATACTTGGTCATCATCAATGACATCGATTCCTAAATAATGGCCAAATGCGAGACTTGAATTTCTACCCACCCAATTACTCTTATCGTCTTTATTGGTAAGCGCAATTTTACTGCTCTAAATGTAAACAATTGGTGGTTCCGCGTCCCTATCCTAGTTTGAGGCACCGTGAATATTGTGTCATTATTAAAACAATCTAGATATGACTGATGCTTAATCTCTGTCCCCAACAACTTCACCCCCTTAGCCCTCATCGTATCTTTAGTACCTAAAAGACTATAGCACTTGGGTTTTTAGAAAACCCATTCCTCATACCCAAGACTCTTACTCTCATCTTTAAATTTTCCTATTACAGAGTCAAGTTTTCTTGATTACAAGGGATGTGCCGGGTCGTAATTAGACGTATCTAAAAGGTTGCCTCTTATCATTGCCGGCAAAAGAGCGTCTAGCCTACAGTGCTTAACCTCAAGGAAAAATGAATTCGTGTCGCCTGCAACGATATTTATTTCGCAATTAAATTCATTACGGTATTTCGCTAATTTCTTATATTTCTTATATTCTAAGTTTAGACAGGTCTAGAACTGATTGTAACTGCGATGTAACAAGGCCTGTCTAAACACATCGAATCCTTATCCAGATGAGCAGCAATTAGATTATCATCAATTATGATAGATTTTCTGAAAGTCGGCTTTGAGGTATATGCAATCATCTTTTCATCAGAATTGTATAGCCTCAATTCATCCGTTTTTTAGGATTTTCGACAAACATTCCATACAAATTATTATTATAAAGTTTAAACAAGTCCCTATATAGCTCGCTAGTACTTTGAGCTCTTAATTTTGTGTTTCTGTCTATGTATACATGAAATATAGGTGTTGCTTAAATTTAATTGCGCGATGAATTTTAACAACCTTCACACGAGAGAAAGATAAAGCTTGAGAAGCCACCAATAAAGAACATGGTTCTTTTTAGCCAATGCGTGAGCATCAACTTCTCAACTTTAGAATTCGGTGGACACATCTTTTCCAGACTAATCGGAAAGTCATTCAAAAAATCATTCACACAATGAGGAATCTCGATATCAACTTCCATTGTATAACCATTTGGAAGGGTTTCAATATCCTCAATATTCATGCACTCATTCAATACATCATCCAAACCATCATACACCCAAACAAAATCTGCATACGGAAGATATTGGCTAAGAGCCCAACCATACGAATTATTTATATCAATATACAAGAGATCTGTATTCTCAGAACTTGCGACATAATGCTTGTTAACAAATATTAACCCATCCCATATTCTTCCCTCGTAGAAATTAAACATTTCCATGTCCTGCAGAAGTTCTATGGGTTTCTGTAATGTCATGAAAGCTGACGCCCATGACATACCAGGAATTCTATAAAAATTAAGAGGTTCTAGACTATTATAAGCAATTGCTTTTTCGCGAAATTGCTGAAAATAATCTGCAAGGAGGAATACGTCTAATTTTAAGTAGGTTAACATATAATCTAACATTGTCTTGCAATTTTGCTGTGTCCAAAGTTGTTGGGCTGTAGCGTATTCATCAGCAGATACAGAACCCCAAATAGAAGGTAATTCAGTCGTTGATTCAAGAACCTCAAGAGATATAGCAAAGTCGAAAGTGAAAATAGCCTTGGCTCTAACAATTGAGCCATCAAAAACAGAATCAGTTAAAGGCAAATCAGTAAGTGTCTTAGCAGCTTTTGCAAAAGATAAATTAACAAATTGCATGCTGTTTATAAAACGAACAGGTAATTTATTAATGTACGCGATGAGGGAGATAAATTTTTCAGTAGTGGTCGGAATAATATTTAATTCCCAAGAAGAAAAATTATTTAAACCATATTTTAAAATATGATGGAGATGATATCCCCTCAAATTGTGAAAAACCACATGTAATTGTGTCTAGATTCGTCGAGAAACATTACACTTCCTACAAGCAGCCCCTAAATACTTATCTGAAAAATGACAATGATCCTTAACTTATTCCCAATAAACATTTTACACAAATAACAAGCGCGACATTCCTTGAACTCCTGTTCCTCATTGAAAGAAATATATATAGTTTTTTGACAATGAACCTCGTAATATGTCAGGACAATCGAAAGAGCGATTTCATCAATCTTTTTCAAAAACGCCAAAACGCAATTATCGCCAATAAAATTATAATATTGTTTTGTATTTGTATAGTTATTAATTAATAGTAGATCTGATGCTATCGGCATGTGTATTTGATGATGCCTTATATCCAGTGGTAAAATTGATTCAAATTTCGCATAAATTACGAATGGCGGGGTAATAGTTTTTTCATAATTAGAAAATTTTAAATATTTATTTTTAGGCAACGTAAAAAGAGTAGTGCCTATTTGATTTTTATTGGATAAGGAAACATTGATGTCAAATGCCGGTTTTAATCTAAAGCCATTAAGACAATGGGACACCAATGTACAGAGATTTGGATATTGCATGATGTGTTCGCATGGAAGTTCATTAATTTATTCAAATCAAAAACAGCAGTATAGTGATAATTATAGCCGTCCTCCAAAAGAAGTACCAGACTTGTCGTATTCTGGTAGGCCAATTGGGCTGGGGCGAACACTAGAGGGTAGGTAACGGCCTGCTCCTCCTGGCCCGCCGTTAAGGCTACCTCCAGCCCACGTATCTGAACCTTCTGGGCTTGGTTCAGGGCTCTCTCTTCCTTACAGCCTTTCTGTGCCACGTCGATCTTTTGGTAAAGCCGCTTCACTCTAGCCGGCTCGGACCACATAGCTCTAACCCGCTGCAGCTCGCGGCTTAGTTGGAGACACTGTTGATGTAAGTCTGCGTTTTCTTTACGGAGGCTTTTTAATTCTTTGCCGATTTTCTTCATAGCATCACTCATCGTTTTACCTTAATAAAATGGACATAGGATAAATTTCAGAGACAAA
Organism: Schmidtea mediterranea; assembly: GCA_022537955.1. Lineage (NCBI taxonomy): Eukaryota > Metazoa > Platyhelminthes > Tricladida > Dugesiidae > Schmidtea > Schmidtea mediterranea. The sequence continues at coordinate 269,645,643 of CM039679.1, read as the reverse complement.
TTTAAAAGACAAAAATAAACAAAATTTCAGTCCCCACCCCATTATCATCCCCTGTCTTGTCTTCTCTGGAGAATCGGTTCACTATTCACCTTATTTAGTTCCTGTGTGCCATTTTATGATTTAAATAAAACAAAATTGCTAATACAACGAATTTATTACAAATATAAAACGTAAGATAAGTCTTCAATCGTTGTGCGGTCGTTTAGCAGTGAAACGCCTCCGCGAATAGGCATGCTCTTCGACGCCCCCATCTTCCAGCATGTCTCGAATATCTGGCTGGAGGAGGCTTTTCGGAACCACCAAATGAACTGGCGCGTCACTCTCTAAGAGGGCCGGATCCCGATGACCATAAGCCACTTCGTAAGTGGGCAGGTGCCCGTCCGAACTGAGAATCATCCCGCTTGCGATGTCCCTATTGATCCTGGCGAGGTGTTCCTTCTGCCGCTTCACTAAAAATCGGTATCGCTATTCTATTTGTTCCAATCGGTGCAGTTCACCTTCTGCTTTCTGTCGAATTTCTCGAGCGGGGTTTCGGCCCAGCTCTTTCTTGATGAGAATGCTAGGGAGCTCAACGTCGGTTGTTGATCTATTATTAGTCCTGTTCGGCCACTCGGGGGTACCATAAGTCGATATGGTATATCCCCGGTCCCATAATGCTTGCCTATATCTTCCGGCAAATCTGGTCGGCACTGTGAAAGTAGTGCGATCTACGTCTTCCCAATCACTGGTATGGGTGCCTGTTAATAACGATATTAATGGTCATCAATCTAAATCGATTGCTTTCCTGACGATGATTAATATAAACTTATAATGGAAATTTTAGAATAATTTTAGTCAAATTATTAAATCAAACTCAGAGTTATGCAAATCCGATTTATTTTATAAAAACTAATCGTTTATGTTTAACCACAACATTTACTTAAATTGAATATATTCGTTTTCAAAATTATACTTAGGTAATAATGATTTGAAATTCTTAATAGGGGTCATCATAAGAGTAATTTAATATGGATCTTCTAATTATTATAATAGAAAAAATTCACTAATCCTAGTAGTCTATTTGTAGCAAAACGAAATGAAATCAAATAATTCTAATGCATCAAGAGTCGTATTAAAAATATTCTGTTGAATAATACTATGGGCTGAATACCCTAAGAACAAGGTAAGATTAGATCATATTAAACAATCAAAACTACCTCAAAAGAGGATTTATGTGCTATATCATTTAAATCGACAAGGTAAATTAATTTAAAATATACAATAGTTACTTGAATATATCTAATTGAAAATTTAAATTTCAGAAAAATTCATACATATCCGAGGAAATTGTAGGATAGTTGGAAATTAAGTCAACGTATTTTCTCCATATTAATAAGCGGTTCACTCTCTTATTCTGCAATTTCGACGAGACTGATGATTGGTGGAATTCTATTTTTAATTTTTCCGTTGATCGGTGGGCAGAAAAAATCTTCTGAGGGAATTATACACACCGAGTGTGTTACTGACGATTTTCTTATTCAATTGCAGTGTTGACATGCTACGTCACCTGTTGTGCACCGTCGTGTGTTTGCATGCCGCTTTTCTGGCAATGGAAGATCTGCCGAATTATCGATCGGAAAATTTCTGCCTATATTTTTTATTTACCACTTCATTAGTGGATATTTCCCATCCCTAGCTGATCACGTGGAAATTTATTGTCAAATATAGATGTTGTGGAGATATTTATACTGCCATTGTTCGGACTTTATTGTCAGTATCTTCGCTTCGATCTCTTTGGTTGTTCCCAATGGTCCATCATTACATCATCCAATCTGCTCAGACAACTATTCTCCGAACTCGGCCCCATCTCGGCCGGTCATCTAACCTCAGTCCATATTCGCCGCTCATCAGCGTTTGGAAGAACTTCGTTATCAATGTGCGGAGCTATAAATCGTAAGATCTTTACCTAGTACGTCGGTACAATTTCTATCGGAAAATTAACCTATTGTGGATATGTTAGTTGGATGCATTTATATTCGCAATATGGTTCGCAGGAGTGTTCAATGCGTGGAAGTGTCGACATGCGGTTGCAAGGTGCAAAACCAGAAAGGTTGATGAGGTATTGTTTATATAATAAACTTTATTTACTTACACTTTATGAAATGTAAAAGATTTGCAGTTGCTTACTTTGTATTGGTTTATTTGGGGTATCTCGTTATGGACTTGTTAAATTGTTTAATTACTTCTGTAATAAACTTGCAGTATCATTAGTTATCAATAAAGAACACGGAATTGGTTGACTATTTACTCATGATTATAAAAGACCCCTTGTCAATTACGATGTACTAAAGGAAAATAATTAAGACTTTTCTTACACTATTTTCAACGAGTAATGATCTATGGGTGTTCATTTAGTTTTTTATAATTTTATTTAAATGCATAGATTTTACGCATTTGTTTCTAAATAATGATTGAACTATGGGAATTTTTGTTTAGTCCTAATTTTATTGTACTAAATTGTTGATGTCTAGAAGGTTTTGTTCGGTTAACGTTCTATCAATAATTTATTCAATGGTTTACAAGGTTCTTTATTTAATCCTCGTCTTAGGTTAGTTAGTCATTACTGATCTATAAGATTATTAGATTTAGTTCGGCTTATTTTCACGTAATTAACAACTAATAAAAAGATTTTTTAAGATTTTTAGAAGCTCGATGCATCGATTTCCGCAAGCCCCTTTCCCATTAACCTCAAGTTGATCCTAGGAAGTTTTTATGTTGATATTAGATTTTAAGAGTGTCCACTGGACTACTCTGTGTTGATATTTTAGCCGTTGAGTAATAAGATTTTAGGTCGATTTTTCGGGAGCGGGTAGAAAGGTAGTCAACCAAAAGATTGCCTCCCGATCTCCCTGCTACCCCTATAATAATGAAAGAGTTGACGTTCGAGTCCGTCGTTACCCACGGCGAGATCTCTCACGGGCACGAGCTTTTGGCGACTTACACACCACTTACACTGCTCGAATCTTTATGTAATATTTCAATAGCGTGTCGGTGTGTGGTTGTGGGCCGGAAAAATTTCGACATGATAAATAAGTTCGTTCGTATATATATATTTATTCAATCAGTATTAATTTCATTTTTGACATCTCTTTGATCTAATTAACATCCATCAGCAAGTCATTCTTGCTTACTTTTAATCAAACAAATTTGTCTGGTTCAGTAATTAAATAGTATCGTTGTCGAGTTTTCACAAAAATGATTTATCCGTTAAAAGTTGGTCCAATTGATTCGAGTTATTAAAACCGAATGAGTGGTTGTTTCGAGTATTAAAATTATGTGAAAATGAATCGGTATATATACCTATTCTGTGACCCTAACCTTGCGTGTTAAATTTGATGTATTAAAGCAAAATTTGACCTTGGGAATTTCTTTGTATTTTCTAACTTTAATTTTCTTATTTTTTGATTTACTTTGACAATTTATTCTTTTAACAAATAATTGAATTGTTTCCGATTCAAATTATTTAATTTTTGTTCTAACTTGAATGAACTTCTGTTTCTTTAATTAAATTGTCAATTTTCAGTCAAATATTTCGTGTTATTTCTGTGTTTGTTTCGTGCGGATCTTGTTGCGTTCTGTTATTATTTTATTTATTTTTATGTCTTTTAATTTTATTTTTTAATTATTTCTTTCTCATATTTTAGCATGGTTAATTGATGTTTTAGGGGTCTGATTTTAAATCTGAGTGTTGTGTTTGCGAGCTATTACCGATGATTACGTAAATATGGAATTTTATCAAGAGGAAAAACCCCTAAAAATTCATGTCCTAGTATTTGTTTTCCAATTCAATAGACCTGAACAGAACTACATCAATAATACTAATAATACATGAAAAACATACTCAATAACAAATTATCATAAATTATATATACATTTATACCAAAATTTTCAAACCAGAATGGTTCTGTTTGCAGTTATTTGAACTTCATTATCAAATACTCTATATATTACAACATGGTTCAGTTGTAGCTTTAGCAAACTTTATATCTAATCGAAAATTTCCATTTTGAGGTAATTGACTATGATTAAAATCAAAATCGGGTGCCAAAACAAATGTGAAGAATGGATATTTGGTTTTAAAATCATCAAGAGTTATACCAAAATTGAGGTTTCTATACAAATAACCCATATTTCTTACTATACTCCGCATATATGTAGCACAGTAATTATCATTATCGAAATCTTGAGTATATGTTTCTCTATAATCACGATTTTTAGATAAAGTTAACGAGGTTACTCCAAAATCTTTGAAAATTGAGCTTGATGTTAAGTACGATCCATTATATTGAGATTTTTTTATCTCCAAATATTTGTTCCTTATAGAAAGAAGCTGAACTTTTAGCAATGGCGAATTGAACAATTTCCTTTGTTTTCAATGGATATATTGCATCCTCAGAATTAAGCCCCAGTTGATGACCGGCTAATACAGAGGGCTCAACACGAACTCTTCTCACCAATAATTTCCATTGGGTAATTGAAGAATTGGTGCTGTGGTAGCACTTGTTAGTGACAATGCAGACTCAGATCTTTTCAATCTAATATGTAAATTAACACCTGGAGTAAATATTTCGGTTGATCCATAAAATCGAGTTGCAATGATGAGCACATGGTAAATAATTTTGAACTCCTAATCCACTTTTTTCTATTGTCATCACTACCATAACCCATAGGAGTTTAACAAGTATTTTTAGTATCGCTATTGTAATTTATAATAGTTTCTATTAGAGCTTTGTGAATATATGTACTATTACCACTCTCAATTTTGATATTATTAAATCCAAGAACTGCATCTTTAAAAAGTGTATGAAACAAACAACTTTTTGGAATTATATCACAAGGTTCACCCAAAATTTTTCTATCTTTATTTGCAACTTTGATCTGAACAGTTAACAATATATCGTTCAAATCTAGATATTCAGTTTGGGAACCAATTATATAAAATTTAATATCAGTTCTACTATCCATAATAGAAATTATCGGGAATACTTCTTCAAAGGCACCCATTTCAATTACTGCCTGGGGAGGTAGTCTATCAAATAAACACAATTCAGATTTACCGCAAATCATTTTAGAAATATAATTCCATGTCTTTTCATTCGTTTGTTTATATGTTTATGATGTGTTTTACGTTTTGGAGCAGGTGCTGGTTCCTGTTTTTGAAACATACCTGCAACACCCGGTAGAACTTTCCCTAACTCGGATAATGCATTTGATTTCAGAGATGGCAATATTTTTTGCTCATTCATTATCACATCTTTAGCGGTTTCCATACCAAAATAATCAATGCGTTTAAGAATAGGAAGTTCAAATCTACCAAACGTTCTCAACAATTTGATCCGTACTGTTTACCAATAAAATATGGTAATTCACCACTACTTTGGCTACCACTATACATACTAATAATGTCGTATTGGCCATCTAATTTACGAAAATGAAATGTCAAATGAGTTTTTGTATCTTTACTAAATTCAATAAATTTACCGCTATCATCACGAATATTTATTTTTATATTGTTTATACATGATGTTGATACCGGTAAGTACATGGGATTATCGATATTTATATTGCCAACTTCATTCTGGTCATGTTTATCAACCCAAACAGATTTCAATAGAGGAACCAAAGAATCACCAACAATTATAGGATCGATGATGTTAGTATATATGAACATTTGTCTATGAAGTTTTATCATTTTTGGTTTGCGTACACCAAAAGCACTTGCCCGATATGTTTTCTTATCTAATCCCGATGTATTAGCCAAATGTTTATCAAATGTAACTTCACAAATGTTATTATTCAGACTGAATTTACATAATCCATCTTTAACAAATTCAATAGTTTTAAATATATATAAACAATTGAATGAAATATATTTATGTAATTCTTCAAATGTTTTCAGTACCAGCTTATCACTGCCCATTCGCTTGGCATCCTCAATACTTTCATACTTTATTCTAAATTGACTAAAATCACAACTAACATTCAATCCATCTTTGAAAAACATGCCACTATTTTCATCTAAAATTTGATTCGAAATATGACAATATCGTTCAAAATTATTGATTGAGAAAATACCACTACATGTTTTGGGAACACGCTTCTTGTAATTGATTTTACATTGACTATAAAATGGGAATGTATTGTACACAAATGTAAAGTCTTGAAAAACAACTTCCCAATTTCCTTGTAAATAAATGGGATATTGAAGATCAACCATAAATTTACTTGCTTGATTTTCCGGATGGATTAGTGGGCAACTGTAAAATAGTATAGAAACTCACTTTACTAGGTCTTTTGATGATATCCATGAGGGTTTTTGATATCCGTGCCATTTGACATAGTCTTTTTTATCCTTACCCACCTTTTTAGTTTTCAATATTTTCTGAATTCTGAACACTGTAGGTTTGGAAATAACTTGTAATTCCTGTTCATAGAATTTCCCCTGAATTACATTGTTGTCACTGTCTTTAATTTCATACATTACAGGACTCTGTTTAGTATTAATTTTAGTAATTCGAAATACTTCATCACTCAAATTACTATCGAAGTTTTTGATGAAAGGTGAAGCAGATATTTTACTAATTCTAACGTAATCACCAACATTATATTTTTGTATTGTAATTTTAACAACTTTTTTAGAACTCACTGGTGTTTTTGACCTGATATCTATAGGTCTCAAACCATTCAGACCTCGATGTGATGAATTATTATAACTAACAAGTATATTCGGTAATACATTTATCCATATTTTATTACCTTGATGCACGAAATATATCTATCCCTCAGTGTCCGGTTAAATCTTTCAACATGAGCGGCTTTGTATTGAGAATGTACAGAATAATGATTTATTTTGAGACGATACAGGATTTGCTTAACTTTACTGTTGTAAAACTCCTTGCCTATAATAATAATAATAATATTAATAATAATAATAATAATAATAATAATAATAATAATAATAATAATAATAATAATAATAATAATAATAGTAATATTAAAAATAGCAACACACGTAAAAATATACAATTCACATAACAATAAAAAATCTTTAAAAAACAACTAAATAAAAAAGTTAATTAATTCACATTTAAAGGATTTAAATTAAATAGCACAACTAAAATTGATTAATAATTTTATATTTTTCAATATTCGACCCGGAAATGTGGATGTCGAAATTTGTATTCTTCGAGAAAATCTGGATGATCTTCGTCGTCCCAGAAATGTGGATGAGAAATTTGATCATATATTTCCTCCATTTTTTTTATACCCATAACCATGTAGTTGTTTATAAAGCAAACATCAGGTTTCAGCCTATATACTGAAAGTATTTTTTGATACCATGGTATATAAGCAACTAGATAGTGAGGTAGTAATTGTATCTAAGCATTTTCTGGGACTCTAAAGACTGAAAAATACCCTCGGGTATATTGTCTTAATAAGCCTACTGAGACGAGTTAGTAAAATGATACGATTTGTGATACCGAGTAAGATAACTGCTTCGCAAAGGAAGACTCCTGACGACCGATCGGCAAAGCTTACCAGTATCAGTGACAGTTAGGCCATTTTTGCGAGGGTTGACACCTGCCGACCGACTATGGACTAACTTCTCAGGTTTGCATAGAACACAGGTGGGACTTGAAGAGGAGGGATTGAGTTTTAATTCAGAGTGTACGGATCTGACGAAATTAACGGGAATTACAGTTTCGGCTGTAATTACTTTGAGGCCTATCATGGATGTAAGGAATATATTGACTTTATGGTTTTATGTATTCCCGATTCCAACCATGTCATATGGAGGGCTGCCCTTGATAAGGCGGATTTGACCCAATTCTTCATATGAGAGGCCTATTCTAGCCTTCCCGTAGTACCGTGAGGTTTCCCGCCTCGAACGGAACAATTTCGCCGGGTAAAAAGGTACAACGGCTGATACGCTACACTTTTATCTTTCTCAATCCAATACCTCTTGTCATGATTATTGTTAAGGCTATTTTACTATTTTTAATTGTAAACAATTGATGGTTTTTCTTGATATTCGAGATTGTGCTACTAAAATCATCGAATTATTATGATAACAATCAAGATACGATTGATGTTTTAAATCAGGATCCTTCAATTTTATTCCTTTAGCCTTTCTGCTCTCTGTATCGCCCAAAAGACTATAACATTTAGGCCTTAGGAACACTCATTCCTTATATCTGAGGCATTTATTCTCATCTTTGAATTTACCAATGACAGAATCTAGAGCTCTTGAATATAATTCATGTGATGTATCATAATTCGAAGTATCCAGTAGGTTATCGCTTATCATAGCTGGTAAAAGAATATCTAATTTACACCCTATAATTTCTAGAAAGATTGAATCAGTGTCAACTGCAATAATATTGATTTTACAATTAAATTCCTCTCGATATTTTTTGTAAATCAATATATTGCAACTGATACATACGTAATTTATAGAAATCTAGTACGGTTTGACCAATGTAGCTAGGTCTATCTAAACACACTGATTCTTTACTTAATAATATTGAAACTAAATTGTCGTCAATTTTTTAAGTCTTTTTAAATGTTGGTTTAGATCAGTGGTGGCCAACCCAAATCAATCGAAGGGCCAAATTTTTGGAAAAATAATTATCGCGGGCCGCAAAATTCATTCAGTATTTTCAGTAAATTTATTTATTTTCAGTAAATAGTACAAAGTAAATTGTATGCAGTAAACCGTACATAGTATTTAAAACAATTTTAATGAGAAAACTGCTTCTCAATTTCTTCCGAGAGTTTGGACAAGTTGATCTCACATTTTGTTGAAGAAATTCTCAACTGATCACTAAGATGTTAGTTGGTCAATTGTTTGCGATCTTTGCTCTTGATGTGTTTTTTAGAATAATGCTTCACAACTATATGTAGTAGAGAAAACACTAATTATCTTCAATGCAAGAGTATCGAGATTCGGGAAACTTTCAGTTGTAACAAACATTTTGTAAAACTCAATTTTAGACATTTCGTTGAACCAATCTTTCAAGTCTTCACGAGCTTGAAGATCAATCAATTCCATTTGATACTCAAATGGGGCTTCGTCAGCCTTAACATGGAATTGTGTTAAAAATAAAGCTAATTCTGTATTAAATTTATCGAATACAGGAATCTACGTTGGAATACAAATTTTAGTTCCCGAAGAATATCTGCATAACGACGAAAATTCTTTGGACCATTTACAACCTCAAAGTTATTTAGTAATGGAAAATACAATCCCACGTTATTGTCCAACTGCTTAATCCACAAATCTAACTTTGCAACCAATAATTGAATTTTTCGAAAGCAATCTGTTAAGAACTTTCCTTCTCCTTGCAATTCGACAAAGGCTGTTGAGTTTTTCAGTGATTTCTACTACGAAACAGATCTGACAGCCACTGTTCATCTTAGAGTTCTTTTACATCATCAACATTTTCAAGCATGAATAATCTAATCTGGATAAGCTCAACTGTTTAATCAGCTTGATTTTATCAGGAAATAAATCTTCGGCCACAGAAATCATACAATCCTTGACAAATTCACCATCAGAAAATGGTCTCATATTTCTTCCAATAATATGTGAGACCTTAAAGCTAGCTATGATAATACTATTTGCCTCATTAACTGGTTTTTTGAAAATCATTTGCTGTGTTTGTAAATATTTTCCAGAGCAACTAACTTTGCTTTGCGTTCCTTACTAATAATTTTAGCAAATAAATCGTGTCGTGAGGTATAGTGCCGTTTAAATTGTAGTCTTTCAAGACACTCACATTTTCGCGACAAATTAAACATAAAACTGAGTCTTTATTTTCGACAAAAAAATATTTTATCTTCCCATCTCTCTTGAACTTTTCGGTTTGGAGATTATATTTTCTTTTATTGGATCCTACTTCAGATGTCATCTAAATTAATATTATTACTAATTTAATATAATATTTAAAACTAGCAACTGTTACTTACTTTTAAAAGTCTTCAAAAGTTCTTGAGTTTAAAAATGACTTTTACAAAACGAGGCAGTATGAATAAACTTTAAACTAAAAACTGAACTCGGAAAGCAACAAATATGGCTTTTTTGATTTTTAAAATTTTTTGAAAAAACTTTACCAGTAATTAGCTATAAATTTATTTAAATTATGAATATTGTATTGTCATTTGTTTTTAAAGTAATAATTTCATTGATTGAAAATTTACGCGATTAATGTATAGGAGAGATGAAACAGCAATAGCTAGTTTCATATTGTTGTTTCATCTCACCTATTGTAGTGTGTAATTGTAGATTACACAAAGAAAGAACTAATTAATGTATTTGAAAAATTACTTTATTTTAACGGAGTTTTTAACACAGTCGATCCCGGTTAATATCGTGTCCTTCGTGCAAAAAAAAATCGAAATTGAGCATGACGTGATATTATCTGATGTAAAATAATTTGATTTGGCTATTGAAATAAATACAACTCGTATTTACAATTCAAGTAAACTAAGAATCATTTTTTTAAATTAAAAATATGCTTAATTCGATTATAAATTCTAGAAAAGCCAATTATTGAGCTGATATTTAGAATTGCTTCGCGAGCCACTAGTTGTTCATGGTTGGATTAGTGAAATAAGTTATAATTTTGAAGCCGAATTACACTGTTCTCAAGACTGTTGAAACCTAACGGCTCTATAAATTTTAGTTACCTTTACCCCAAGAGAAAGATAAAGTTGGAGAAGTCTCCAATGAACAACATAACACTTTTTCGGTAGATGTGTGAGCTTCAACTTCTCTATTTTAGAACCTGGAGTACACAAATTTTCAGCTGCGACCGGAAAATCATCCTGTTTATCGTGAATAGATGTTGATATATCTAAATCAACTTCTACAGTATATCCACATGGAAGTGAATCTAGATCGTTCGATTCAAAGTCCTTATAAATTATTTAAATCAATCTGATCTATAACCCAAGATAATTCACCTCTAGGTAGCTTTTGGCTAAGAGCCCAACCATATAAATTATTAATGTCAATGTATAAGAATTCAGTATTCTCATTTGTTTTAACATAATTTTTGTTTACAAATGTTAAACCCCTCGTATAACACCCTCAAAGAAATTATACATTTTCATGTTTTGGATCAATTTCATGGTTTCATCTAAAGTAATCAGAGCTGAATACCAAGAAATACCAAGTATGCCTAAACAATTCAATGGTCCAAGACGATTATGTGCTTAAGATCTGGTTCAAAACTGTTGGAAAAGTCAGCTAGAAGAAAATCATCAAGTTTAAGATATATCATCATATAATCACAAAGGCTATTTCAGTTGGTTTCCCTCCATATAACTTCAGCCATAGAATATTCATCCTCAGTAACATCATCCCAAATTGGTGGTAATTGGAGAGTTGAATAAAGAACTTCCAAACTAATGGCAATATCATAATGGAAAATTTCTTTACTATTAACAATGATTCCCCCAAATTCTGATTTTGTTATTAGTAAATCAGGTAAAGTCTTAACCGCATCCTTTAAAGAACTATTTATAAATTGGCATGAATCAATAAATTTAACTGTTAAACTACCTATTCTAGCAGATAAGGCTAGGAATTTTTCAGACGTAGTTGGAATACATGATATTTTCCAAGACTTAAAGTTACTCAGACCATATTTCAAGATATGATGAAGATCGTATCCTCTCAAGTTATGAAAAATAATGGGTAATTTATATCTAATTTGCTTTGAAAAATTACAAGTTGGCAAGCTGCACCCAAAAATTTACCGTTAAAGTGGTCGTGATATTTTACGAGTTTTATCAAAGGTTTCTTACAAAGATAACAAAAGACTGCAGAATTGAAAGAAGATATATCTGTAGCTGTGAGTATTATTTTCTTCTTATAATTTTTATAAAAGTGTAGTAAAACAGTTTTCATACTAATGTCTTCAACTTCTTTAAGAAAACGTATAACCCAATCAAACACTAAAAAGCTTTTATATGCTTTTTCGCCGGTAAAGTTATTAATTAATAAATTACCTGCAGAAATAGGTATATGTCTCTGAAGGTACTTATTATCAGAAGGTAGAATAGCCTCGAAGTCAGCGTAAACGACAAAAGATGGTGTGACTGTTTTAGAACAGTCTTTAAAATATAAATTTTTATTTAATGGTAACGTATAAAGTGTTGTTCCTAACTGATTTTTGTCGCACAAACCTTTATAAAAATTTAGAGCATCATCATCATTAAAACTATTTAAACATCGATGACACTATTTACTACGAATTCGAACCCCAGAAACCGAAATATTATCACAATTCAAAAGTCGATCCAATTTAGTAACTGCTATATAGTGATAAGAGTCACAACTCTCTTATAAAATAATATTAATTGGTCTACCTCCTACAACCTTTGAACAATTGATGATATCAACATATTGATGTTTTAATACTTCTGGATTTAACAAAATATCTTCAAACCCATTCTCATTTATTAATCGAAAGCTCCGGATTATTATCCTCAAACTTTGATATGTTGCAGAGACGCATCGGTAAGTCAGAAATAATATTTCAATGCGTTCTATCTAATTCATCATATTTTAAAATCGCTAGAACGCTATAAATGAAACATATATCATCTGTATTTTCAATATTAACCACACAACGTTTATTTAGTAAGGATTGGGGAGTTGGAAGAGAACCACTACCACTTAAACGATTAATTTGCGAATATTTGGTAATAACGAAATGAATTTCATTAATTTTATTAATTACCCCATTACGACCTTTTTCGTTTATTACAATTATTTTTTCATTAAGAAGAGCAATACCTTCATCTAAAAAGATCATCTTACAATTGGTCTTGCAGAATTTGAAATGACGAAAGATTGGAATTCACCATCTATACAAAATTGTATCTTTTCAGAACCCATTTCCGAAACAACAGTATTTAATTTACTAATCAAAGGAAAAGGTATAGATAAGGATATTTAATTAAAAAAATTCGACAATCATTTTAACTATAGCATATGATTTACGCAAATCATAATTAACAACAGCATTAAGTGATCCTTCATGTTGATTAGGATTATTAATTATTTCAGAATTAAAATCAGAGAGTTATTATTTCAATATTATTTCAACTGTTGGACGCACAGGAGTTTGAACTACGGTATTATTCATCTCATTTATCTGACCTTCACTTGCAGGTTCTAGGGATGATTTACCTGATACGTCGCACGATTTTAAAAACCATTGCGCACCCATGACCGAAATCATGTTGGAACTATGCACAACAGCCGAATGCCATTCGAGCAGGTGAGCGTTGCTACCAACACTACTCCTCGAAGGACCTTCGTCTTTCCCGGATTACTAGCTGCCGCTGGAAGGACTTACGCTTCTGCTTATCAAACCATATTAAATTCCTGATTTCCGCCTAATTCCGTTAAAAAACCATGGAAAATGATTATGTCCAGTATATACTTGCAAGCACCTCCGATCTCCATCGCCGTCAGTACCTCCCTTTCCGAGTTATAAATGAAGCGGAATTTCATTTAAAAACAACAAAAAAAGTTAAATAAAACAAAATGTCAGGAAACATTATAAATAAAATATATTGGTTAAAACAAAACTAAAACATTGAGTCACTCTACAAGACAGACAAAAGAAAGCAGATTGTTAGCATTATGAATGTTCTCGATTAGCAGTGAAGTCAACGATCTAATCTTCCTCGGCGTCCATATCCGTGGGAAGGCACCTTCTTTTTGGTGGGCGATACGGCGGGGGATCTCCTCGGAATTCATCATTTCTCCGCGAGGACGGTCCGGCGATCGAGAGGTGGAGTGTATAGACGGCGAGTCGGGAAGGGGCTTGTAGCGTTTAAATGTTTCATGAGGATGGTGAGGTTCTTGAAGAGTCTCTACTTGGCTTCATCCCACACAGGGGCAAAATATGTAGAGATCGTCAAAGATTTCGCGCCGTAAAACTACCGTTGGTCGATATCCTAGAATTTAAATTTCTCACGTTTAGGGTACGGGTTTTGGCTTCCCTGTTGCGGGGTGTATTCACCACTATCCTCCGCGTCAATCAACCTGGGATTGGTTTCTCTCGTTGTCACGGTCAGTCATCACCCAGCAATTGGTTTAATAAAACAAAAATTTTGCCTTTGTCTGAATTCCCTAACTAAATTTATTAAGGTCCACGGCTTGATTTATGGACCGGACAGTAAATTCTGTCACATTGCAACGAGTTTATCGGCGTTCGAATGCGTAACAGAGCCTAATTAATTGATGGGTAACGCCTAACTCGAAACTTCTAGCTTAGTTATTGGAATTAAGATTTTCCCAATCCGGCTTGTTCAGCTTGGTTTCCCTATTATATATGTTTGGGGATTTAATTTAGCTTGCTTCAAGTTAATTTGCAAAATTTCACGGGTGAAATTCATTTTAACGGCATTGGCCAGTTTGTGTTCTAACCACTATCATTTGAAATCAACATTTACGATCGTCAATGAGTTTCAAATTTTATCTGATAAATTTATAAATTTTACTTGGTTGTTATTTCAGTTGGAATGTTGGCGTCGTTAATAATTATATTAGCAATGAGTTAAGTTATTCAAATAGCAATAAAAAAATAATGCAACCGTAATTATCTCTTTATTAACATTTCGGGATTTTAATAAATTTTACACTAACTAATCCATGGCTTGGCTGAGTTTGGCTGGAATTTAGTTCATCAAAAGGTGCGATTTTAATTTTTGTTATATTTAATCATCCACCAAAAAAAATGCATCTAGATTATAATTTAACAAAAGGGTAAATCGTTATTTGAGATTACGCTAAAGAACATTGGGCGGGTGAAGCTTTGATTAGAAATTTCGCGTGGCAGCACCTGGAAAATGAACTCGCTGTTAATGGTTAATTAAACTATTATCGTTATTTTAGAATTAATATAAAGTTATAGAGATTTTAATTACGAGTAATATATAAAGACTTACGATTTTTCTCAGTAATTTATGAGTGCAGAAAAATTTAATTCCAAGATCTTCTTAAAGGTATAACGCTTATCGATAATTAGAAAATTTATCGATTCGTACCAATATAATGAATTCTTGCCTAGCCTGTCCGTGCATGTCACGGTAATCATATAAGGTGTGCGGCCCCACTCAACCATGAAGATGATAGATTTTATAGTATTGAATTTATTGAGACTCTCTGACGTAATCGGATTTTGGAATTTGTATTGCAGTTAGGTCATGGAATTCTAATGCACTTAAAGCATGGAGTCTTATTGTAGTCAGATCTTGGAATTTTATTCTCTTTTCTCCATCTCGCTCTCCTAACTATGTGGACTCCTATTTTAACTATCGCGTGTTCTTTACAGAGATTTGTGGTGGATATTTCGCTTATCTGGTAGTAATGGTTCTCTGAAGGTATCGCTGTATTCAAGGACCTCCTTATTTCAGTTCCGGTGGTCGACTAAGATCAACAGTGCCTCTCTCGTATGCCGTGGAACATTCATCGAAGAGTGGTAATCATTTTGTATTATTCTGTTTACTATGTTTTAAATTTTAAATAAATTATGCTGTCGTTATTTTCCTTTATATGTTTTCTAAAAATTTTACGTAGGTCTTTTATTGTGATCGACTTAATCCTCATCCCTACTACCCGTGATCTACTTCTGAATTTTTGTTCGAACACCAAAAAAAATCTCTCTGATCAATACGTGATCTGGCCTAATTTCCCCCTAACTAGAGTCATCCGCACTTCCCGTGATTTTTAAAAACGACTCGCTCCGGCCACTTTTCAGCAGCCGCCTCGAGTATACAACGGCGCCCTGCGTAGCGGTCCTGTGCACAAAGCCAGAACCGACTGCGAACTACCGAAGGGTTCACGAGGCATGACCCACGAGCTCAACTAAGGGTTTTCACCCACTAGCCGGCACACGGTCCGTCATATGAACCATTTATTGCAATACAGTAATCATATATAAATTAGAGGGTTCGAACATATATATATATATATAAATGTGGAGTTATTAAGACGATTAAATGAAACGTTAGGCATCAAAAGGTTTAATTTTAAAACAAATGAAAAACTTCATAATAAAATTTTACAAATCAAAGAAACTCCTTACGTATTTTTCAAAATCGATGATCCTGTATAGAATTCAAATTGTTTTTGTGAAAAGCAAAAAGTTAAAGTAATGAAATTCATCACTGTATATATACTAATTTCATGCGTGTGTGCGACCAATAGGCGATTTTTCGCGATTTTTAGGGTTTTTTAATTATTTTATTTATTTCAAAATATTTTTGTAATTTTTTATATATTTTTCCTTATTTTTTTTGATATGTTAATATTACAATGCTGACTTTTATTTTTATTATTATTTTATTACAATATTATTTTTTAACCCCAATGTTTTGTTTTCTGGCCGCCATTTCTGACTGTGTTTTTTCTAAACCTTATTTTTCAAGGTTTTGGCAGTTTATTATATTTCTTTGTATGTTTCTTTTTGCATCTGTAGGCATTTTCCGAATTTTTAATTAATTATTTGTTTTATTTAATTTTTGTTATATTTTATTTTGTTTTAATTACTATGTTGTTTATTGATTTTTAGTATCTTTGTGCGGTGAATGCTTATGTACAGTGATTCGTTCCATTACTTCCACTTTATGACTTTAATTTTTACTTTTATTTTGTTTAAATTGTGGCTCTGAGTCCAACACAACTTTAAAGTTTAGAAGGACGTGGGTTAATTTTTCGATACATTTGACTTTCGTTTATTATTATTATTATTATTATTATTAATAGGTAATTTAAAAATTTCCTTTTTCCTTAATAAGTTAAATTGATTTAAATAATCTTTGTGTGTATCATAAAAATCTAAATAATTTAATTTTTCTGTTAATTTACATGTTCGGCAAACAAAATAAGTAACACGGTTATGTGGTTGACCATAATATTTTTTCATAGTTTCATGACATGTTTCGTCATAAAAAGAACCATTGCAAAAATTTGGGTAAAATATACGTTAATTCAAAAATAACTAATTATATAAAAAATAAATATTTAAAGATGTGATAAAGCAATAAAATATTATATACATGCAAAAATAAAAAAAATGCATCGAATAAGAATAATATGATATGTTAAACATAATCTAATTGATTAAATCCATTCTTAAATTTAGTATATATATCCAAAGTATAATGAAAAAATTGTTATAATTAATAATGCAAACATATAAAAGTAATTTTATTTTTATTATGTAATATTGCTTATTCGTTATTTTAGAAAACTCAGTCAAAGAAGGAGAAACAAATAAATCAAGATATGATTTCAATACTGCTAGAAGAAAATTCAGCATCTGCAATGAATTTTTTTACTGCAACAACTTCTTCTTTTGATAACTGTGCATTGAAACTTGAATGTTGAGAGTTGATCAATTTCACTGGCTTTGTGCATTCATATGAAATTTCATTCTTAAAAAAATACATCTTATAGTTATGATACATTCACACTGGTTGGACATCTATTTGCTTATTCTTGGTATTCATTTTCAAAATAATGAATGGAATTAAATTTCATCTCTCTTTTATACCTGTAAAATCATATATGTAATCAATCAAATTCGAGCATGTATGTAAACAAAATTGATCATGTGTGAATCATGCACTTGTATTGCACATAATTTGTATTATTATTACCAACAAATAACACAACAAATAAAAATATTACCTTCAAATAATATATATATATATATATATAAAAATTATATACTGAATAAAAATCAAGACAAATTACATTCAAATTTTTATTGAAATAAATCATCATTTGTTAAATGTTGATGGTACAAATTGTTATTTTGGAAATGTGTATCATTGTGAAATTTTCGTCTGGATCATTCATTGATAACATAATTTCATCTGGATTACTCATCGGTAAAATAATTTTATCTGGATCAATCATCGACAACATTTTATTATCCACACTCATAACCGTACTACCCCCTCTATAATGGCCATATGCATAACTTTTATTTTTAAAAATCCATTCGTCTTTATTTGTCAAAGCCCTCCTATTATTTTTTATACTTAAAGGTTGTGGAGCAGTATAAATTTCATTAGTATTGTAACAATCTAGATACGACTGATAAGTTAGTTCAGTATCTTTCATAGTAATTCCTTTTGCCTTCATAAAATCATTACTCTCCTTCATATTGTAACATTTAGACCTTAAAAATATCCACTCATCATATCCAAACCTTTTACTCTTGTCTTTGAATTTTCCTATTACAGAGTCAAGTTCTTTACTATATAATGGATGTGTTGTCGCGTAATTTGATGTGTCTAATAATTTATCCCTCCTAATCATTGCAGGCAAAATAGTATTTAATCTACAATTTTTTATTTCCAAGAAAAAGGAATCTGTATTTCCAGCAATAATATTTATATATAGTTTTTCCATACAAACTGTTGTTTAATAATTTAAAATAATTTTTATCAAGGGTATTTGTTGATAAAACCATAAGTCGCGTGTTCCTATATACATAATTTTTAAATATTGGATATTGTTTAAATTGAATAGCTCTTTGAATTTTAGATACTTTTACCCCAATTTTTAAATAAAGCTGGAGAAGTCTCCAATGAACTACATAGTTCCTTTTACTGTAATGGGTAAGCATCAATTTTTTAGCAACAGGAAAAGTGTCTAATTTATCATGAATACACTCTGGTATATCCAAGTCAATTCGGATTGTGTAACCAAAAGACAATAATTCAAAGTCAGTATTTACACAGTCATCAAAGATTTTATTTAATTTTAACATCATCAGTTATCTAAACAAAGTTACCGTCTGTTAATGGTTGACTAAGGGCCCAACCGTACAGATTGTTAATGTCTATATACAACAACTCTGTATTTTCAACAGATTTTACATAAGGTTTATTTACAAAAGTTAGACTCCCTCGAATCCCACCCTCAAAGAAATTTTAAATTTCCATATCCTGAATCAATTCAAGTGGATGATCTAAAGTCATCAAACCAGAATTCCAACTCTTACCTGGAATTCCCAAGAAATTTAAGGGGCCTAAACGATTATTAGCAATTTATTTTGCTCTAAGCTGTTGGAAATAATCAGTTAGTAACAAAGACATCTAATTTTAGATAAACCATCATATAATCTAAAAGTATATTACTATTAGTTTCGTCTCATATACGTTTGGCCATACTATATTCATCTTCAGTAACACCATCGCAAATTGGTGGTAATTGGGAGTTGACCGAAGAACTTCTAAACTAGTAGCAACATCATATGGAAATATTCCCTTACTTTTAACAATTACACCTCATAACTCAGAACATGTTATTGGTAACGAATTCAATGTATTAACGGCATTTTTTAAAAATTCATTAATAAATTGACAAGAATCTTTAAATTTTATGATTAATCCGACAGTTCTAGCAAATAAACTAAGAAAAGTTTCGTTTGTAATAAGAATACATTTAATATTCCATGTTTTAAATTTACTTAAACCAAATTTGAGAATATGATAGAGATCATACCTTCGTAAATTATGAAATAAAACTGGTAAAATCGGTTTAATTCGTCGAAAATATTACAGGATCTGCATGCGCTGAAAAATTTACCTGAAAAATGGTCATGATCTCTTACCGAAACTACTAATGTTTTCTTGCTCAAATGACAAGTTGTAGCCGAAGAAAAGTTTATTTTATCAGTATTATTAAATAACATAGACTTTTAATATTTTTTATCATTAGATGGAACTACTGTTTCTTTTCTAATTATTTCAAGCTCAGTAAGAAACTTTTCAACACAGTCTAATCCTATAAAACCTTTATAAAATTTTTCTCAGGTAAAATTATTTATCAAAACCAAACCAGCGAAGATTGGTAAATGTTTCTGGTAGTATTTATCATATTTAGTCAAAATTGTCTAAAAATCAGCAGAGACTACAAAGGGTGGAGTAACAGTTTTAGACCAATCTTTAAAACAAGATATTTTTCTTCAGGCAGAGTATATAATGTTGTACCTAATTGATTTTTAGCAAACAAACCATTGTCAGCATCTTGGACACCATTTTCTACAAATCCTAACATCAGTAATAGAAAGATTTTCACAATTTAAAAGTCTATCAAGATTGGTAACGCTTATGTAATGATATCTATCAATACCTTCAAGCAAAATTAAATTAATTGGTGTCCCTCCAACAACTTTGGATCGATAAATTATATCAAGATAAGGATGTTTCATAACCTCCTCTGAACACACATCATTCAATGTATTTTCATTATAAGTTAAGATATTTATAGATAAACCGGATTTAGAGATTCAAATTTAGAAATATTACAAAATCGCATAGGGAGATCTGCAGGATCGAAATTTAACTCTGATGTATTATATTTATAAGGTTTAGATCTATTATTAATAATATCATTATATTTTTAAATAGATAAAATGCTATATAGGAAGCATTGATTATCAGTATTTTTAACATTTGCTGTGCTTGTTTTATTTAATAAAGTTTCAGGTGTAGCAATATGTAGCCATGACCTGTCAATCTAGTTATTTGAGAAAATTTTGTAATTACAAAACTTATATATGCAATTTTATTTATGAACCAGTTACTTCCTTTTTCATTCATTTTAATTATTTTTTCATTTAATAAATCAATACCCTCCTCTAAGAAGTTATCATTCATGGGTCTAGACGAATTCGAAATAATGAATGATTGAAATTCATAATCTTTTTCAAATTCTACTTTCAAACAAAATTAAATTTTTGTTGCACCCATCTCAGTTGTTACTTTATTTAATTCATTAATTAAAGTGTCTGGGATAGACACTGTTTTTAAATTTAAGGATGAAACATCCATTTTAATTTCCGAGTGGGTTTTATTTAAATTATATATCATTTCGGGTTCAGTTGAACCACCATATTGTACATCATATATAATATCGGAAATACTACTGTTAATAATAGGGTTAATACTAATGATAGATATATTATTATTATTATTATTATTATTATTAATTGAATAGGAATTAATTATTACTGGTAACATTTCATCATCAGAAATAATTATAACATCTTTTTTAATAATTTTAGAAGGTTTCGGGATCGATGAATATATTTTTCTTTTATTATTACTTGTGGTTGGAATATTGTTGGTGGTATTTTTTATTAAATTAAAATGATCTCTTTTAGTTAAACTAAATTTTTTTAAATGATGTTAGTGGTTTTCGTAAAACTGAGCATAATTTATGGTTTCTAATGTCTTATAGGTATGGAAAATTAAAAAAGTGGTACGGTTATGAGTGTGACTATAATATCTTTCCATTACGATATCAAAATCGTCATTTGATGAAATGTTACAATAATTGGGATATTTTACACCTGAATAAATTTAAGATTTTACTATTGTTATTATTATTATTATTATTATTTTTATTATTATTGTTATTATTATTAATCGATATAATTTAACCTATTGCATAATATATTAGCATAAAAAACATTACATAATAAGTTAAAATAACAAAATAATCATAAACTTTAATTAATATTATCAAAAACTTTAATATTACTTAAAAAAATTATAAAAAATCCGATAAAACTTATATTTCTTGGATCCGATTCCATTAAATCCAGGCGAATTATCCGTATTTCCATTAAATCCGGGCATATTATCCATGTTTCCAGGCATATTATTCATGTTTTCAGGTATATTATTTGTGTTTTTATTCGTATTATTATTTATATTTTCTATAAGATAAAAAATTTAATTTAATAATATTAAAATTAAAATTTACCATTAATTCTATTCATATTATTAATTCCATTATTTCGGTTCATATTAATTTAATAGAGACGGATAATAACATCCCATCGGATCAAAAACATGTATTTTATCTGGCTTCACGTAAATTACAATCCAATGTTCCCCGCAAGAGTTCATGATTGAGTATTGATAATTTTTGCTTGGTTATTGTTCAGGTATGGAATTTTATCTAATTGGAATACTCCAGCAAACTGATTCCCCAACAGCTTTTTTCCAATTCGATTAACCTGAATAGAACTAATTAAATAAAATTTTTAAAGTAATTAAAAAACTTACTCCATGATAATTTTATTCCATTTATTGCCACATAGTGTTTGATTTTACGAGTCATTATATGTTCTTTTGTATTGAGATTCGGTTTGAAATGCTACAAGAACAAAGTTTGGTATTCTTTTATCAGTAAACAGTTGTTCTTTATAAAATGACGATGAACCTTTACTGATTGTAAAGTCAACAGTTTCTTTATTTCTAATTGGATATATAGCATTTCTGGAATTTAAACCAATTTGATGTCCAGCTAAAACAGATAGTTCTACACAAACTCTACGAATCATTTATTTCGATTTCAATATCTTTACATTTGGCTCTTTTGTTAGAGATTGTATATTGTAATCGGACAAATTTCTTTTCAATGTTATGTTAATATTAACTCCATGAAGTAGATATTTTGGTTGATCAATGAATTCAATTTGTAATGAAGAACATAATGAAACTATTTTTGATTCTGCAATTAATGAGGTCCTTGCCTTGCCATTTGAAATATATCCAATAGGCGCTAAACAAGTGTTTTTACAATCTTCATTATAATTTAAAATAGTTTCAATTAAAGCTTTTTGGGTATATCTTCCGTTTCAACCTTCAATCTTTTGACTATTGAGTCTAACAACCCCATCACTGAAAAGTGTATGGAACAAATAATTGTTAGCTTTTGTATCTGAAGATGTCAGTAATTCTTTCCAATTATTATTTGTAACTTTCAATTTAATGTACAATAATGTATCATTCAAATCAATATATTCAGTATGAGAATCAATTATCTTGAATTCAATGTCACTTTTGTTATCAACAATTGAATTAAAAGGGAATACATCTTCAAATATCGCACATTCTATGACCGCTTAAGGGACCAGTCGATCAAAGATACATAATTCAGTTTTTCCACAAATCATTATTCGAATATAGTTCCACGACCTGTCATTCTTTTGTTTATATATCTTCGTCGTTGTCGCTTCGGTTCAGGTTCATATTCTTCTTCTTCATCATCATTTGATGCCACTGCAGAAATTACTTCTGGTATTGCTTCTTTGAATTCAGATATAGAATTAGATTTTAAAGTTGGTAGGAATTTGGCATTATTCATTATTACATCTTTAGCAGTTTTCATACTAAAATAATCCTATAAGTTTAAGAATTTGTAATGCAAATCGACCAATAGTTTTTAACCATGCAGAACCACATTGCTTACCAACAAAAAAAGGTAATTCACCACCAGTTTGACCATTGGCATAAAGTGAAATTATATCCTGATTAGACATGTCTAAAATGTAAAGTTACTTGTGTTTTTGATTCTTTTGAAAATTTGATTAATTTTTCACTATCATTGCGTATATTAATTTCTATATTGTTTATACATGTCCTTCCAACAGGTATATACATGGGATTTTTTATTTGTATTTGTACAACTTCATCTTGTTCATATTTTTTAATCCATACAGCTTTCAGAAGTGGAACCAATGAATCACAAACATTTATTGGCTGAATAATATCAGTTTAGATGAACATGGTGATTAAATATTTTTCTTTTACGAATACCAACAAATTGAGATTCATTATATAATTGTTTCTGTAATCCAAATGTGTTTACCAATTTTTTAGAGAAAACAATTGCTTTTATGTTTTCACCGAGAACGAATTTGAAAATATCCTCATGTAATTCAATAGATTTGAAAATATGTGGGCAATTATTCATTAAATAAACATTAAATCTTCAAGTTTTCGTATATATAAATCCTTAGTAGTGTTGGGCCAGAACGTAAACGGCCTTGAGGAATGTTTTAATGGATCAGTAACACACACGCAAATATAACATGCAATTTAAATAAACCTATTGAAACATCAACTAAACCCTACCAAATATGAGGAAAAGAGAATTAAATATAAATTAATAAACATAAAAATAAATTAAAATAATAACAAAACGCACCAAGATCCGCACGATACCAACACAAACATAACAAGAAAACTCAACAAATTCGACAAAATTGAAAAATTAATAAAAGTTCATGAAAATGAAACTTAAATCAAAAGATTTGAATTAGTAATAATTCAATAAAAATCCTAAACGAAAAATTATAAAAATAAATCAAAAAATAATAAAAGTAAAGAATAGAATTTACTAGAAAATAACAAGGTCGAATTTTGTTTTACTGCATCAAATTTAACATGCGAGGAAAATAGGTATAAATACTGATCCATTTTCACATTAAAGTTAACCTTAAAACCATAAAACCATATTTTCAAATCTTAAAACTATTTGTGAAATCGTTTTTCAAACCGTTTTTGAAACTTATTTTTTAGGTGAGAAATGTTCATTTTGGAATCCTCTCTCCACGTCACATCCTTGCAACCTCGGTAGAGCTCTGCTTGGATGTCGGCGTGGGGGGAGAGGTAATTTTTATTATATGCAATATTATGCGATTTTTATTTTTTGGATTGACATGGATGGTAATTATGTTTATTTGTTTATAATTAATAAATATGGTTAATATTAATACATTGTTTTTATATATTTAAATGAACTAAAATTAAACTTTGTCGAAATTTTTCCGGCCCACAGTCAACACATAACGCAAGTAAATAAAATCTACACACAAGTCAGATTCGTGTAAGTGCGTGGAATATCGCCAATGATCTGTGCCCGTGAAGACCCGGCGTGCGGAACGCAGGGTTGGAACGTCAATACTACCCGTATAGATGAAACGAGAAATAAGGAAGAAGTTTCTTGACTACTTCCTCGTTTCTCATTTCTATAAAATCGACCTAAATTATCTCACACACGGCTAAAAATCACCACACCGAGTAGTCCAGTGGGCACTCAGTAAATATAATATAAACACAATATGCGATTAAGGCCTATTAAAGGGGAATGGTACGGGGAATAAATTAGATGGAAACCGTTGTTATAACTAATCTGGACAAAAATTATGAAATAAATTTACAATTCGAATAAATTAATAGCGATTATTAAATAAGTAATTCATTGATTTAACAAACATTAAAGTAACTATTGATTAAAACTAAAGAAAGATTAAAGCAATTCATTAAATTATTGTAATTAAGGTAGAGTTTTTATTGAGTAAAATTACGTAATCCATTAGATTAACTTATTGTAAATTATTGAGTATCAGTGAATGAATTTTGAGTAAAAATCAGTAATTAAAACAAATATTAAGCCAAATTAATCTAATCGATTTAATCGACAAGTTTTCTTTAATATAAAGATAGATTTAAACTGAACAACATAAATTCTTCGACTTACAATAAATCAACCCAAATATTGTATATCTTTAAATTAGGCTTCGAACCAGCTCAACTAACGTTGAACGACAACATGATTGATTTCATCTCTAAAGTAATCATAACTGAAAATCCCTTATTAATTCGCATAAAAATAACTTTAACATATTAAGACGAAAAATCATGAAAAATTTATTTTGATAAATTAAAACACTCGCTTACTAGAAGTTATCATAAAACAATGCAAGTGAAATCCAGGAGATAAGCAGGTTGACTTGTTATTCATAATAAAATCTCAGTAGAAGTTGAATAAAATTCCAATATTACGCATGAGAATGAAAATCCATAATTTTGCGACGAAGAAAATCCCTTAAATGATGTACTAAAAGGAAGTAATTAAACAAAACAAATTACCAAATGATCCGATAGCAACTTTTAACAAAACTACTGACCCTCAATCAGAAAATCCATTGTCCAAAATTGCGAGAGAAAATCAAGTAGCCCGAAATTCCTAAAAAATACTACATCTAACAAAATTCGTTTTAACAAATGTTGACCTATGAAATAGTCTACGGATTGAAAGTTCATTACCTGAAATAAACATTGTAAATTATTGATTGAAAAATCAACCATCTTACTAGTCGACATTTCCGGCGACATAAACATCCGCTGCCGTAGCCGAATTGTAAGTGGCATACACTTCCTGCCTGTCTGAATTTCAATCGTACATTTTTCTTTATAATTAACGTTGACTGTTCATCTATTTCATTTTCAAATCATGTGTTCACCGAACATTCCGGACGAGGACTTAAAGTTGCAATCTCCGACTGTCATAGAATCTCCTTCAAGTAAAACTCCAATTTAATTCGGTAACAAAGTTGTATTTATATTGGAGTCACAGGAATAATCTAGAGCATTAGTAAATAAACTTTCCAGATCGATGGTCGCGAATCTATAAGTCACAGTTGTTAAAGAATGTTAGAGCTCTCACAACCGACGGACTCCTAAGATCCTGTCGATTCTGGCTACGCATTTTCCGTCAATCCAATAAGACAGCAATGCCGTAAAATGGTTAAGTGGAAATTATTAACCAAAATTCCGTCTTGATCATATTAAGAAATTACCAACAATTTATATTTCTTTTTCTTTGGAGAAACTAATTCCTCGAATAATTATCCAGGTATTTTTTAATTGATCAAAGGATCAGACCCTAAATGTGTATCTTGCAAATTCTATAACTGATTTGTTTTTTTAAATAAGTAAATGATAATCATTAAAAATTTTTTTTGTTTAATATACATGAAAGTTTAATCATCAAATTATCGCAAAGTTAACTAATTTAAGTTTGTTTTAATCAAAAACTCATAAATACCCAAATAATGTTTTACCAGGTTTGCTTAACGGATTATTTAATTAATTATATTATTATTTCAAATACATCTAGTTGAACATTTAAACATACACCAACTTTAATTCTAGGAATAAATAAACCACTGGTGATCGAAATAAGATAAAGATACAAATGATTCGCATTTTTGATCTTTCGTTAACTCCCACAAAGATTACTTGAACCGACCCTTACGGCATGAAGACGAGTAACTCAGTAGCTTGGAGATATCGTCCTTCCTTGTCACAATACATGGCCGGACCAGCTAGTGAAAACGCGTTCCATTTCGAATTCCATGAGCAGTAGCACTTTGAAATTAAGATCACCCAGCCCTCTTAAAACGACGAGAAATGTTATCCAATTACGTACCCCAGACCACTGAATAAAAATAATTTTTCCATTCAGGACAAACCGGAGCTATGATCGAACTCCCTGCTCATGTAGTGGAACAATGGAGGCAGGCATGGAATCGGGTGTATCGAGAGCGATGCCCTGACGTGCCTGAAGACGACCAGTACGAAGACATATCGCCGGAGGAATTCATGCGGCAGTTCCGGAAACCGTCTGACGAGCCCAACCCATCCCAGGACATCCTAACTCAGGCCCAAGAGCTCCTGGAGGACCTCCTCCAACACCAGCGCCAAGTCGAAGCAGATGTGGCAAGGGCAACAGCACACCTGGCCAACGTCAAAGATGATCTGGTGACCAGTCCGGAACCTCAAAAGGCCAGTGTTTGTGATCCCTGGTTATTCCCCAGAAGAAGGGATCAAGCGATTCCTCGCTGATGATTGACCATTGTATTAATGATTTGAACCTCTTGTTATAATATTAGTATTATAGAGCAGAAAAATTCTTTCTCTTCTTTTATTATTATTGTAATTTTTATTTCATAAATATGTTTGAGTTTAAATCCAATTATCATTAATAGCCATCATAAAAATTCAACCCTTATTATTCCAGGGATGGACCCCATGCAGTTACTCCAGAATGAACTAACTCAGGCGAGGCAAACCAATAAGAAATTACACGATCAACTTGTTCAATTAGTTCGAGAAACGCAGCAAATTAGAGCAACATGGATCGAGCCCACGAGAATCAAACGATTGTACCAAAAACTAACCGCGGCCCAGAAGGGATGGGCAGAAGAAAAGCAGTTAGTACAGGGCCTAAAAACTCAAATCAGGGGGGCTAGAGGTAGCGTTATCCGCCTGTCAGGAGGGGAGCAGCGGTGACCTACCCTCTGGTCTTCGCCCCTGCTCAATTGGCCTCTCGCGAATCGAACCCTACATCGTCTGCAACCTTAACTACTCCCATTACCCCATCAACAGCCAGTCGACGACCTGGACGTAAGGAGCGGGCTAAGCGCCGAGCCGCTCGATCTTCCAATCCGTCAGAAATCGTATAATCTTTAGATAAATAAAGCGTTATTTATATCTATTGTGGTTTTCATGTACATTTTATTATTTTTATATCATCTCGAGGTTTGAAGCAACATTGTCGAAGGGTTAAATAAGCAGTACTACCTATTTCATTGTTAAACTAATGTCGGTAAAAAGAAATAGATGAACGATAGAAACTAAGACGCAAGGGGACCAAATAATTTTAAAAGCGAGCACAGGTCTTCTATCGACAGCTCGTGAACCCGAGGATTGTCCGAGCAATTACAGTACTAGTGATAATACTCAATTTTTGCGGATAATCCACCACTTGAACACATTACCAACGTTGCCTAGCAACGGGTGCCAAGTGGCAATTAGCATCATTTTGTATGGCGTTACTGGGACAACCATAAAGATAAGCAAGATTTGAAACCCTGTAACCCACCAAGTAGATGTAAACACTGAATCTTTTAAACATCTGTACGTTAATTTAATATTGATTACTTGTTCTTTCTCATATGGGGTAACACTATTTGAAATGTACAATTGAGACTTGTGATTTTTGGTTCTGGAATTCCCAAACGTTTTACAGATTCTATATCTTCAAATTTTATTTCAAATGGATGAAAATTACAATAAAAATGTAAAACTCCATTCGTAACGCACATGTAACAGTCTTCATTTAATTGTTTTATCGGTTGTTCTTCATTAATTTCAATATCATAAAAATCTTTAACTAACTTGAATGCATTTGATTTATATTCAATCCTTGAATTACTATAAAATGGAAATGTGTGTACACAAATGTATAATCAAGCAAGGCAACTTCCCGATTGCCATCTAAGTAAATAAGGTTTTGTAACTCTACGATAAAGTTACTAGCTTCATTATTCGGATGAATTAATGGACAACTATTGATTGGTAAAATAGTGAAAAAATTTTTTCATTCTATTTGAGATGATGATATCCAAATTGGGTTTTGATAGCCATGCCACTTGACGTAATATTGTTTATCCTTGTCTTTATATTTTGATTTTAGAATATTTTCAATTCCAAAGACAGTGGGTGGGGGAATAACCTGCAGTTTCTGTTCGTAAAATTTACCTTGGATTTCATTATTATCGATATCTGTAATCACATACATGACTGGATTTTGTTTCTTTGATATTTTAAAAACTTCATCACTCCAGTTGTTGTCAAAATTTTTAATGAATAGCGAAGCGAATATATTTTGGTAATCGTCTATCACCAAAGATTTGTTCTTTATAAAAAGCAGAAGACCCAATAGGCAAAAAAAATTCAACTACCACTTGCGTTTATTGATGCAAGTCAAATTTGATGACCTGCTTAAACAGATGGTTCAACTCGAACTCTTACCATTAATTTCGCATCTAATAATTCTATTTTAGAATTCAACATTGTACATGTTAAACTATGTCATGAGTTTGATCTTGTCAATTTAAATAGAACACTAACACCGGGTAATAGATATTTCGGTTGATCCATGAAATCAAATTTCTAATGGTGAAGATAATAAAGATGGTGTAGATTTTGCAATCCAAGCTTTTCTTTTATTATCATCTTCACTATATCCCATGCTTTCTAAACATGTATGTTTTGTATCATGATTATAATTTTTTATGGTTTCAATTAATGCCTTATGACCAAATGTATCATTTAATCCTTCAACTTTGATAGAATTAAAAACTAATTCAGCTTCTTTGAAAAGAGTTTGAAAAAAGAAATTGTTTGTTGTTAAATCAGAATCATTAGAAATATTTTCAGCTACATTATTTACAACTTTCAATTGAAAATAAAGTAACGTATCGTTTAAATCTAATTATTCGGTTTGTGACCCGTTAATGTAAAATTGAATTGAAGATGTATTAGAATCAGTAATTTAATTAAATGGATAAATATCTTCAAACGCACCATGTTCAATTACAGCTTGAGGTGATTCTCTATCAAAAATACAAAGTTCAGATTTTGCACTAATCATTTTTCAAATATAGTCCCATATCCTTTCATTCTTTTTTTATATGTTTCTTCGAAATTTTTCTGCGTTTAATCATTCCACCTTTTTGTTTATTTTCTTGTTTATTAAACACATCAGATACCTTATTAATTACAGTAAGTAAATGGTGAATTACATCAGGTAATGTTTCTTTAATTTCAGATATAAGAATTGTTATTTATTACATCATTAGCAGTTTCCATACCGAAATTCCTTATACGTTTAAGAATTGGTAAATCAAATCGACCTAGTGTTTTCAACCATCCTGTTCCATATTGTTTACCAACAAAATATGGTAAATTTCCAGCAGATTGACTAATACTATAAAAGTTTACAATATCTGGATTATTCATTTATTTTTCGAAAATGTAATGTTAAATGTGTTTTGATATCTTTTGAAAGTTTAATTAATTTTCCACTATCATCACGAAATTTAATTTCAATGTTGTTTATAGAAGAAGATGAAATCGGGAGGTGCATTGGATTCTTCATTTCTAGCTGTACTATCTCTCTCTGTTCATATTTTTTAATCTATACTGATTTTAATAGAGGAACTCTTACGTTACCAACTTTTATTGGTTTAATAATATTGAAATAAATAAACATTTTCTGATGAATTTCAATTATTTTTGGATTTTTTACACCAACAAGATCATTATCAGTAAATGTCTGATTCTTTATTCCCAAAGTTTTTATTAATTTTTGATCAAAAATGATATTTGAAATATCATCGACAAGTTTTATTTTTACCAATTCTTCATTTCTAATATTAATTTCTTTAAACGGGTAAGGATTAATTGTCATTAAGTATCCATGAAGTTCTGATAATGTTATTAAGAATAAATCCTCTTCAAAATAATGTGTAAATTTAGTCTTGATGTCATAATTTATAATTATTTCAATTTGTTCAACAGCATTATTTTCCATGATCAGATTCACTAGTAATTGATGTGGTTTGTAATCCAAATTTAAACGTATGTTCGTAATCGCGAAATGATATTTTAAAGGGAACATGTGGACAAACAATAATTAAATTTTCATAATTTTCCATGAATATATCAACATCTGGAGTATATTTGGAATTTAAAATTTCTACAATTCTATTTTAATTATTTATTTTCAAGTATTTAGTTTCTTCATGCGATTTTTTGAATTCATATTGTATCCATGAATTGCTATAGTACGGAAAATGATTACACACAAATATGAAGTCCATCAAAGCCACTTCCCACTTACCATCCAAATAAATTGGATTTTCAAATTCAACAACAAAATTACTAGGATTATTATCAGGATAAATAAGATAATAAAATAAGATAATAAATAAGATAATACTATTACTAGGTAAAATCATATAAACTGGTCTTCTATCAGAATATTTATTTAATCAATTGATTTTCAGATATCCAACTAGGAGTTTTATAACGATGCCATTTGACATAGTATTGTTTATATTTCCCGCCTGATTTACTTTTTAAAATATTTTGAATTCTGAATACAGTGTGGGGCTGGAATGACT
Organism: Schmidtea mediterranea; assembly: GCA_022537955.1. Classification (NCBI taxonomy): domain Eukaryota; kingdom Metazoa; phylum Platyhelminthes; order Tricladida; family Dugesiidae; genus Schmidtea; species Schmidtea mediterranea. The sequence goes on along the minus strand of CM039679.1, from coordinate 269,613,949 downwards.
TGTAGTTCATGCTCATAAAATTTACCACTGACTTGATTGTTTTCATAATCTTTAATGAAGTACATAACTGGAGTCTGATTAGTGTCTATTTTTAAAATATGAAAAACTTCGTCACTCCGATTATTATCAAAATTCTTTATGAACGGAGAAGCACTAATTTTACTTATTCTAACATAGTCCCTACTTTATATTTTGGATTTTTTGTTTTTGAATATTCTTGTTGGGTTATCCAACTATCAATATTATTTGTTGAATAAACATCAATTGGTCTCATTCCATTTATTCCTCTATGGGGTGAATAATTGTAACTGTAAACTATTTTGGACAAAACATTTATCCAAGTTTTATCCCCCCGATCAACAAAATATATTTTCAAACGATCTCTTAAAGTTCGAATAAATCTTTCAATGTGTGCTGCTTTATATTGGGAAAATACTAAGTAATGATTTATTCCTTTGATAATTTCTTTTACTTTACTATTATAAAATTTTTTACCTGAATATTATATTTATTTTAATTAACTTATTTTAATTATACACCCAAATCCATTTGTTAATTACGAGGCTTTACGTCATCAAATAAGGCTTTTATGGCAACAGCCATTTCATTAGCTGATTTAGTTTTAGTTGGTATAGCCCGGCCATATCTACTAAATACATCAATACAAGTCAAAATATATTTGCATCATTTATTCGTTTTAGAAAATGTAATAATTTCCATCAAATCCATCTGCCATAAATCATTAGCACCAAATGTTTTATAAGACCTCGTGGGAAATCTTTTTTACATTGGTTTATTAAGGGTATAGGCTAATTGATTAGATAACTAATTTTGAGTTTCTTTCTTTGAAATAATTACTCTATTTGAAGTTTTCTTATTCCATCAAAACCATCTGGATCTCTCGGGTTCGTCCATGTTGTTTTGAGATTTTTCTCTAATAATTTCTTTGATTTCACCTTTTCTGTCATTGTATGCTTCATTATTACAACAAGCGTTTAATATATTTAAATCTAAATTATGTTTATCCGGTAATGAATTCTTGAAGCCCATTATATTCTATTTAATTAAATATTTTTAAGATGAATTTAATGACGAAATTGCACATATCGCCGAAAGTACAATTGATACAAAAATCCACCATGTTGTTTATATATTATTTTTCTCATTAGATTTCGATTTTTTGGGTTAACTAATGATAAAAGTGATCTTCTGTGTCTTTGCAATACAAGCTTTTTATCATTACTAATATTTATATTACCATGAACTATGTTAACTATAACTTCAAGTAAATCATCAATAACATATGAAGGAAAAGCTTGAAATATATTTATTCTTTTATTAATTGGAGCCTTTAAAAAGTGTTAAAATATGCTCATCTTTGTTCTAGTTTCATTTTTAATGACATATTTAAAAATGCAGTTTATTTATAATTTAATCCAACTCTTATTTTTTATAGATTTTTTATTTTTATTTGAAAGTTTTAAATCAAGTTTAGCCTTTCTTTTCTTTTATAAGTTTTTTCTTTATATTGTTTTTCTTTACATCCATTTTCTTTGTATCTTTCGTATTTACTTTTTCGTTTTGAACTACTACTTTATTAAATGACATTTTAATTATTACTTGATTACATTTTTTTAATAAATCGTAACACCATTTTCATTGAAAATATCTGTTCTAATACGTAAATCATCATGGCATTGTTGAGTAAAATCAAAGAATAAATATCTATGGTCGTATCTTTGTCGCATCTTGGAACGAATAAATTATCGTTAGGATGCGCTTGTCTTACCAGAAAATGAATAGTGGTTTTCTGAACCAAGTATTGTACGTTCAAATTACGGGTTCGATGACTTCCACCTTGATGAAACAAATTTTGAGTGATAAAAGTTACCGTTACTCCAATATTTCTACTGATATTTGTAAATAAATTATTAAAATCTTTTTCTTTATTTGCTTCCTGATATAAATAATCGATAATAATTACATCTCCTTTACGTAATTTAGATGACAAATTTTTATCAAATCCCTTGATTATATTCATTTTTAATTTACAAAACTGATCTTGAGTCAAACCATGCTCATCGTCAGCTCCCTTATGCCAATAAATTTTATTAAATTTTGATTTAAACATATTTGACTGTAATAAGTTACAAACAAATGAAGTTTTCATAATACCACTAGGACCTACAATTTGATACACAGCGTCATTTCTTAATTCCATTTTATTAAAATTAATGTTTAATAATATAATTGTTTATATTTGTTTTAATTAATTGTTTTACACAAATATATATTATTTAAATTTTATTACATTCATTAATGTTGAGAAATATAAATTAAGGCAAATGTTTTGCAAAAAACATGAAATTTCCATTTGGAAAACCTCAAATATTTGTGGACAGAAGTGGAAAATATCCAATTATATTTTTCAAATCGGGTAAATATCGCATCATGAAGCTTGATGTATATTTGCTGGCTGATCGTTTTTAGCAATTTCGCACAAGATTAATCATACATAACAAGTTGGAGCCTCAATTTTTTCGATGCCGGTATACGTGGTGGATTGACTTTTGTCAATACTCATCATGCAGTATCTGGTTATGATACTAAATTGTTGTAAATTGATGTCAACAATTTATATTGTTAGGCATTATCACAAAAACTGTCGTATAAGAATTTTGAATGGATTATCGATGAAGAGCAGCTGATGGCAATTATGGAACATTGTAAAACAATGGATTTGGAAACATTGGATTATGGATATACAAAGAAAGTGGATATTGTGATACCAGATGGAATCAATGATAAGTTAGAGTATAATTTGAATAGTTTTATAAGTAAAACAAAAACAAAAAATTCAGAAGGAAAGCAAAAGGAAAGAGAACTAAAATTAAACAAAATTTTATTTGGACAGTACTGGAAATATTTTATGCTTGTTCAGTATGTTGCTGCTGGTGTACATGCAACATATAGAAAGTGAAACGTACTGAAATATTTACCTATCTATTTATAATTTGTATTTTAATCATTTTTAAATAGAAATAAATCATTAACCATGGATCCTTGGCTAATTAAAGAGACAGCAAAAAATGAGCAATCACCTGGATTACGTGCGTCCGTAAATATTGAGAAAATAGCAACAAATATTTTACTGAAAACTGATTCCTCTGCTACTCAAACCATGCAAATAGTTATTGAAAAAGAAGAACTTGTCACCAGTAAACTACGTGAAATCATGACTAAGAAACGAAAATATGACAAAAGTTATTTATCTTTTGGATTTGTAGATGCTAATAATATGCCTCAATGAGTTTTATGTGCAAAAATATTTCCAAATAGTTCTCTGGTGCCTGCAAAGATGCGCCGTCATTTGGAAACTGTACATGCAGAATATAAAGATAAAAAAACGGAATATTTCATTCTTAAAAGAGATGATTTTTTACGAGGTCAAAACTTAATTGTTTCAACTTTCAAAACTGAGAATGAAAAAGCTACTGAAGCATCTTATCTTGTTAGTTATCGTATTGCTTCAGCAGGCGAAGCCTATACAATAGGTGAGAGATTTATAAAATTGCTAAATGCCTCCTGTGTACAGCTATCAAATGACACAGTAACACGTCATATTATAGATTTAACAGCCAAAGTCAAATATGAATTAAGTAATGATTGTAAAAAAGTGATAAAACTTTTATTTAAACAAATAAATAGTTAATATCGTCGAATTAGCATTGAATATTTTTTGGGATTTTTTGAAGGGTTTTGAATTGATACTTTATTTATCGTTAATTTGGGAAGGTTTTCTTTAATTTTTCATACTTTATTTCATCGCTAACATAAAAAATATTTTCAGTTTTCATTGTTTTCAACTATTCTTCATGAATTTTCGATTTATTGTAAACACAATGTATAGGCTCTAAAATATTATTAACATCCATAATACATAATTCTCTAATATTATCAAATCGAATATCAAGTCATTTTTACAAAACAAGTATTTTATTACAATGTTTATACATAGGCCAAGCAAGACAATGTTGACCACAAGTAATAGTTAACGGGTATTGAAACCGAATTTTGTTGTATTCAATGGGGACACCAATTACAGATAGTTTTTTTAATAATAGAGGAGGGTAATAAAAACCCATGGGATAGAAAACATTTATTTTATCTGATTTTACATAGACAGCAATCCAATTTTCTCTTCCAAGATGTGATAAATCTGTGTTGACAATTATAGCATGATTGGTTTTAAAATTGGGAATTTTATCTAAATGATACACTCCAACAAATTCTTTACCCAATATTTGAGTACCAATTTGATTTATCTGAATAGTACTATTATAATAATAACATTAGTTTTATAAAAATTACTTCATGGAAAATTTCTTCATTAGTTTACTTCATTTATACAAGTACAGTTCTATTCGCAGTAATTTGTACTTCATTTTCAAATACTCCATATATTATGACATGAACGGTTTCGATTGTAGCTTTTGAAAATTTGATATCCAGTCACAAATTTCCATTTTGTCGTAATTGGCTCTGATTCAAATCAAAACAAATGTGAAGAAGGGGTATTTGGTTTTAAATTCTTCACGTGTTAAATCACAATTCAAGTTTTTATCCAAATAACCCATATTTCTCACTATACTTTGCATATATGTATCGCAATAATTATCATTATCGAAGTCTTGAGTGTATGTTTCTCGATAATCCGTATTTTTCGATCAAGATAATGAAGTAAAATTACAATGTTTGAAAGTTGAACTCGAAGCAGTGTATGATCCGTTATACTGAGTTTCAGATTGAAATGTTACAAGTATAAAATTTGGCATTCTTCGATCACCAAATATTTGTACCTTATAGAAAGATGATGCACCCTGACCATTAGCAAATGAAACAATTTCCTTAGTTTTTAATGGATAAATTGCATGTTTAAAAACCAGGAAGTAAATATTTAGGCTGATCCATGAAATCAAGCTGTAATGATGAACACATTGTAAATAATTTTGAACCCTTTACCAACAATTTTCGATAATTATCTACTGTTGTATAACCCATATGAGTAAGACATGTATTTTTAGTATCGGTATTATAATTTAAAATAGTTTCAATTATAACTTTGTGAATATATGTATCGTTTCCACCCTCAATCTTGATCTTATTAAAACCAAGAATTGTATCTTTAAAAAGCATAAATGAAAAAAGAAATTGTTCGGTATTACATCTGCAGCTTCAGTCAATGGCTTCTTATCTTTATCTACAACCTTAATCTGAACATTTCTACTATCATTAAGAGAATTCATAGAAAATAATTCTTCAAAAGCCCCATACTGAATAACTGCTTGTGATTACGGACGGTCAAATACACATAATTCAGATTTACCACAAATCATTTTTCAAATATACTCTCATGTCCTTTCATTCGTTTGTTTATATGCGACGAGCGATGTTTTTTACGTTTTGGAGCAGGAGTTGGCTGTTTTTGAAACATACCTGTAACCCCTGGTAAAACTTTACCTAGCTCTAACAAAGTATTCGTTTTCAGAGTTGGTAATATTTTGTGTTCATTCATTATCACATCTTTAGCAGTTTTCATAACAAAACTACTAAGGCGTTTAAGAATCGGGAGTGCAAATCTACCAATTGTTCTCAACCAACCCGAACCATACTGTTTGTCTATAAAATATGGTAAATCACCGCTTGTTTCACTATCACTGTACATACTAATAATATCTGAATTAGCCTTCGAATTTACGAAAATGTAGGATTAGATGAGTTTTTGAATCTTTTGCAAAATGAATAAGTTTTCCACTATCATCACGTATATTAATTTCTATATTGTTTATACAAGATGTTGAAACATGTAAATACATGGGATTTTTTACATTGATTTGTACAACCTCATTCTGTTCATGTTTTTCAACCCATATAGAGTTCATTAACGGAACATTAGCATCTCCAACAATCACAGGTTCTACAATATTACTATAGATGAACATTTGCTGAAGTTTAATTATTTTTGGTCTGACTGTTCCTTCATGAGTTCCACCATTTTGTAGATATGTATGTTTCGATAATTCTAATGTTTCCATCAAATTTGAATCAAATTTAATTTGAGTTACACTTAAATCTATATAGAATTTAAACACTTTGTTTTTGTCAAGTTCGTAAACATTTAAAATATCCCCACATTTATCTGATAAATAACTTTGTAATTGTTCAAGGTCTGTAATATATAAGTCATCTTTAAAAGTGTATACATGTTCAGTATACATATCTCATTGTACAACAACCGAAATTTGAATTCAACTACACCAGGGCTTCTTAAACCATGGGTCGCGACCCCATTTGGGGTCGAGTAGCAAAATTCTGGTGTCGCGAGAGATAAAAATACAATTTAACAGAAAGTGATTTTAACTTGTAAAATTATTGTTATAAAGATAAAATAACAATTATCGTAGATAAATATATCATAAAATCTTCTAGTTCGGAAAGATTGTTTGTACCTGCATTTCTATTAAGAGTATTGTAATAACTTGAATAACATTTACTATGAATTAGAAGATGTTATAGGAATTTTAAAAAAATATAAATTTATTTTTCTTTTATATCTGTATGGGGTCGTCAAGAAACTCGCAATCATAAATGGGGTCGTGAATTACAAAAGTTTAAGAAGCTCTGAACTACATCATTAGTTTTTGAAAGAGCATTAAGATCTATTGTAATACGGTCATTAAATATGTTATGTAATTGATTAAATCCAAGGAGTTTTGCATCAGATAATGTTTGAAATAGAAGTTCAAATAATTTTATCAAACAATTAAAGTATAAATATTTATCATCAGAATGAATTAGGGCTTTTGAATTGTTTCCAAATGATATATTATAATAATCCTTTTGCATAATTACATTAACATTTTCTATTACGAGTTTTTTCGTATTATACTCAATGACCGATTTGCTATAGAATGGGAATAAGTTGTAAACGAAGGTGAAATCTAGTAGAGCTACTTCCGAATTAACATGTAAATATATTGGATTTTGAAGGTCAATAATGAATTTACTTGCTTTGTTTTCCGGATGGATTGTTGGACAGCTATTGCTCGGTAAAATTGTATAAAAACTCACTTTACTAGATCTTTTGCTGATATCCATGTCGGGTTATGATACCTAACCCCCATGACATTTTATTTATCTTTGCCAACCTTTTCAATTTTCAATATTTTTTTAATTCTAAATACGGTTGGTGGTGGAATAACTTCTAATTCCTGTTCATAGAACTTGCTCTGTACATTTTTATCATAGTCTTTAATACCATACATTACAGGATTCTGTTTGGTATTAATTTTTGAAATAACAAAAACTTCATCACTCCAATTTGTATCAAAATTTTTAAGGAATGGTGAAGCAGATATTTTTCATATTCGAACATGGTTACCGATACTATAATTGGGTTTCTTAACTTTTTCAATTTTTCTATTAACATATAACAGTATTATCTGAGGAAATTTCAACACGTCTTAATCCATTCAGCCATCGATGTGATGTATGATTATAAATGTATATGATTTTCGGTAAAACATTAATCCATATTTTATTTCCCTGATGTATAAATAATCTTTTGAGTTTATCTCTCAATGTCCTATTAAATCGTTCAACATGAGTAGCTTTATATTGAGAATGTACAGAATAATGATTTATTTTACCAAGAACTTGTTTCACTTTACTATTGTAAAGTTCTTTACCCAAATTTGTTTGTAAATTGCAAGGATGCCTATTTTTAAACATTGATTTTATAACTTGAGCCATTTCATGTGCAGATTTTGTTTTGACTGGAAGAGCACGAGTAAAAAGACTGAAAACATCAATACATGTGAAAATATATTTGTATCCCTTATTGATTTTCGAATATGGTATCATTTCCATCAAATTCATTTGCCATAAATCGTCAATACCGAAAGTCTTATATGCTTTGATTGGAAATCTTTTTCTCATTGGTTTGTTTAAACTGTATGCCAGTTGCCCCGATAACCACTGTTGTGTCTTTTTTTTGAATTCAGAACATTTTTCTTTAACTTTTCTGCTCCACTGAAACCTGCTTCGTCTTTTGGGTTCGGCCATATTTTCTCCATTACAACAAGATGACTTGAAATTTAAAATAAGATTATGCAGTGATTGACCCATCGTTTATTGTAAACTACCAAGTAATGATAAAGATAATGGTATCAATGAACCAATAAATCCGCGTTGTTGTTTATGAATGATTTTTCTCATCATTTGCCGATTTCTACTGTTTATCAACGATAACAGAGGTTTCTATGTTTTTTCAAAACAATTTTTTTAGATTTATTGATATTTATTTTCCCTTTGACAAATTTAATTAAAACATCTAGTAAATTGTCAATAACGAAATTATAAAAAGATAGTAAAATATTCATTCGTTTAACACTTGGTGCCTTTAGCAATGTGATGAAAAACGGAAAACTTTGATGATTTTTGACTGTTTCAACAGACTTCACTTTGTTTTTAACAGATTTCGGTTTTAAATTATGTGAAATGAGATTTGGCGTTGGAAAATTTGATGTTACAAGTTTTTTCGACGGAGTAGAACTGGTTTTTGGAGGAATTGATTTTGTCTTTTTCATAATTCTTTTAAGTTTTCTTAATTTAGGTTTTGACATTTTTTATGATTTAACACGCGCTTTTAGAAATATTTTCACATGTTATTGTTTTTAACTTTGTTTATAAACCATGACCCCATCTTTGATAAAATTATCAGTTTTTAATCGACTTGACCAATTTTTATCGAATCCCTTAACTATTTTTATGTTTATAATTTTTTTTCCGCTTAAAAGTATATAGGCATTATCGTGCTGGCCAAATATAATTAAGGGCTGACATCAGTTTTTGCCCAACATAAAACACTCTGGGGCCAGTTAAAATTGCGACCCGCAATTACATAAATTAAGGTATTGAAAGAGTAAAAAAAGATTTTTAATTTACACTATGCACGATTACAGTCGTGACTTTTACACATGCATAAATTAAATAATTAAGAATGGTTAATAATAAGATCACTGTAGATAGTCTGAGTATACACATCCATAATAATAGGATCACATATAAAGGATGATTAAGATAAGGTTTATTGAGATCACGCATTGGAATAACATAATCAGCATATCCGGCTCTATTATGGGTAAGAATAAAGTTTGTTTGTATCAAAGATGGTAGGATCAATGTATGTATGGATAAAGGTAAGTTTATCATCAATTATCATGGTAGAATCAGTATTCATAGTTCGATTAGAGATAAAGGTAAATTACAAATTAACATGATAGAATCAGTATTGTAATCTTTAGTTCACAAGGTCGAGACTGGATTGTACTGGAGCCAATTGTACTGGATCTCGGTGACAATAAATTTTATTGAATTTCGATTTGAATAAATTAAAATGTTTTGTCGAAAATAATTTGGAATAATGGGATAATGGGATGTAAGAAACTTCTAATTACGAATGAGTTGCAATATAAAATCACCGATATTAAATTACAATCAATAACAGTTACTATAGATTTAGGAAAATGTATTAATCTATGCAAATTGTCTCAACAAACCAATTGTATGTTTGAATTGTTTAAAATAAGAATAATTAAAGATCTACTTGTAATATCAACAGATAACTTAGTCGACGATTATTGTGGTTGATTGGTCATGTTTTCATCGAGAAACCTACTGCAGTACTTTGTTTTACCAGGTTTTTTTTTGGAAAAATATGGACAAACCCAAAAGGTCCAGATAGTTTTAGTGAAGTAGAAAACCTACGAAAACAGTAATTAATTCAAAGAAAGAAACTTAAAAATGGCTATCTAATCAATTAACTTATAGCGTTAGTAAACCAATTATTAATTTTACAAAAATTTTAAATTTCGGTAAAGAATTTTTATTAGTAAATTAAAAGTCTATAAACAAATCATTACTCAGTATTTTCTCAATATAAAGCAACATATGAGAGATTTTATCGTAATTTAAGATATCATTTGTAAAATTATTTTGTATATCTTGGTGATAAAACATGGATAAACATATATATAATGTTTTGTCGAAAATAATTTACAGTTACAAACATTCACCCCATAGAGGATTAAATGAAATAAAACCAATAATATTGATAATTAGACAAGGCAACAAAAATACCGAAAATGAAATACAAAGTATGAGATCATATTAGATTATTTAATTTTAACATGGCGCGATTAAGATCACGTTCACAATTATAGACCTTTATCATATTGTTAATAGTCTTTCCATGTAGTATAAGTGGTTCAAATAGTTAAAATGCCTTATATTTCTAAAAGTCCACTTTTCGACTTCTACTAAAATTTTGATTATAACTGTTATTCAAATGAATTATTGCACTTCCCACAAGGTTTGAGAAACTGAATAACTACTTTTTTATACAAATGTTGAGTCATTCAAGTCGATGGAATAAAGACATTTGTAAGAAACATAATCTTTTATATTTGTTAAGAGATATTGCTTATTTCTCTTTAAATAACATAAATATATTTGAGATGCGATTTAAACTTTGCAGATTTCTTATATATAATAGAAAACTCCTAATTAGAAACTTTCAACTATTATCAGTAATTTCTGTCATCGTTTCTCATTACAAGGCAACATAATAATAATAATAATAATAATAAAAATAATAATAATAATAATAATAATAATAATTGTGAGGCGTTTTATAATTTGTATTTAGATAATGGTATGATGTTGGGCATGTTTGATTGTATGTTGAAATCCTTACTTATTCATTAATTATTATTTTTTAGAAACTCCTCAAACAAATTAACGATATAATTTGTTTTAATAAGATTTGTTTTGAGAATATTTGTGTTTTGATAATAAACGTGTTTTAGTTATGGATTCTATTAATACCCGTAGCTCTGTGGCTAATATGGCGACCACGATTGCAAATTTTATCAAGCCACCAGAAACATATGACATGGATTCAGACGTGGAAGATTTCATCTTAGAAACGGAACGATTCTTCGAGATGACAAATATTGTCGATGAATACAGAAGCAAATTCGTCAAAGCTTTTCTATCAATCAATTCAACGAAGAAATATGAGTTGACTAATGAAACTCTGCATTATACAGAAAGATTAAGAAACGCTTTTTCTAAGAACAGAAGTCTTATCGATGATCTCAACGAAGCGCTAAATTATCGTCAAGGAAATGAGGCTGCCGAAGAATTCTGCTCAAAAATTGAGAAACTTGCAAAAAATATTTTGAAGCATAAACTTGATGAAGAAGAACTAAAGAAATTTTTGCTATTCAATTCGCTTGAAGATAAAGAAGTTAAAAAAGATCTCAAAATGCAAGATTTAAAATCATTTGATGAAATGAAAGAAAGATTAAAGAGACACGATCAAGTTTCAAAAGAAATTAATGTATTTCATGCTGATGTAGCTTCAATGAATAAAACACAACGCTATGCTGATGCTGTTAAGAAGAGCTTACCAAGATATAATTATGATAACAGATCAATTCGAGAACGAGAAGCTAACCCCAGATTCAAAGATGAATATACAAGAGAACCTCAACATAATCCAAGATTCAAAGGCGATCTTACCAGAGAACATCGATATGCTATTTCAAATGGATGGAGACCTATGAATAGGAGTAAGCCTTATAATACCAGGGAATTTCATTCGCGAGATCATATCCGAACAAATCAAATTTTGCGATGTTGGGCGTGCCACGAAGAAGGTCATAGAAGATCTGAATGCTCCAATATTCAATGTGCCCATTGTAAAAGATCTGGACATTTCAAACATCAGTGCCATGAGTTATTTCCAGGCAGACGTCGAAAATTCCATAAATCAGTGGCTGCATTCGGTGACGAGGATCCAGAGGCTGATTTTGAGTACCCAAATGGGAATGCTCCACCACACGAGGAGGTGATCGGAGCAATAAATTAAAGGTAATTAATGATATGAGTAAGGGTTGTATGATTTTGAATGATTGTGATAGTTTGAATGATTGTGATAGTTTGAATGATAACTGTTGTGATGGTATTTTTGATTATAGAAATTATATTAATATATACACTAATAAATTTTGTATGGATGAAGTTTTTAAAGACCCACCCCTAACGTCTAATGAACTAAATGTTCTTAATCGTGATAAACGGAATGATATAATAGTATACGATAAAATGCAGGGAAGACCCAGTGTTACCGTAATGATTAATAATGTAAAATTAGTATGCCTATTAGATACTGGAGCTAAAATAAGTGTGATTGATTATAATATTTTTAAAAAACTTGGAAATTTGAATATGACTACAAGTAATTTAAAATTAAGATGTGCGAATGATAGCCCGATTGAAATTTGCGGTAAAACTTTATTAAATGTAAAAGTTGATAAAATTTCTGATATTAAAAAAGTAGAATTCGTTGTAGCCAAAGATATAAACCCAAAGTTAATAGGAGGTATAGATTTTCTCGAAAGATTTGGAATGCAATTGCAAATAGAAAACCGTACAGACGAAATAAATACAATTATGGAAAATTCATTTAAGAACCACATAAGTGAAGATAAGATTATAAATAATTTAATTTCCACGTTTGACGGTATTTTTATGAAACATAAATGGGATGTTGGGAAAACCGAACTATTAAAGCATGAAATACTTACTAAAGGTAGTCCGATTGTAATAAACCCAAGACGACAACCTATACATTTAATAGAAAAAATTCAAGAAAATATTCAAGAAATGTTGAAATATGGCATTATATCAGAATGTACATCCCCTTGGAATTCTCCGTTAGTATGTGTTAAAAAGAAAAACAGTAGTGATATAAGAATATGCTTGGACTACCGTGCATTAAATAATATAACCGAAAGACCGATTTTTCCCATTCCAAATACTGATGAATTATTAGATATTCTTGACGGAGCAAAGTTTTTCTCGACAATTGATTTAGGCAATGCTTATTATCAAGTAGAACTCGATGATGCATCAAAATTGAAAACAGCATTTTCGACAAAAAGCAAGCAATATTACTTTAACAGAATGCCATTTGGAATAGCAGCCGCACCAGCTACATTTCAAAGACTTATGAATTTGGTTCTTGGAGAATTAAATTGGAATGGAACAATTGTATATCTGGATGATATCCTTATATTTTCAAAGACATTGAATGAACATTATAGTACCATTGAAAAGGTTTTTCAAAAGATTAAATTAGCAAATCTTAAAATAAGTCCAGCAAAATGTCAATTCAAAAGGAAAGAAGTAAAATTTTTGGGTCATATCATTGGTGAAGATGGAATACGTACGGATGAAAGCAAGATTGAAACTATTAAAAATTTTGAAAGACCTAAATGCGTAAAAAGTTTGAGAGGATTTTTAGGCTTGGCAAATTACTATCGCAAATTTATAGAAAATTACACCAAAGATTCCAAAGTATTAGAAGCGTTATGTGGAAGTAAACAAAAGAAGCTTATGTGGACTGATGAGTGTGAAACTTCATTTAAAAATTTAAAACTGAAATTGACGTCTACACCTGTATTGAAGTTCCCAGATTTTTCTAAGCCATTCATTTTGGATACAGATGCAAGTTTTGACCGCATTGGTGCTGTTCTGTCTCAAAAAGATGGAGGTAAAGAAAGAGTAATCGCATATGGATCCCGAGCTATGAATAAACACGAGTTGGGTTATTGTATAACAAGAAAGGAATTACTATCTATATTTTATTTTACTGGTCATTTTAAGCATTATCTATATGGTAAAAAGTTTATTTTGAGGACGGAACACAAAGCCATTACATTTATGATGAAGACAAAGAAAGCTATTACCCCACAATTTCAAACTTGGATTAACCATCTTAGTGGTCTGGACATGGAGATTCAATACAGAAAAGGTGATAACCACAATAATGCCGACGCTTTATCTAGAAAAGAATGTGAAACATGTGTTCAATGTCAAATGATTCATGAAAATCCTAAAATGGGTAAATTAAAAACAAGATTGTTGACATTGATGACTGATAATATTGAAAATATATGGCAAAAGAACGCGAAAGAAATTGAAAATATAAAAGAAAATATTAGTTTGATGCCAGATAAAACATTTTATAAATATGTCAACGGAGTGATTATGACAAATAATAATAAAATTTGGATTCCAGAAGAAAACAAGTCTGAATTCATCATAGAATATCATAAAAAGCTCTGTCACGCGGGTGATAATAAAGTAAAAATGTATGTATCAAACAATTTTGATATGAAAGATTTGGAGCAATCTATTCGTAATGTTGTACAATCCTGTGAAAACTGTCAGAAAAGAAAGGTTGATACAACTAAAACAAAAGAAGAAATAATTTGCAAAAGTGATTCGAAATTATTTGAAACAATATATGTAGATTTCTGTGGTCCATTACAACTTGCAATGAAAGGAGAAAGATATATTCTTGGGATTATAGATCATCATAGTAAGTTTATTTCTTTACATGCAGTGAAATCACAAGATGAAAAAACAGTGGTAAGATTACTGAAAGAAGAGTGGATAATGAAGTATGGAGCACCAAGGATAATAAACTGTGACAGAGGTAAATCATTTGAATCAAAGCTAATGAAAGATTTTGCAGAATTCCACAATATTGAAATTAATTATTCAAGTCCATATCATCACTCAGCAAATGGACAGATTGAGACACAATTCCGTACAATCAGAGATGCAATACAGATAACACTCAAAGATAAAAGACATAAATCATGGGTAGATATTCTTCCCGAAGTTCAGTTTATGTTGAATTCAACTTTTCAAAAAACTATTAGGAAGACTCCAGCTGAAATGGTGTTTGGGAAAAAGATTTATAGTGAATGGTTCTCAGAGATTGTGGAAGAAGAAAAAATCAATCAGCCGACAAATCGCGAATTTCAAATTGGAGATTGCGTATTGATCAAAGTAAATGTTCGAAATAAAGGTGATAACAGATACATGGGTCCAGGTGTGATTACTAAAAAGATTCATGATCGAAGTTATGAAATAAAATTGGAAAATGGAAGTTCCGTCACGAGAAATATTGAGTGGTTAAAGGTTTTCAAAAAGGGGGGGATGTGAGGCGTTTTATAATTTGTATTTAGATAATGGTATGATGTTGGGCATGTTTGATTGTATGTTGAAATCCTTACTTATTCATTAATTATTATTTTTTAGAAACTCCTCAAACAAATTAACGATATAATTTGTTTTAATAAGATTTGTTTTGAGAATATTTGTGTTTTGATAATAAACGTGTTTTAGTTATGGATTCTATTAATACCCGTAGCTCTGTGGCTAATAATAATAATAATGATAATAATAATAATAATAATAATAATAATTATAATGATAATAATAATAATAATAATAATAATAATAATAATAATAATAATAATAATAATAATAATAAAAGTAAAAAGTAAAATGATAATCAAA
This sequence comes from Schmidtea mediterranea, assembly GCA_022537955.1. NCBI lineage: Eukaryota > Metazoa > Platyhelminthes > Tricladida > Dugesiidae > Schmidtea > Schmidtea mediterranea. The sequence continues at coordinate 269,598,448 of CM039679.1, read as the reverse complement.
GTTAATAAAAACACCAAAGGATTGTTAGAATAAAAGTTTGTTAGCTAATAGATAAATATAAAAGTCTGTTTATAGATATGGCATCACTAATTTATTTTAATCTTGTGAAGGATCTTTTCCGAGCACAGGTGACATTCTGAGATATTATCAGAGCAATCATCACAACACATATGGCCACATTCAAATATCACCTTAAGCCGTCGGTCATGACAAATTTTACAAATTTTCTAAAATATATTCAATTAACTTCACACAAATTAGAAATACTTCGTCTTCCATTTCCTTTAGTTTCTGCCGCAACTCCATAAGTTCTGCCTCATTTGATCGTGCATCAGATGGCTGGACCGGATGCTCAAGCAGTTCTTTCTTTGTTATATGCTACACAAAATCAACAGAGATAATAATTAGTAATCTATCTGAAATTGTCACATATAACACTACAGATCTAAAATCTGTAATTTCATTGAAAAATATATACAGGTAATGCTAACGATATAAAAATCATCACCAAGTTCCTTTGGCAAAGTACACCGAAAGAAATTCATTGACTTAACTTTACGTATATATGTTCTTCTTTAATCTCATCTTGATTGATGAAATAAATATAATTTAAGTTGTTTTATGGTTCCAAGGTATTTTCAATGCAAGCATCTGAAGGTCTGAATAAGGGAGTCACAGAGACTATTACAAGATTTAGAGATCTTCTTAGTAATGTTGCACAATGAATGATATGCAATAGCATTAACAATACAAATAATGCGCAGTTTATATATAGTGTTCGGGATAAATTTGTTATATTTATAATTGATTATGTTTTATAATATTAATTGATTATTATTAACCCACACTACTCATAAGTTTGGACCCTTCTTCATTTATATACAAGATGTCAGAGAGGAAGGATGACTGGAACCCACCTGAATCATGGAAGAGAATAACTTGCATCATGATGATTCGTGCCGGCCATCAAAATAAGGATATTAAGGTATATTTTAGCATGGCTCTTCGCAATACCTTCTTTTTACAGTTTTAGTTAAAGCTATCATGTCCGCCATATCACAACCATGTTTCATCGCTGTTTTCATAATGAAATGTCAAAAGTTAAATTTTTCAGCAGGAACTTGTTTTGTACATTTCCACAAAAACTGTGATGTGTAATAAAAAATATTTCCGGAGAATTTCATCCTTGAAGGAATTTTTAAATATTAATTTATTGATTTAATAGTGTGTTCTTATTTAGATTTCTTGAATAAACGGCAAAAAAAGACGAGATTGTATCCACCATGGTTTCAAGTGAAAGGAGTTTCAAGATAAAGAGTCGTTTTTTCCCATGGCATAAAACCAAATTTTACAAACTTATTTGATGTCCAGTGATTCAGGATAACTGAATAATAGTGTTAACTTGACACTGATTTTACACATACCTGGCGCGAAGAAAAATCTGAGTTCCTGCCGCATAGTACTGATGAGAGCCATAAGCTCGAAACTAGTATACTATTGGGAAATGTACTGGATATCACTTAATCTATCGTATATTCTTTGAATATAATCAGACATAGTGATTAATGAAATAATAATAAAAATAATAATAATAATAATAATAATAATAATAATAATAATAATAATAATAATAATAATAATAATAATAATAATAATAATAATAATAATAATAATAATAATATAAAGAAGAAGAACATGGCAAAATTGTACAAATTATGTATCATTTAATAAAAATTAAGATTCAAATATTATTAAAATGTAAACATTATGCTAATAAAATTAATTGATATTGTAGTTTTTGATTTTCCATTTCAAATAATTTAATGAATTATATAAATATATTTTGAAAGCTACCTCTATCCCGCCAATAATCTATATCAGATTAAAAATAGATGTTAAATATACTATATAAGTTAATTTAATATATTAAAATTTAAAAATAAAATATTTGAACAAATAGCAGTATTGCAAATAGGGACAGCATCAATCCAAAACAAATATTCGAGCTATCATTTATTATATTATTTAAGTATAAATAATGATTTATATAATAAACTATATATATATATATATATATATATATATATATATATATATATATAATTGAATAAAAATAAAGTATTGTTTAATGATTACAAAAATAATAGTGACAAATGTATTAAATCAGCAAATGAAAGAATAATAATATTTACATGCTTTTGGGAATCGCGTTCAACCAAACTTAATATTCTTGTTTTCAACGAATTATCATTGCATATATCCAAAGGCGTTTTACCTTTGTTGTTCTTTATATCAATGCTCGCTCCATTTTCTATCAAATAAATCGCAATATCTTCCAGTTTGTCTAATCCTTCACCGATATTTCCTAAAACTCCCAACGCGCTTGTCATCTTTAAAAAATTACCGAATCCCTAAAAGAAACAAACAATATAAATTATGATGGCCTTTGCATAATAATCCTAACTGATTCCGTTTGATTGACCTTCATTGCTACATGGAGAGCTGTATTACCATTTTTATCCTTCAAATCTAATTCTGCTTTATTTTCCACCAAATGTTTTACAAATGACAAATATTTCCTCTTTACAGCTATATGCAATGCAGTTCGCAATTCGATGTTTTGAAGGTTTAGGTCGGCCTTGTATTTCATTAGCACTGGCAAACAATGTTCATGGTTATTCATAGCTGCCATATGTATGGCAGCAAACTTATCCTCTTTTTGGGAATTTACAAGTTTTTCGCCATCTCTTTTCAAAAATATTTCAAGAATTCTATTAGAATAAATGTAAAGGATAATAAAATCATTTAGTTTTTAATGTATTTAAGAAGATTAAAATAACAACAGTTTATTTGTGAAAGACAGACAATATATATATATATATATATATATATATATATATATATATATATATATATATATATATATAGTAGATATGTGTTTAAAGTACATGCATCATTGGGATAAACAGTTACGCGTTGAAGCATAGGCACCCTAGGAGGGCGCCTATAACCATAAATTATGAAAAGCCCCCAATTGATTTAAATAATTATTCTCACTCAAAAATGAATTCAAGTTACAATTCTTGTTTTGAGCAACTTTTTCACATGTTCAAAAAGTTCAAAAAGATTTGTTTGCCTAGTGCCTCATTTTTGTAAGCGCCACCGTGGATAAATAATAAGCAATGAGGTAATCCGAGGACCCAGACAATCAAAATAATCAATAAAACATACTGGCAGTCGTATACATTAGCTATTAGGGTTAATATATAGGGGACAAGGTAATCAATTATCCCAATATAATTACAACACTATATATATATTTATATACGAAAGATTTTTAATTTACAATCCATTGAAAGAAAATTTCTTTTTGGATTTTAAACGGTAGAATTTTATGAATATCCATATTAATATAAAAAAATATTAAAAATAATAAAAAAATTCTAGTTATCGCCTATTTTCAGAAATAAATAAAATTGAATGACTTTTATCTATGCGCAGATAATAATTTACAAAACAAATATTATTATTGTTTAAATTAATTAAAGTTTGCAACTTATCCAAACTTTGTTTATTTAATAATAAATTTTCAAAGAGTTTACCTTATATTAAAAAAAAACAATGCGGCTATACTTGGTAAATCAAAGGGGTTTTTAAAATTGATATGACAAGAACAATGAAAATCACAAGTATGTCAATGATTTGATCAAAAGTTTGAAAAATGTTTGATGATCGATGTTAAAATTATAGTTCAATTTAACTATTTCATTATATTTAGTTAGTATTTCATTAGGTATTGAAATTTGATGACTTCATAAAATTTGTAATGGAAGTTTTGGAATACAATTTTGAAAGACTTCTTACTGATTTGCAGAAAGTCTCAAAAAGATGTACAATGTGGTAAAGACCCTGCACAAATTAATACAATTATGATTATTTCATCGGACAACCTTGCCATCATATTAATTAGAAAAATGCTCACTTTTCATGACCGCTTATTGCTGCAAGGTGATATGCGTTAAATAATTTTTTATTCAACAAATAAATGTCAGCCCCGGCATTCAGCAATGCTTCCACAGATTCCAAACGTGAGCTATTAACCGCTAAATGAAGAGCGGTATCTCTGTCAGAATCCTGAATAAATTTTACCATTATGTAATATTAAACTAAATTAATATTTAAAATATAATTATTGCCGATTATTGTTCCTAAATAAACTAATTTAATTACTTTTAGATATGCCTTGATATCCAAATTTAATGAATAACTGCTTACAAATTTCATAACAAACTTTATTTTTATTCACATAAAAGTTTTTTAAATTTTCATTTAAAAACTAATTGACCTACAATGTTATCTTTCACAAATTCTTTTTAAGTATTCTTATATAATAAATATTTCAGTCTTTTTTAAATATAATAATCTAATTACAAGTAAGCACCATTCAAACGCACGTTTTGCTATATATTTTGTCATTATTTGATAAAAAACAAATAAACAAAAAATTGAATTTTAATTCATTTGTTCGATCAAATTATTAAATTTTTCATTTTTCATTATTTATATTTGTATTGTTTTTATTTATTTTCAGACTATAAGTTAATATTTGGTTTTATTTAACAAGAATTTATGAGCAAGTGTGTTGAAAAGTTAATTGTGACGAATTTGTATTATCCGTTTTAGAAATAAAAAGATATGCCATCTAGTCGTTTTAAGCAAACTTCTTTCTTCATTAAAATAAAAACTAAATTTTCTAAAAGATAATTTTACAATATATTTCAACCGCTTCGATGCCATGATTACTTACTACATACTTCAATAGAAACGATAATACTTATAGGTTTATTAGTAATTACAAACCAATATGTGCGATAAAATCCAATAAAATTAGTAAAATTCAATTAATCCTAATAATCTTAATAAAAACTCTCAAAATACAAGTAATTGTGTATTTTAATTATTGTTAAATGATTTCAATATGTTCCCAATTGTTTATATGACATTTAGATAACATTTTAAAATTAAAAATGTCTATTTTAAACTTGTATGACTTATTATGCTAAAAATCATTACTTCCGAACAATTTAGTATTTTGTGAAATTCGTATACAGAGATGATGGCAGTCTTTTCAATTTATATGATATTACACCCATTGCAAATAAAACGATATTGTTATGTTATATATTATTGGATAATTATGACTAAGGCGACCTTGTTTGAGCCCAGCCGAATCTCCAGCAAAAAAGTATCGGAATGGTCTGGGGTGATTGCTGCATGAGGTTAATTTTACGATTAACTACAAAAAAAGTTTAAAAAATATTAATCAACAATATTATTAACCTAAGTTTTATCACTCAACAACAATAAAATTAAATAATTGTTTACTTCAATTCCGTTGAACTCAGGAGTGCAATAGTTTGTTTCCTTTCACAGTTAATTTGGTTAATTTATTTGGTTATTTTACTTTATTTGTATATGAAACTCTGTCTTGTCTTATACTTATTTAAATGATTCGTATTTGATGGAATATACTTATTTGACGGAATTTTTTGACTTTGGGTTAAGGACTTTCTCAAAATGCCAAAATTTGTTTGGTCCGTAGTATTCGAACAATGAAAGAGCTTTAGTTAATATTGAATAATCTTTTTGGGTTAAAAAAATCTTTTCTTCTTACTTTCCAATTCCAATTATTTTTATAATAATTCTTCTTTGTAGTTCAATTTTCTACTCAAATTTTTTTTTAATCAATATTTTCAATTTCAATTTTTTTTATTTCCGTTTTATTTTCTTCCGTATTGTTATTTAATTACTATAGGGATATTGTTTGTTTATAAAATTCAATATATTATTTTACTAAGATTTCAAATTAAAAAAAATGCCTAAAACATACGTTAAAAACAACAATAAATAAATAACCGCATTGATATCCAAACACACACGATTAAAAATAAAGTGAACCAGATCGACCAAACGACGCTACAAACTTTATGACACAATAGACAAATTTATATATTACTACAATTTATTTTGACAGTCTTACTGTCTACGTCAGGTAGCTTTTAACTTAAAACTATATTGATTTAAAATGCTTTATTTAAACAAATTTCTTCATTTAAAATTTAAAAACTATTCTTTTTAAAAATATCAAACTCTGTTTAAAAAAATTCCAATTTTTTTAATAAAAACATCAGATATAAACATAATTGAAAACTAAAAATCATTTTGACACATTTTAACCAACAAAAGTAAATATAATTAATTTCATCAGAAATCATATAATAAATAATATAAAACTTACTCCGATACTAAGATCAGCATTATTGGAAGTAATCAGAAGTTCCAGAATATCTTGGGACCCTTTCAATACTGCTATCATGGTAGGAGTGATTTTCTTATTATTTTGAGCATTCACGTCTGCACCTTTCTTTAGAAGCAGGTCGCATAATTTAAATCGGTTTTCATGGACAGCTAAATGGAGAGCGGTATCACCATCCTTATCTGCTATGTTGATATTTGCCTTCTTTTCTAATAATAAATTCACCAAATCTTCATGACCTTCATTAGCTGCAATCAACAAAGGATACATGCCTTTTAGGTTCGTATTCACCTAAACCCAATGGGCACATTCAAATACTCTAACAAAAATTCAGTCTTACTCCAACCGAATCTACTAATCTTAACACTTCGCTTAAATTTCCTGTTTTAAGGGCAACTAAAAATCTCATGGTCCTCTCATCTGTAATAAGGCTTCTATCATTGGAATCGTCGGAATCGTCGGAATCGTCAGATTTTACTACATTAAATTAATTTTATGTGTTTTTATGAATATTGTGAATAAATTTGATATGAAGTCACAACGGAACAAGGAATTTATATTCATCGAATTTTCTATGATAACGAAATTCTTTATCTTAATGACTTCGTTTTAATTGACTGCCAATGCAAGTGTTTTGAATATGAAAGTAATTTAGAATGTGGTTTGACTGATTTTAATAATAAAAAGGATCAAATTATGAATTCTGATATTTCTATGAATAGAGTAGCTATTTAAATTAAATATTTAGTAAGAGAATTATAATCATCCGAACATTATTTATGAAAAGGCATTATTTATGGTAGACGTAGTATAGGTATTTGGATAAAAATTAATTAAAATGGAGATTTTACTAGATACAATAACTAAAGTAAATTTTATTAGTGAGGATATTATTGAAAAGTTGAGAATGTTAGATAAAATATGACAATCTAACAAGAAAGCACTTGCAAAACGAAATTAACCATATATTTTGTGGGGCAATATTACTAAGTATTCAACTATTAAGAATGAAACAACTAATTAGTTTTCTGTGGTCAAACAAATTTATTCATGTGTTGAGTTATGATTTGCAACTGTTTGGCAGAAACTATTTCTCTGACTCCATGTGCTCATTAAACAATACTGAAGTAACTTAACACAGAAATAATTTTATTGATAGAAAGTTTTCACAACAGTTAACAATTTCTAATTGAATATCACAGGCAAGAATCCTTATGAAAAGCCGCTTCAAAATTTACGTTAGACGCTTGAAGCTCTCGAAATATTCTTTCATCAAGTCTGATTAGCTTCTACTCAATCTCTCTTTAATTGATTGATTTTTTTGTTAGCAACATAAATATGGTATTATATTCTTGTTAATTTTACAAAATCCTTTAAGAAAGAAACCAACATTTGCAAAAAGAAAAAAAGAAATTTAAAAAATGTCACAGTCACAGAGTGTGGTACAATACATTAGGGATGACAGTGAAAGTGCAATGGATTTTGAAGAAAGTAACATTGTAAACATCAAAAAACAAAATTCAAATCAAGGTAAAAGAAAGTGGTTGCTAGTGTGTACATACAAGAGCAAGTTTGAAACTCTTTCAAAGAGCTCTTTCAGAAATAAGCTGTGGTAGTTTTTGGAGCATATCTACTACAAATTTTACAACTGAAGGCAAACGAATTTACTGCAGGTGCAATTAAGTAATGAAATCTGCTGAACCCTGTCCAGCTGTTGTTCATCTTCTTTACCATAGTGAAAATGTAATGGTTTCTTTCTATGAAACAAAAGATGATCACCAAAATGACTGTGTGAGAAAACGGGGCGTTAGAAAGTTAATTAAGCAAGAAATAAACAATCTTCACAGAGTGAGAATTATCCCAAAGCAAATATTAGAGATACTAGAAGAGAAAAGCTAAAAACCAATAGTGAAACTATTTGGCAGTACTAAGAGTAAACAACAGTACGTCGAAAATCCATTTAGGTGATCTGGATTCCTGGTGTTAACAATATTTGGGCACAACTAATGATAAGGACAAGCCTTGAGTTACAAAACATGAAATTTAAATGTCTTTATTGCTAATAAATTATTGCTAAACAATGATTTTTTAAAGACAATTCATTATTTTGTTTTGTCAAAATAAATTTTAGTCTTTTCAAAAACGGAAGGGGATGTAAGAATTGACAGTAAATGGATATCGTACAATTAATTAAATTAAAGTATTTCGTAATAAGATGTCAAATCGTAGTTTCAAGATGAGAGGTTTTTAATGACGTTTGATGTTTGTGTTTGAATTTTTGTGTGTCTGAAGGTATTCTGTATCAATAATTAGTAAACCAATAAATCTCGTTTTTAGATGTTACGTAACGAAGACCTATTTTATATTATGTTACATATTTGTGGGAAGAATAAATACTATATATATATATATATGTCTCTTTAAGAAACATCGTTGAATTTACATGCTGTTTTCGCAAGCCGTCTTGAAATATGGTAATTTAGTTCAATTTTGAAAATTTAAACAATTCTGTTAAAAAATCAAACTACTTTTTAAATTAAATTTTTGTTTTCCTAACTTTAACAAATACTTACCGGCAGTACCCTAAAATATCACATAAACCTGCGAGCGGCTTATATAATATATTTGAGTGTAATAAAATATAATTGTAACAAGAAGCGAGCTAAATGAGAATTTTTTGGTATTTAAAAATCTTAGATCTCGTATATTAGCCACATCAAATGTTTTGGGCTTTAAGCCGCACTTTTATGTTTACGTAAGCTACTGCTGATATGCGAAACTTTAGTGTAATTGTTTTATTTAATTAAACACAAATCCAATTCTTTCTTATAACAATATGCTTTTCAATTAAAGTACATTATTATTAATTAAAACAACAACAACTATTTTCATGGGTTTATGAATAACGGCTATATGGTAATTGTTCTTGTGATAAGTTAGCAATGAAGCTGCCAAATAGAGGCCCTGAAAATTATACAACCCGCGCCTGTAAATTTTATTGAAACTAATTTTTCTTATTATTGAATTGTTGATTTTGGGACCTTTTCAATGATACGTGTCGATGTGAGACGCAAAACCTGAATCTGTGACTGTCCCGGAAACTGCGGGAGGAATGACCACGTATACATGAATTATATAAATCAAAATTATTCTCACATTCTGTATTTTCCACAATTTCGCTCTTAATAGTTTTAGGATGGACTATAAAGATCTCATTGTTGTGGCTAATTTTATAGTCACCATCTTTAAATATTTGGATGACTTCCACTTCCTTGCCCAAAATATTTCTCATATCTTCTTTCCATTCTCCATGTGTATTTTGTAGTAGCTTAAATTCCTCTTCATCTTGAATAAGTTGTACAAATGATCCAATTTTATGTTTTTTAACTAAAATAAATTTTCAATTGAATCTTAAATTACATCAAACAAATTTTGTACCAGATTTAAATGGGACCAATAATTCCGAATTTAATCTGTAAATCATACCGGAAGGACCCATCACCGTTGCATCTGAGCCATCATCGTTTATTAGTTTGCATGGTCCAGTGAGGCACTGATTAAAACAATTGAAAAATAAATTAAATAAAAAGAATAAAATATACAATAATATCATTGTATAGGTCTGAGTTTAGGAGCTACTTAATTACAAAGAAGTGTTGGGGTTGTTATAAAATTATAGAAATAAAATGAGTGAATGGAAAATTGAAAATGACAAATAAATATCAAAAATAATTAAAGTACAAAAAGTAATTAAAAATTTATAAGATATGAAAATTAATATATATCGGGGGAAATTGGTATGGTTGAATGAAAAATCAAGAGACGAATAGAAATATAATATTAAAAATTTAGTGAGCGGTTTTTAGGAAAAGTTATAATCAAAATACAAACTAAATAAAATTAATTAATCGCTAATTGGAAACCCAAGACAAGAGAAAACCCAAGAGATAAAGGAAACCCGACGAGTGATAAATCAAAGCGTTAGATAATTATCTAAGCTAGATGAATGGAACCCGCTTGAACTATTGATTTTGATTATGAGTAATCAGGACCGATTTTAGATCGAAATATTTCATATTTTATTTTATGAATAAACATTGCAAAAATTGGCTAACATTGTTGTTTATATAATATAAATAATTTCTATATCGACAAAAAAGATTTTAAAGTTCAAATAATAATAATAATAATAATTTTTGTGTTTCACCTCTGATTTCTTTATAAGTGACATAATATTTTATACAAAATTTGACTATGAATCAGATTTATTTAAGGTATTCAAGAATTCCTTGAAAATCACTTAGAAAAGGCTGTACCGAAAATTCGTAAATACCTTAAATAAATCTGAGTCATAGTCAAATTTTGTAGAAAATATAATAATATTAATAATAATACAACCTCCTTCATTAAATCATTCCACCCCCCATGATTTTTCTGTTTCTTTATAATTGTTGATAAATCTTGATTTGCGATTACCACTTTCTTTCTTATGTCGAAACTAGAAATATTAGCCTGAAATGTTTTAATTATCACTCAATGCTTCATTATAAAATACATGAATAATTACCCCCATTTAATAATAATATTCTGTACTGAAATTATAAAAAAAAATTTAAGGATCTTACTTAAAATACAATCACTTACTTAAAAGATTTTAAATCAAACAATAAAACAATCTCATATTTATAGCACTTTATTTTCGTTTCTATAATGGCGTACTTATGAGCAAATGTTTACTTTTGATATTTTCTATTGTGTTTTTATTCAAAATGAATCAAACTCGTCACAGATTTATAGTTAACTTTTGTAAGGTTATATTAAATTCAGGTTTTCAAATAATTATATACAATAATGATAGGGATCCACATTATATAGCATAGTGATCAAAATAATTAAAAATCTCGTTACAATTACATAACAAACTTTAATTTAATTTGACTTGAATTATCCATTAGTTCTACCGAGCCTTGCCATTTAGGACCTCGGTAACGTCCCCCCTGTTTGTGAATTATCATCATTATTATTAGATCCTTGAAATGACCTAAAATGGTCTTTATATTAATATAGTTTACCTTTTTGAGGAATTGAAATCTTTTGCATAATCCCGGTAAATTCATCTTTTCCTTGCGAATCCCTTGCATTCCGTCAAGGAAGAAGACTCAAACTTCAGTGAACCTTTAAAAATATTTTATTATGATTTCTAACTTTGAATAAATATCTGATTTATATAATATATTATTCAAATTAAATAATATTTTGTAGAATTATATTTTGTAAAACGGAAAAAAATCAACTATCATTTTAAAGGAAAACAGATCAAAGGTAACCAAAAATTAAAAGATGTTTTTGATTCTCTTATTATTATTTTATATATATTGTTTTTTTTATATATTTATTACAAAATATTTTCTCACATAACTGACATTTACATTAGAAACCGCCCACATAAATTGCGTTTCAAATCTGTCTCGTATAAAAATATCTAAAAATAATATTCTAAAAATAATATAAAAATAAGTTCAATTTAATTGTTTTATTATATTTAATTACAATTTATTGTTTGAAAGAAATTTTGATGGTATGGTACAAGGACCTTCGGTTACCAAGCGGTGCAAATGGACACGATTTTTTTATTGTTCAAAATTTAACGTTCTAAATTTGTTTTATTTAACCATGCAGCACTGAATATATATATATATATATATATATATATATATATATATATATGCTTTTGTTTAAATTGTTATTAAAACAGATATTAATAATTATTGGGTTGAGAACTAAAATCATTTTTTTCTTATAGAAATTAAGCTTGAATCTCATTGAAGACCAATTAATTTAATTAGTTTAAAAAGATCTATATACCAATTGTAAAAAAAGGTTGGTACCAAAATTTAGGTTTGATAAAAGTTTACGATATAGAAATTCAATACCGAATGGGAGAAAACATTTAAACGCTGATGCATTGTCAAGACTTCCAAATGTGAGCAATGTCCGTTAATGTACAAAGAACCCAAAAAGAAGCGTAATATAAAATTGTACAATGAATCATGCTCAAGATCTGAAACAAATCATAAGAAAGTATTATGTACAGTGACAGAGGAAGAAAGTTGAAGCATTGGAGAAAAAGATAAAATATTTCAATATTTTAAAAGTGATTGCAAAAACGAGACAATTTTCCAAGACTCTTTTTTAAACCACACCAAAACAAAATTTTGAACCAAGTGTAAAACCAAAACCAAACCATTTCGAGAAGAAATTATCGTCGAACCAAAATCGAACCATCTTGAATTTTATTTTGGTTTGCACATCTGGTTAGAAGACATGACACAAGTGTACGGACTAGAACACGATATATCTTATCCAATCCACAATGAACTATAACCCTGTTTAGTGATGATTCTTACAAGGGGAATGTGATATATATATGAATGAAAGTTTTAGTTAATTATGATACATTGTTTAAATATTGAAATTAAGTATAATTGGAATTAGTGATTTAATTATTTAATTATATATCTTAGGTTTAATTATTATTACTTAAATTATCAATGTCAATTATTTTTGTACAATACCCTGAACATGGGAATTAACCAATTGAACTACTTATTTATTGAACAATATAGTTGTGACCTACTTATTTAATATATATATAATTTTTGTAACTTACATAAAAATAGTTAAAAAATCGAAGCTTAAATACAACAAAAATATCAACAGTATTATTTATTATAAAATAGTTTGTATTAAATTTTGAGTGAAATTAGCTTGGCACGGAAAAAGTGTCATTTAGAATTATCTAGTTGACCGTGAATCTGAACCTTTCTTGCATAATGGAGAGCAACTGGCATTTCTACAGTTGTATATGCAGTTTTTGTTCTCGTATGAAACTGACAGATACAAATCGCGTGAGATATACTTCCCAGGAAATTTTATCACTTAAAATACTCATTTTATTGGATGGAACATTTAATGTTGTCAAATTGTAAACTTAAGTCACAATTTTGGAGTGAAGAAATTAAATTTTCAATGATATTTGAATTATGTTTGATAAATGTTTGGTTGATTCAAACAACAAATTCTCAGATTTCGTTTACAAACAACTGCCAAAATCCTTTTTTCAAAGGAATTAGATATTGTTCTGTGGAACTCAGTGTGTTTTTGATCAAATCAACATATTTACCAACCAACGTATTGGAAATCTCTCCGTATGTCATTAATGAGGATTGCCTCCAGCAATGTCTCAGCAATAGTTATTGTTTCGGTTTTAGAACTAATGAAATAACATGTGTTTTATTCGCCTACCCACCAAAAATGACTATTTCTTTAATTTTTGACAACTTCTATTACCTGGCTTGTTGTAATGGTAACTTATTTATTTATGATTATATGATGATTATTAATTATTATTTATATTATTATTTAAAAGAAAGCACCAATCCACAAATATATATATATATATACTACAATATACTTCAACAGCCTCATTGTCATCGTCAGGTAGTTTTGAACTTAAAACTATACTGATTTAAAATGCTTTATTTAAACAAATTTTTTATTTAAATTTTAAAAATTAACTCGATTAAAAATGTCAAACTCAAAAATTTTATTTAGAAATTTTATAAAATTGAAATTTAACAAAATTTTAATAAACTTTTAATAAAATATTTTCAAACTTTCAAACAAAAACATTTTACATTTATTTTACATATATTTTTGCATTTAATATTAATCAATTCCATAAGTCGACTGTAAACAAAAACTTTAGAACGGAACTGACGGGCAGTCATTCCAAAGTATGTGGCATTGCACCGATTACATATATATTTATAACCAAGTTTCGAACATAATCTAAGTAGGACTTGAAATTCATCAATATACACAAATTCCAGACAACAATTGTGTTCACTCATATTATTCAATTCTCTATCAAGAGTTATCAAGAACTTGAAAACTGAGATTACGGGCAGTCATTGCAATTTATTAGTCATTGACCCCATGGCATAAATATTCATAACCAAGATCTGAATATCATCTAAGTAACACTTGAAGTCTACCAAAAAACACGATGATGATCCTAAAATGTATAATCAAACACAAAACTAAACTCTATTATAATTATTATTATTATTATTATTATTATTATTATTATTATTATATATTTTTTATATTTCTAATTATAATCAGTTTAAAAGTATTTGCAGTCAATCCTTTCAATTTCAAAATTGGTAATTTATGTAGAATTTTAAACTTTTTTCGAAGGTTCATGAAACGATTTTGCTGGATTCTGATTGATGTGATGTCTTTTGTATTAAGAAAGATCGTAAATAAAGAGGTCGAGGTGTCATTGACAATTGCCAGAAGAACTATAGTAGGAGAAATTTTGGCAAATGCATTTATACGGATCTTACTCATAATATTAGATCTTCTAAAAACGATACGTGAATATGAATATTATTTCGAAAGATCAAAAATGTAGGAATTAAAGTTGGCGTTCATGATATTACGGAATTCTGATATTTCTGTAGTTTGTTTTTCGATGTTTATGAAATTAGTCATTTTGAAGTTATGAGGTCGTAAATTAGGAATGTGATGATGGATTATAAAACATACAAGAATGTTGATTTTTTATGGCGTCTGAAAATGCATGAAAGTTTCTAATATTTAATACAGAAATAACACAATTTCCAGACAGTGACTGCCGTATTGAATCACCCAGCGTAGAGTGACCTCCCTTTCTAAATCACTCCACCATAAAACACTCTTAGCTCTTAATAAAGATTTTCGAATAATTGAAACCAAACAAGTAAATGAATGATAAGATAATCCTTTGCTACAAATAATGTATTAAATTCAATGAGAAAATTTATAATAAATATTTTCATGGCGTAAAGTTTCCCTTTAATAATTTTATGGCTCCCAAGAAAGTTTATCAGTAATATTGCTTCTGAGTTGATGGGCCACGAAGACATTTTATTAAAATATATTTTTTTAATAATTTAACAATATTTGCTCCGTAGTTTTTTTAGAGAACATAAAATATTTTGTGTTATATAAGTTAATATTTATTGTTTGAATGTATTTGCCTTTTTAGTTTGCGAAACATGAAATAAAATAATTGAAATAATAAACGTGAAATATAAATTTAATATAAATTATTACAATAAAATAAGAATATTCAAACAATAAAAATAAAATATTTCCAAAACTACTTCTATTGTGGACAGTTTTGATCAACAATAACAATGAGGATTATTGCTGTAGAAAAGATAATTGATGCTTTTATCAAGGAAATTAATAATTGAAAACTACTTTTTTTAATTTTAAAACAGAATGAAATTTTGTTTTGAAATATAATTAATTTATATTTGTTAATATTTTATAATTTATTATCTAGAAAAATTTTCACAAAAGGATGAATGATGCGGGGTCGGCTATGCATTGTTTTATTTATTTGTGAATTCAAGAAATGTCTATAATTCTATTAATTTATTAAATAATATTTAAGGAAAATTAAAATTTATATTAAAACAAATTTGATATTAATTATTTGAAATAAATATTAAATATATCATAATAAATAATAAATGGGAATATAATTTATTTGACTTCGAATTGTATAATTGAAAATCGTAAAAGTTTATTTTGATGTATTTTGTTTTTATAATACATTTTTAATTGGTAATATTTTTTGTTCTTTAATATAATAATATATTTAACAATCTATAGTCTATTTTTTGAATATATTTGTATCACGTATACATACATGTCGCCATCATGGGGCTAGATTGAGCTATATCCCATTTAACAAACGTTTACTCCAATCGTGATGAAGGCTAATTGTGGGGTCACGGGATAGAAAGCCCACTTGAGTAAAATCTACAGTGTGATGATACTGCTTTCTTTCAGACATCAGTTAATTTTACATCATATAGTAAAATGAACTGTCACATTATTTTATCAATTTAAGGGCATTGATGTGTTAACATATGTGGATATATGTGTATATAACATTATGATGACAGAAAAACTGTCAGTATATCGTAAAACATATGTAAATTTATCACATACACACGGCATACCCACACATTTATTTTGTTATACAACAGTTATTGAGTAGGACAACACAAAAAGTTAAACGAAACTCATCTAGTAGTTATAGTCAAAGCAAGATCAGATAATTAAAGCTGATTTTTGTGAAAAGTTCATTGAGCTCCACAATCACAGCGGGCCTTATCTAATGATCAGAATGAATATTGTTTTGCTGTGATCATTTTGGTGTGTAACTTGTGATAACTACAAATAAACTTTGGGAGTGTTGTGCCTTATATTTATCGAGAACGTGAAGTGAGAGGTACTGACTATTATTATTTTATTAAAACCCAACAAACAATTAAATAAATGACAAGATAATACTTTTCAGCAAAAATATATATTAAATAAGAAAATTTAAATTAATAATATTCATGGCATGAAGTTGATCTTTTATCAGCAGTGTTGAGTATATTTGATTATTAGTGTTTAAATTTTGCACAGAATATTAACAGAAACTAACACAAGAAATCTTTATTCGTATTTACCACAAAAAACACAGTTGTCAATACAATATATCTTTATATGCATCATTGTTATAAGGTAAGTCCACCCATGGAAGATCATTCTTTATGGTATGTATGTTAAATTTAAATTGGATAATATAGTCTTTACTCGCTTTCGGGCTCATTTCTGTAATTCAAATATAGATACGTTTTTGCTTGTTTTAAATATTTTGTATCTTTCGACTATTTACTCAATCTTCCACTCCCTGGTCTACTTCAACTCATCCTTTTTATACCTGTTTTAAGTTAATAAACTAATCATATTAATTTTTAATTCAATAACTGTTTTGTTTTTAGTTGCTCTAATTGTGGAGTCAACTATTCCTTTCTTTAATAACCTGATAACTAATTTATGTTTATTGATTTTATGAGAGAATGAATCAAATTATCTCCTCGAAGTTCCTACATGGTTTGGGCTTTATAGATATCTAATAAATTATTCATTGATTTTTAATTAATTGTTATTTATTGAATATAATTTTTTTGAGGACCCACAAATTTTATATTCGTATATTTTATTAGTACCTTCATTTGCTGTCCATACAATATTTCGATTTAAAATTTTTTAACCAATTTTATTAATTTTGGTATTTATTTGTACGTAACGTAAAATAAAAAATTAAATTAACATAAATTTTTTTAATTAAGAATATTTTAACAATAAAAATAAAATATTTCCAAAACAACTCTCATGGTTGGGCTGTGTTGATCAACGAGAATAATTAGAATTATTGCTATAGAAAAAATATTCCTATGGGACATAATTGATGTTTTTATCAGGGAAGAGAATAATAATAAAACTAATTTTTTTAAATTTTAAAAAAAATTAAAATTGTGTTTAGAAATAAAATAAAATTATATTTGATAATATTTTGTAATTTATTATCTAGAAAAAACACTGGTCAGATGCGCATTGCTTTATTTATTTTTGAATTCAAGGAACGTCTAAAATTTTATTTATTTATTAAATAATATTTGAAGAAAAGTAAAATTTTCATTAAAACAAATTTGATATTAATTATTTCAAATAAATATTAAATATATTATAAAAAATAAATTAAAGTATAATTTATTTGACTTTTAATGATAAATTTATATTTTTTATCATTTTGCGGCTCAATTCTATATTTGAAAATTTGAAATGTTTGTATTTATGTATTTTGTTTTAATAATACAGTTTTTATTTGTAATATTTTCGTTTTTAATATAATACTATAAATAACAAATTGTAGTCTATTTATTGAGAAAATTTTATCCCGTCGACATATGAGGCTATATTCCATATTACAAACGTTTAACTCGTCGTAAAAAATGTATTTTATGTAATCACGGGATAGAAAACCTACTTGATTATATTCTACAGTGTGATAATACTGTCGTTCTTTTAGTCATCACCGTATTCTGTATCATATGTACAAAGGGTAGGGTGGCGTGGTATAGTACAATGCGTTATCACATTATTTTGTCATTACACCAAGCCACGTTTAGACAAATCACCTATAATGTAAAACAAAAATCAATAAATTTATAGCATATAAACACACAAACTCACCTTGAGGCTGCTTGTAAAATAGTCACTGAGAGAAACCCTACATTATGGAAAATCAAAAAGTGATAGAGAAATAAAATAATGCACATTAACACAACCCATAATAAAATATGCATGTAAACTTTTACCATGTAGCCATCAGAAGTTGAAAAAACCCCTATAATAAATTAATTTAGACATTTTTGAGATATTTTTTCAAAAGAAATGGTGGAAAAAATTTTAAAATTTAATTTTGAGGAAACTGATCCAAATATTTTTGAAAATTATGATATTTCTTTATAAGATTTATTTGAAAATTGAAATTAATTTAATATTTCCATAGAATTTCAGACATTTATTCATAAACAATTCCATTTCGCGACGATGAAGAAATCGCATTGTACGATTTATTTGAAAATTGAAATTAATTTAATATTTCCATAGATTTTCAGACATTTCTGCAGAAACAATTCCATTTCGCGACGATGAAGAAATCACATTGTACGATTTATTGGAAAATTGAAATTAATTTATTATTTCCATAGAATTTCAGAAGTTGCTAGGCCCTCAACAGCACCTGAGACTCTAACAAAAAAGCATACACTGTAAATTTTATTTATAAGTTATAAAAAATTATTCTTCTTATAGAATTTCGGAAATCGATAAAATAAGAATTATAAATGCCATGGAAAATGGGGAAGACTATTTCCATTTTGGAAAATTATTAGAAATATCCAGAAATTCCATCAAAACTATAATATATAAATACAGGAAATTTTGGAAATTGTCACAAGGCGAGATTGGAGGCAGTAAATCCAAAATTTCGGAAGAACATGGCAATAAACTACTTGATTTTGTCGAGAAAAATGTTTATTCTTCATTACAGGAAATGAAGAACTTCCTAATCTCCGAAAATTTAAGTGTTTCCACAAATACCATTTCCCGTTTTCTTGGAAATCATTTAATAACCACAAAGCAAATAAGTCCATCGGTCGCTGAAAGAAATTCAGATCGCGTCTTGGATCTTAGAATGGAATACAAGACGCGGTATTTATAAGAAGCATGGATGGATTCTGAATTAATATATATTGATGAATGTGGCTTTAATGCTTGGACAAGCCAGAAACTTGAAAGAAATAAAAAAGGTGAGCGATTATACGCCACACTTTCAACGAACATAGGGTGAAATATGTCTTTGGCTATCGCAATTGGAGTCAATGGACCAGTCCATCATAAATTAATAGTAGGATCCTATAAAAAGGATACCTACCAGATCTTCATCAACGAAATAACTTCAAAATTGAATGGAACTGGATATCATTTTATCAACGATAATGCTTCAATTCATGGTGGTGCAATATCGCAAAATTACTTTATTGAAAATTTACCACCATATAGTCTTTTTCTGAACCCAATTGAAAGTGTGTTGAGTAAAATCAAATTCAATATTCGGAAATCTATATCAAGAGCAGGTGGATTCAGTTCCATGAATTTCCAATCCAGATTCGATTTTCTGAAGGACGCACTGGACAGCGAGCTGGTGAAAGAAGACTACAAAGATTTAACTAATTACTTTGTGCATATTAGGAGATTTTTTCCGAAATGTATAAAAAAAATACATATTTTTGGAGATTAGTTATTGTTACTTACTTGATTTCCTAAATATTATTTATAGTAATATATATGAAATAGTTGATCAAAGTTATATTTAAGAGCTTGAATTATGATCATATTTCCTTATGAAATCATAATTCAACTCTTAAAATTTTTTAACTTTAAGTTTTATAACTATATAAAAAATAACTTACTTAGCAGCCATTTAAAAAATGGATGAAATGTATTTATTTTTCACAAACAATAAATTCCGACAAGTTGATTTAAACCTGATTCAGTTCGTTAAAAACTCCTATAATAAAATGAAAAAATCAATAAAGTTATAATATGGGGACATAAATACTTACCCGTGTCTGCATTTAATTTGTTCAACTGAATAAAAACTTATATTATATGAAGGAATTATAAGAAAAAAAATTTTAACGTAAAAACATAATGCATAGTAAATAATGCATGCAAACTTTCAAAATGTAGAAATGTTCGTTCAATAAAAACTCTTATAAAACTATTTTAGTAACTTTTTAGACAAGTTTTTTTTAAATTAAAGCCGAAAATTTTTGAAAAAAAATACCAATTTAATATTTGTACAACTTTTCAGATATTTCAATATTATCCATCGAAACTCTAGTTTTTTGAGGAGATGAAGAAATAACAATGTAACATTTAACTTGTAATTAAAATAAATTCATTTTTTACCTCATTTGCAATTTACCAGAGCAGTGGAACCAGAACCTTCAAATGAGGAGTTTAAAAAATACGGAAAGCATAAGTTTTCCGATAACTTAAGTTAAAAAAAAATTTTTATAAAGTATAAAAAATCCAAATCATTAATACCATTGAAAATGGGGAAGATTTTTATAAATTTGGGAAATTAACAGAAATTTCCAAAGTCTCATAAAATCAATAATTATCAAAAATTTGGATTTGTCAAAAGTTAAATATTTTGGATTGGTGTTGTTATTTTTTAATAAATTTAATTATTTATTTTAACATATATGGAAATCAAATGATGAAATTATTATTTAGTTTGGTGACATTGATTTTCATTGTTACCTTATTTATTTGATTTTTTCATTTTATTTTTTAAAAATAAAAATTTTCATCTCCTTAAATTTTTATTTAATTCCAATTTATTGAAACGTTTTCAGTGTTTTAACTTAGTTTGTTCAATTGGATTATGTTTCATTTTTAAAACAAAATACTATCCAAACTTCAAACCACTATTCACTCTATATAAATATTAATCGTAACCAAAAAGAATATTTATTAAAGAGAGAAAAACAAATAATAATTTTAATTAAAAGAAACATAATACAATTTTCGCAAAATTAAAATAAAACTATTGGATATTAATTAAATGGACATTTAATTTTTTTATTAGTTTAAAATTTCTCCTTACGGAGAATTTATTTACAAAAAATTAACTTCTCCTAATTGAAATTAATTCAGAAAATTTCTCCTAAACGTAGATTTTATTTCTATCAATTTAAAATATCTCGTTATTGAAAATTTGCTTTAAATAAACTTGAATATTAAATAATTGAATATTAACATTTCTCCTAAATGGAAATATTATACATTCATCTTTCTTTATGGAGTTTTTATTTTGTATTTTATTTTCCTTTAGTGCGATCTTGATTTATGTCTAGTGAGACTGCCTTATAATTGATATCTAATTTTTAGGTACCTAGTTGTTCAGTACATAGTTATTCTACGCCTTTTGTTCTTCCTTCAATTTTTATCAAAACTTGGTCATTTACTCTAAATTCTCTATTTATTCTATTTTCCTGTTTATATTTCATTTTTTCTGTGTTAGCTAGGACCTTATTTTGTATCTCATGCCTGTCTGTCACATCGTTAACGGTATCTTCCCATCAATGTCGAATTTTATGGATAAAAATAATTTCCGCTGGGGTTTTACCTGTCGATTTTTGTATGGTATCATTTAACATGAATTTTATTTCCAGTAATGCATCCGGCCAATCATTGCGTTTCTTATCTTTTAATGAGACATTCAAATAACCTCTTATCGTTCTGAACTGTCTTTCTATTAAACCATTTGCACTG
Source organism: Schmidtea mediterranea (assembly GCA_022537955.1). Lineage (NCBI taxonomy): Eukaryota > Metazoa > Platyhelminthes > Tricladida > Dugesiidae > Schmidtea > Schmidtea mediterranea. The sequence continues at coordinate 269,576,325 of CM039679.1, read as the reverse complement.
TGTACTTCTATATCGTGATTTTTCATTAATTCTTTAAATGTATGAGATTCAAATGTTTTCCGAAAATCAACATGAACTATTTTTTGAGATCCGAATTTCAGGATCCATATCCCCATAATTGTATCAACCGTTGTTTTATTGTCTTGTTTTGAAAATGAGGTCAATGTTATGTATCGACCAAATTGATCGATCATAGCGAAAATATATTTCTTACCACGAAAACTTATTTTAAGTAGACAACAAAAGTCTATATGAATTATTTCAAATTAGCTCTGCTGCTTGTTTTATTATTGTCTCTTTTGTCTTGGTTATCATTGCCTTCTGTTTTTGGCAGTTTAAACAGTTACCTATTAACATTTTTATGATTTTAATCATGTTTTTCATGTCATATCCCGGCATTTCAGGAACTAATTACGAAAGTATTAAAGGTTTTTTGAAAAGATGGAGTGATGGTGTATCAAGACGATATATTAATATTTACAAAGAATGAAAATCAATAAAACAAATTTAGAAGAGTACAAAAGAAAGTTTCAGAAACAGAACTTAGAATCAATCAAAAAAGGAAGGAGGTGAAATCTTTAGGGCACATAATAAATCAATATGTGATACAAACGGACCGAAAGAAGATATAAGCCATAATTTCATCCCAAAGACCAAAGTGTGTAAAGAATTTGAGAAGATTTTTATATGCAATTATTATCGACGATTCATAAAAGAGTATGCAAAGAAGGCAAGAGCATTAGAAAGTATACTTGAAAAAATAATGAGGAAATAATGTGGAAAGAAATGTGTGAAAAAGCGTTTGGAGAATGAAAAAAGCACAGACAACAGCCTGATATTAGTATTCCAAGACTTCAGAAAAGAATATTGGACACGCAAGCGAGTTTCGATACTATGGGGCAGGGTTGTCACAAAAGATGAAAGAGAATACGAACATGTTATTGCATATGGGTCACACTCTATGAGCAGTCACGAAAAAAGATTCCTATAATACTAGGTAGATATAATTGGCAATATATAATTTTTGTAAGCATTTTAACTATAATTTATATGGAAAATATTTCAATTGAGAACGGGTCATAAAGTGATTACATTTATGTTGACAACAAAGAAACCAATCACGGCTCAATTTCAGGCATGTACCAACTATTTAAGTAGTCTGGATATTAAAATGGAATACAGAAAAGACACAATACATACAAGCGCAGATATTTATCTAGAAAACCATGTAAAACATGTGTACAGTGTATGGTGGAACATGAAGATCATAAACGGGCAAATCAAAACGATAATATTAACAGTAACAATAAATAATGATGGTTAAAATGGCAAAAAGACAATGAGAAGATACAAAGAATAAAAAATAAGATGGAAGTAAAGAATATCAATTAAGGATTGTGAATAACACAGTACTAGCATAAAAAGGTAAGATATGGATACCAGTCGAAAATAGACGGAAGAGGATAGAAGAAATACACATGTTACTATACCATGTAGAAACACAAATATTTACCTAATATATTCAGAATAATTTTGACATGGAGCATTTTCCGAAAAGGATAAAAATGGTGACGGCGACCTGCGAAAGATTTTAGAAAACGAAAACTTTGTCGACGAAGACAATGCAGGAAAATTAGATAATAAAAGAATAATGAACCGTTCGAGAAAATATATATGGATACCTGTGAACCATTCAAAAACGTTCAATAAAAAAATAGATGCCGAATTATTGATCACTATATTAAGCACATATCACAATCACCAATGACCACGGAAGACCAAAAGACGATAAGGGAAATATTGTGAAATAAGTGGATATTAAAATTTGGAGCTACAAAAGAACTTTATGTAGATTGTGGGAAGAATTTTGAAGCAAAAAGTATAAAGGAATTAGCAAATGCATCCGGAACAGAAATAATATGTTCAAGCCAGCATCACCACAAGACAAATGGCATTATTGAAAGACAGTTACAAACGACCAGAGAGTACATCAACGCCTCACTAAATGAAGAGGGAAGAAAAAACTTACCAAAAATAGAATACACACTAAATGCAACAGTGCTAAAAACAACCGGATTAAGTGCAGCAGATGTTATATTTGGACGAAAATTTGATAGAATGAAATGGCGCAAGAAGTGGGAATACATAAAAAAGATATTTGGAAAGAAAACAAAGGAAAAAAGAGTAAAGTCAAGTGAAAACAAAATCTGGATAAGTTTTGAAGTGGGATATACGATAATAATAAAACTAAAAATTAACAAATAAAGCTGATTTAAGATGGAAAGGACCCTACATGGTAATAAAAAACTCATGAATTCAGTGATTTAGTCAAAGATTTAAATAAGAAGAAAATGTTTAGAAATGTTGAGAGCATCAAGCATTTTAAAAAAGGGAGAAAAATCAAAAATGTTATACATCTTAGACGAGATATGCAAATGCGTTGTGACAACTACAGTTATTTGAAAATACATAATTGTGTCACTCACAGTCAAGATGTGGATTATGCAATAAATCAACTCCTCTCAAATCAAGCTATCCATTCAGTCGAACAAAATCTTTGACCATTTTATTCTTTTTTACAAATGTTCTCTATCAAAATAATACAGCTTTAGAATTTTTTTCAGGATATTGCGCTTTCAATTCTATATAGAAAAATGCAATTGCAATGTTTCAAAATCTGCCACAAAAGCTAAAGTTTTATTATGTACCCCATAACTGAAGGTTTAATTTATTATTCAATTTATATTTTACATTTTTCGCTCTATATAAAGATAATTAAAATTAATCACTAATCAAATATTATTAATTGTAATTAATCTAATTTAATTGGTGGCTTTTCAAAAATAATTTTATTGGTTGATAATTTGTTTTAATGAATCCGATGAACTGAATCCTTCTATGAAATGAAACAGGAAATTTACGTTTTATTTATTTTATTTAATATTTGGAAAAGTTACCGTTCAAGCACAATTTCTGTGAATGTCAATAAATTCTCCGATGTATTTTTTGAAGTTGCATCAAATTGTGCCTTGCCGGGGGGTATCAATCAACGCGTTTGCCCATTTTCTATGAAATGGATGGGAATAAACAACAGTTATGTTAAAGATATGAATATTGAATTTACATCAAATCTCAACTTAGGAGGCTGCTTGGTTCACTGTATGAATAACAGTCAATGTTTCAGCCTTGATTACAGTAAACCATATTGTTATTTCAATTATTTTTCAGACGGATTTTCAAACGATTTGTCTTCTTTTACATTATATTATTTGGCATGCTGCGATGGTAAAGTCTTATTTATTTTTTTAATATTTTATATTTATATAAACAAAAAATTATTTGCGTCAAAGAGTTTGCATGGTTTTCATCAAAATTATCAAGAAGCTTAAAAATAGAACCGTTAAAGAAAATAATTGGATTGTTTTTGCAAATTTTTGTAAAAATTTATAACTCTTAGTAACAGGATAATGGCAGTTTATATACGCTTAAAACTCCCTATTTCCAATAAAATTCAATACAGGCCTTTACTGAAAATATTGAGGATCCTTGTATGGTAGTCGAAAAATAAAATGACATATTTGATATGTAACAGGCCACTAACGAATAATGAAACTATATCACAAGTATTGTGACCCGCCATGAACGTTAGGACTAGCTAGAACAACATGTTGTGTGTCCTGCCATTATAGTGTTAATCTCAGTAATTTTTATTTTACTATTTCCTTAAACTTTTGACTGCAGAAATCTGATTTACTCTATAAAACAAGAAAAGTATTTTTTGGAGATTTGACAACCTTCAGAGAATTCACTGAATTTATGCCCCACCGTCGAACTGTTAAATACTTGATTTTATAAAATTATATAAAAATATTTTTGTATTTATTACTTGCAATTTGATAGTGAATAAAATTTTTTCTTTCTTTTTAATAATCATTTAACAGCTTCCTATTGTCAATAAATATAATTTTATTTATCTTTGATTTCATTTAAATGATTTTTTTGTTTAAAATATTGATCATTAAATATCAATTATCTTGTATGGATATTTCTAGAAAAATCGAATGATAAATTGAATAATTTATAGTAAAGTAATTTCGATAAAATAATAATTTTTTTCCTTTTGGAACTTATTATTGGTATTTATTATAAAAAGCGATATAGCTATAAATTTAGGCCCGAGAGAGAAATTTATTTCAATATTGTATGCTGAATATTTTAAACAAAAGTAATTCCTTAAAAAATGATTTAAGAAAGTTTAAATAAACATACAGAATATGTTTGTATAAGAAATAACAGACAATTAAATATTAGTTCTTTTACTTTTTAAGCCAAGAAATTATTTTTCTTTCTAATCTTTTCTGAAATAAATTTAGTTATTTTGCGAGGCCTTGAAATATTGTTTACTTTTTTTGTCTCAATGCAACTCCGTTGATAAGAAACTAAGATTTTTACAAAACAAATCGAAATATAATTGTTTAATATAAATTAATCAGATTTCATCTGTCATAAAAATTTAATAATAATCTAGAATGTACTTTTTGGAAAGTTTAATTTTTAGTTTTGTTCTATCCAGTCGCCTTCAGATTCTATGAAAATCTATTACTTTGCAGCCTATAAAAAAATATAAAAAGAAAAACGTTTAAAATATCTTATTAGTTTATTTGAAGAAATATAAAATTGTTCTACAAATTTCGTACATTTGTATAAAATTACTTGTCCACCCAGTATTGAACTTTAAATAGTATTTGTAATTTATAATTTTTGTAATATTAAAAACATTAATTATAATAAAAATAAATCTTTATAATTAATATTATATATAAAATAAAATTTCTTATCAATTCCAAGTTTTTAATATTTGTGTAGAACTTTATAATGTGTAGATTATAATTGCTTTGTATTGGAATAAATTTGTCGTCTTATTTTTTATTTTAATATAATAGTAAAAATAATGATGATAAAAAAATAATAACAATAATAATAATATAAACATAAATTTAATAAATAACCGTGTAAGCAATTTTCGCAATGTTTATTCATAAAATATCTTCACAAGATCCTGATCATTCATAATACAAAATTCACAAAAATTTTCTCTTTCTGCTCTTTCAAACATAGAAGGAGCAGAAAGATAAAGCTTTTGTGAATTTTGTATTATGAGTGATCAAGATCTTGTGAAAATAGAAATATTTCATATTTTATGAATAAGCATTGCGGAAATTGGTTACACAGTTATTTATTAAAAAAAATTATTTTTAAGTTTATAATAATAATAATAATAATAATAATAATAATAATAATAATAATAATAATAAGTATAAAACGATGATTCCTTGGTAGCAGCATAAATTAATATATCAGATAAGTGAATAACAAAATAAGCCCTTGATGCGAAGTAATAATTATATTTTTGAAAAAAGTTTCGATTATTAAATAATAAGAGAATTATTTAATAATCGAAACTTTTTTCAAAAATATAATTATTACTTCGCAGCAAGGGCTTATTTTGTTATTCACTTATCTAATAATAATAATAATAAATAAATTTATATTGTGCGTCTTGCCCTTAATGATCCTTTCTTGGTAGCATCATAAATTAAAAGTTAAACAAATAATAGTCTTTCCAAAAATAGAAATGAAACTTCTAAATAAGGTGAAAAATACCATTTTTTGACATTTTCATTCCTTATTTATTTATTATTTGCAATAATTATTTCTTAATTTTCAATTTTATTATTGTTTACTATTTATTTTGGTTCATTATTATTTACGTTGTGTTCATTCATTAGAATAAATCTAAAACCATAATGAAATTGTATGCATAAAATGGTGATTCCTTGGTAGCAGCATAAATTAATATAACAGATAAGTGAATAACAAAGTAGGCCCTTGCTGAGAAGTAATAATTATATTGTTGAAAAACGTTTTGATTATTAAATAATCCTCTTCGGTTCCAAAAGAAAGAGGATTTATTACAAACATGAAACTTACTTTTCAATATCACATTATCATTTTCCATATGTATTCTTTGTTTATTTAATACAAACTTTAAGCACTGTTTTTTCCAAATGTTCTGCTTTTGTTGAAGTATTCAAATTTAGTCATAATTCTGGTACACTTCAACAACTCTTATAACATAATAAAAATAAATAAACTTAGATTATAGAGACATGGCGATGTTATTGTTTTTGAATGAATAATTACCTTTGCTTTAAAAAGTGAAAAGTAGAAGAAAAAATGAATTTAGCACACAAACGTCACACGAACTAAAAATTGCATTCGTTTTAAAAATGAATAATAACTTAATACATTATATTATTATTATATATTATTAATTCTAGTATAAAATTAACCTGACTTAGATTTTTAGAATAAATCCAACAAATCTCATAGAAATTCCATAAAATTTATAAATTCATTAATACATAAATTTCAGTAAAATTTCATTATTTTGAGTTACTCTAGTTGGATCTACGCCCTATTTGTATTATAAGTGTTGTTATTCAGTTGAAACAGGTGTAAATGATGAGTCTAGGAAATCTTGCCGGGTAATTCTCCCAAAACAATTCCCCTGGATTTTTCCCTGCATATTACCCCTCCGCAAACTAGGAATTCCCTCTCCAAGAAATACAAAGCAAACAAAAAGAAAACAAAATGAAGTCGAAAATAATATTTTGTTAGCATACAAAATTTAATATTACAAAAAAATAGTAAATAACTACAAAGCATTCAAAATTAAATCGAACAAATTTTTAATTAGAGGCATAAAATACATGAAATATAAATTGCAATATTTAAAATAATATTAAATAAATTCGACAAACTATAAATACAAGGAATACAACGGGTAATATTTTAAAAACGTATGTAAAATTTAAATTCTGAGCTATTCCTTTGAGATAGTTAAAAATGTTCTGCTTTGAAATATCTGCGACGATGGTGTAGATGCGACCATTGTAATCTATATATTTCTTTCTTGAAAGCTGAGGCACGTCACCTCCAAGCAGTTTAATATAGTTATGTTGGTGAAGGGGATTGGGGAATTCCGGGGGAAATATCCTAGTTTGTGGGTTCAATTTTCAGAGGTATATTTCGGGAGGAATTGTCCGGGGGCGATTTCCTGATACGATAAATATTGTATACATCAGAAATGCATAAACATAGAACCCACACACATTCATATCCAAGTAATAAATCTTATTTTAAAACTTATTTTTTATAATGTGGCTTATTGTTAAATGCAAAACAGAAAATAAGGTTTTTATATGTATATTTAATTTATAATTTATTTATAAAATCTAATTTTTATACAATTTAAAGAATAAATTTAAATCATACTGATACAGAGTATGCAATGGTGAATGATGATAAAATATATAGCTATAACATAATTATAAAATATCATGTATTTAAACAAAACACATTGCAAAATATCGCCAAAACTCATTTATACCATAATTTATATTGTGGGCACACAGATCTTATTTTTGTTTTAATATGTCTAAAAATTATGAAAAAGTAGGTAGATGTGTCCCATCTAGCGCACTTTTTGGTACAACCCTAACAAAAAAAACAAAACAAACTGAAATATAAAGTAAACACAAAAATTACAAAAATAATGAATAAGAACAAGAACGTATATCGGTATACATTTATTAATTCAATAAACAGTTGGCTGAGCTGTTGGATGATCTGTTGGATAAGCTGTTGAATGAGCTATTGGATAATCATATGGAAAATTATTGGGTCTGACATAAAGACATATATAATAATTATTCACTTGATAATATCGATTCATTGTATTGTGGCAGTTGTCATCATGGCTTGTAGATTGACAATACTTCGGATAAAGATTACCTGAAACATGAAAAAGTTAAATAAGTTTGGTTGTAATAACTAAAAACTCACATTTAACATTCACGGTAGAGAATTTTTCAAGTTCGTTATAATTTGTTTCATAAAATATTCCATTATTCATGTTTTCAATTTCAATATTTAAATCATCTAATTAATTAAATAATCATAATTAATAATTTAAATAAAAGTAAAAAATTACCATTTTTATATTCATTTCTTTCATTATTCGATCTTGAATCTTGAAAGTATCTAAGAGTTAATAATTTAAATATCATTAAAAATAATCAAAAGATTACTTGTATCATATTTATCAATGTGCAAAACGTCTTGAAGGGTTGTCCTCTTTGCCAATACTAAAAACGTTAATAGTTAGTTAGTTATATTATAAATACACTTACTTTTGGCAACGATACTACTTTTCGATTCTCCGAATTGTCTGAGGTGATGCCCGTGATGTTGTAAAAACATTGACCATCTACCAGATGTTATGGTGAGACATTCTGGACTCAAATAACCAAGGAAACCAAGATCATTTATCTTGAAATATGATGATGTAACAAGTTCACAGTAGCAAACATCTTTGTGACTGATAGCCACGCAAAATTTATACGTATTGCAATAATTCACTAAAGAAATAGTAAATTAAATATACATAAAAAGTAAACTTACTTATGATAATATTTTAATAATAATTTAAATAATAATTGATTGTTTATACCTCAAAATCATTCGTTTATACTAATTAAAATCGATTGTTTATTCTAAAAATACATCCAAATCGAAATTTTTAATCAATTTAAATTGAATAAATTATAAATATGATGTTTGAAAATTAAATTTAATAACATAGGTTGCTATAGTTACATGAAAATCATAAATATCAAGATTGAGTAAAGTACAAAATGAAAAATACTTATTAATTTATATCACATCGAGTAACTTTTAAAAAAAAATATATGTTTATGAAATAAATTATTAGTTGATTACCCAAAGAGAAATAAATTAAATAAAATAAAACTAATATGTTTGAAAACCAAATTTTTAAAGTCAAATTAAATAACACAGTTTGCTATAGTTACATGGAAAAGATTAATATCAAGATAAATCAATGATATATGATGGTCACATTGGTAAATCAACTTTTTAATAAATTATTTTGAGTAAAGTACAAAATGAAAATACTTATTGATTTAGTTCTAAGCAATTAACTTTTCAAAAATATAAACTTATGCAATAAGTTATTTTTTGATTCCCTACAAAGAAATGAATTGAATAAAATGTAATTTTTAATACTTAAAACTCTGATAAAAATCTTAAATTTAGAAGTCATTGATTTAATTTCATTTTCAAAAGTTATTATTTAATTTTATAAGGACTTTATTCAATTCATTTCTTTGTAGGGAATCAACAAATAACTTATTGCATTTTATTGAGTGTAAAAGCTAATGTTACCACTTACTTTTGACGAAGAATATTCATTTGATAATTGTGAATATTGTTATTTGTGCAATAAGAATATAGTAGATAAGATTAGAAGTTGTAATGCTAATAGAAGCATCAAAGAATTATTACCTGTAGTTTTTCAAAATTTACGGGGATATGATTTACATCATATTTTTAAGTATGGAATAAATCAATTTCACAATTGGAACTTATCATGTATTCCAATTAGTAGTGAAAAGTTCTTATCTGTTATGGTATATGTTAGTAAGCTTAGGATACGTTTTATCGACTCTTACCAGTTTGTTAATGACTCATTAGCTAGGGCTGTGAAAACTTTGACTAGTTTACCTTTAATGAAATCTGTTTTTACTGGTACCATTGTTAATGAAAAGGTATTTTTCCGTACAACTTTGCCACTAGTTTAGATGTCCTTGAAAATACTTATGGATTGACTCCAATCTGGGAAGGAGTGAGTGAAATTGAATATGAGAAAGCTCAATTAATTTGGACTGAAACTAAATGTGTAAATTTACTTGACTATATGATGATATACTTGAAACTAGATTGCTTTGTTTTAGCTGAGCTTTTTCAACAATTTCGGGCGAAATCTATAGCTCATAATAGTTTAGAGCCTTTAAATTATTTTGGTATTCCGGGAATGTCTTGGAGTTCTGAGTTAATAACTTTAGATAAACCCATTGAACTATTGCAAGACATGGAAATTTATAATTTCTATGAGTGTGGTATTTGTGGAGGTCTTACTTTTGTTAATAAACACTTTGTAAAAACTGATGAAAGCACTGTGTTACTTTATACAGATATTAATAATTTATACGGTTGGGTTTTAAGTCAACCTTTACCTTGTGACGAATTCATTGGATACTTGATGGTTTTGATTCAATATTGTCTGATTGTTTGTCTTTAAATCTTGAATCTTTGTCTTATGGGTATACTCTTGAAGTAGATTTTGAAATTCCTTCTGATCTTCACGATAAGTTAGACGACCTTCCAATTGCTGCTGAGAAAATGAAACCTGAGGAATCTAAGGTTGAAAAATTGTCGTTGACTCATTACCCAACAAAGTATTATGTGATTCATTGGCGTTTACTAAAATTATACTTGTTTCTTGGTGTTAAGGTCACACATGCAAATAGAGCTGTAAGATTCAAACAGTCTTCTATTTTTAAAAACTACATTGATACCAATACCTAGTTAAGAGCAAAATGTACAAACACGCTAGATAAAAAATATTATAAGCTCCTAAATAATATTTTGTATGGTAAAACCGTCGAAAACCTGAAAAAAAGATTGAGTTTAAGATTATGTAATACAAAAAAGAAGATGATTACATATGCTTTCAAACCAAATTTTCAAAAAAGTATCAAAATTGCAGATGATTTAATTGCTTCTTTGTTAAATCCTGACTTTGTATGCTTAGATCGACCGGTACTTAATTTGTCCAAACTTAGAATATATGAGCTTTAGTATACAGATTTGGAAAAGTAACATCGTCAGTTTAATTGTGAGATTAACATCGTAGCTGGAGATACTGACTCTTTTCTCGAAATCAAAAATTGTAAACTAGATATTCTTCTGTCTGAAATGGTTAAGGATAACTTTTGAACACGTCTAATTATCTGTCTAATTACCCACTTTACAATAAAAATCTCGATTCGGTCATAGGTAAATTCAAGGATTAAAGCAAGGGAGAAGGTTATGACGAATGAGTATTCCTTAGACCCAAATGCTATAGTTTACTAGGTAAATCATCTTGTCTAAAAGCTACGGGAGCGACATTGAAGGACAAAACGTTAACCCATAAATCTTATAAGGACTGTTACGAGAAAAACACTACGTTTTCTGTACCTAAATTTTGTATTGATACAAACAATCACCAACATTATATTTTTAAAACTTAAAAGGTTGCACTAACAAAAAAAAGAGGATAAAAGGGTTTGGGTAGAAAAGAATGTAAGTCTAGCATACGGTCATTATATGATTGAGACTAGCAATGAATAAAGATAATAATTTTCTACATGACAGCTCAGCCAACTGTTCATTGAATTAATAAATGTATACCGATATACGTTCTTGTTCTTATTCATTATTTTTGTAATTTTTGTGTTTACTTTATATTTCAGTTTGTTTAGTTTTTTTTTGTTAGAGGGTACCGTAAAGTGCACCAGATGGGACACATCTACCTACTTGAAAAATTTCTAAATAATAGAAAATTAAATAAATAATATTCTCCTGGGTCAGAATTCTTTGAAAAATATTACGTGTACACAAATTGTTCAAATTTCATATCTTTAACTCTGCCAAAACGTAAAATCTTCTAAATCAATAATTTTGGTATGAAAACAAACAAAAAAATGATTTATTGACATATTTTATTTATTTATATATTTACCAGTAAACTTAGAATAAATTAGAAATTAATAATTAGAAAGAATTAAATTGACAAGATATCATAGGCGCAATATATGAGGATTCCTGAAAATTATAAAAAATAATAAAATGAATAATTGTTCTTATGCATCCATTTGTGTTTTCAATGCTCGGTTAAGTTTGTCAATATTGGAAAATATAATTATTTAAATTCTTTTTGTTAAGGTTTCTTCAAATTTGTGGATTTAGCAAATATATTGCCGAAGTCAATCATCATTTTCTCGTCATTAGAAAATCAAAAGGTCTTACGTGTCAAGCCTAACAAGGTTTGTTATTCAACGAAGTTTTTGTGATTTAAAACTATTTAAGTTTGTTGTTGACGTAATCTTATATTAATATGCAATATTCATATACACAAAATAATTAGTACTTTTATTTTTATACTATACGTGCATAGGTTGTAGGAAAAGTGGAGCTTTCAGTCCCACCAAAGACCTTGAGTCATCAAGCAAGTAAATTCATTCAATAGTACTTGAGTCAGTAGAGCTTTAAAAAAACCTTTGTTTACTTATGATTTATTTTAAATAAAAAATAAAAATAAAAATAATAAAAACCTCTAAATATATTTATTGAACACATTTACAGAGTGGAATAACATTGAATTCAAGCAATTACAATATTATAAATTATTATATAAATTTTATTTGATATAATAAATATATTATTATCAAATGTATCTCATTTGTATACGATATAAATTCAATGAAAAATTAATCTAAAATAATCAATCAAAAAATTTGGTTTTTAATAAAATTTTGTAAAGAAAATTGCAAACGCGCAATTAACTGAAAATATTGTGATCATTTTTCTTTTTAATGGGTATTACACCGGGTTAATTTCGTATTCATCGCGTGATTTAAAAAAGTATGTGCCAATGCATCGAGAAGTGTATACATATTTCTGCTTATAGCATATTGAATGTGTTAATAATGTATAAATTGTTTGAGAGTGTTTAGTTAGAATTTTGAAACTAAAGACATAATTCATGAATCCAATAATAAAGTTTATTTATTAAAATTTTAATTTCAAGATATTTTTGCTACTAAATCATTATTATTTAAACAAAAATTGAAAAGATAACAATTTTTAAATTACACAAACTTCAAAAATTCTAACTTCTTTACGATTTTACAATGATTTTGAGATTTAGTTGAAATAAAAATCCAAAGATTTTACTTCTTTTGACTCTGACTTCACTTGAGTTCCTGGATATCAAATAAACAAACTCCTAACAAAATATATGTTTTCTTTTCCTTAAGATTTTAAAGTTCTTTGTGAATTTATATTATTATTTTATATTATTTTATATTATTATATTATTTGTGAATTTATATTATCTATATAATTTTATTAATTCATTTTTTTGAAATTTATTTCTATTTATAGATTCTTTCAAAGTTGATCACCAATTTGAATTCTTTATTCAAATTTATTTTTGCAAATTATTTATTTTTTTCCTAAATGTTTAGGTTAATTTAAGTTTTTTTACTTATTATTTAAATCATTTTAAATTCAACATGTGAGTTATAAAATATTTTCGTTGGAATTTTGATTTTGTTTAATTTTATAATTTTTTATTTTTAATTATTTCTAAAGAAAATTGTCGTTATTTGTTAAATTTTTATTTGCTAATTCCAGCGCTTTACTGAATGAGTTTTGTTTTAATCTCCTCCGCTGTTAGATTTCACGATATATCTTTATTGTTGAAAAGATTTTACTATTATTTCAATATCTGTATAAAAAGGTATTTTTTGTGAATTGTAGAAGGTCTCAATATCGTCTGGTTCAATTAATTATTTCTGGAATTTAATGAGATGCATTTACCTGGTTAAAATTGGAGAATACAATTTTGTGGAATATATTTAAAAGAGTATGACATTGTAATCAGAATGTTAAAGCCTTATCGGGATATTTGCATATTTCAGCAGTGGGACATTTATTGTATTGTTTATTAGTTTATCTATAAGTGGAAAAGAAACTTAACTTTTAATCAGTAACGAATTTTGAGATTATTTATTACATAATTGTTGTCTCCGTATATAGCATTTGGTGATGGCAGCCTTGTGATGAGAATAATATACTCAAAATATATTTCGATCATTTGGCGTTCTATATATATATATATATATATATATAATATTACTCACGCCCCTCAATCAGCTAGGTTTTTGAGCCCGTGTGCCGAAATGACTGGAAGTCTTTCCAATATCTGTTAAATTGCATATATTACATGGCAAACTTTACACTAGATCAAACTGAAAACTATATATATATATATGTGTGTGTGTGTTGATTTCATTTAATTTGTTTTTCTTAAACTGAAACTAATTTTAATATTTTATATTGTATAATGCCTTTACTACAAAAATAAAGACGTTTTATTTTTAAAATTAAAAGTCTAAAAAGATGATTTTTAGAGGAAACATCTAAACTTGAAGGTGTAATTTAAAATGATATAAATTATTAATATAAATATTGTTTGAGGTAAAATCATGAAAACATTAAATATACCTAAGCAGCATGCTAGATAATACAAGGTGAAAGTTTCTTCGTATGAAAAATTGGCGGAATAGGAATTCAAGTTACAGCTGCCAGAGACATAGTCAAAACTAAAACATTTACTATTTTCAATGCAAGCAGTTTTGCACTTTTCCACCGACATTTTCGTGACGATCTGAATGTTCAAAGAATTGACAAGACTTCGCTCTTTTACAAACCATTGATATTTCTCAGAACAGCTTCGTTCATCGTTGATACTTTCTACGGTGCAGTTTATTCCAAGAATTTTCAATTCATTCGAGAATGATTTTAAGCAATTGATTTGAGGTTTTTGCCATAATAAGCATAAATAAATGACAAACAGATTTGTTTTCATTCCAATTTCAAATTTCCTGGTAAACATTTGTTTATATTAGAATGGCATTCCAAATAGACCAATCAGAGGGAGCACGGGAAATGGATGTCTAATAAATATCATCTATTTCTACATTATTTGTTGTGTAATAAACCATTAATATATAAAATTATTCATAATTATTATAGAATCTAATTACTTTTTTTTCCATTATCGGTAAACAAGCTAAAAGGAATATTAAATGTAAATAAAAATGAATATAAATAAAAAGGAACTGTTTATAAACCAGAAGATATTTTCCATTCTCTTTTCACTACGATTTATCTTTGTGTCTTTTCTTTTAATAAATTTTACTGACTTAGAATAAATCGAAAAATAAATCCAATAATTGCCATCAATTGACAAAAATTCCTAAAAACCAAAACAAAATTAATTATAAATAAATTTAAAATAAATGTTGATAAAAATTATTATTTAAGAGCTTGAATAATGATCTCATAACTTTACGAGATCCAAATCCAATCCTTAAAATTTATTTTATTAAAAAATTTACTTACCAGGCATTTTAAAATGGCTTATACATAAACTGTTTATTAAACTTCTTTTATAGAAGTTGTTAATGAATAATTTACCACAACCTGAATCCCCAATAGTCAACATTCTAAATGAATTTGGTAATATTAACAACAACAAATCTTGTTAGGTTGTTGTTCCAAACTGGAAGGGTTATTGCATTTTATTATAGTTGTATTTTTAGGAAAGGATTTAAAAATATTTCATTTCCATTTATCTTAATTTATATTTCCTGTTTTCCAAGATTTTTTAACATTTTATTAAATAAATCATCGTTAATAGTGCTTAGTAAATATTTTGTAATTGCTTTTGTTTGATTCCGATCTAACTCCCGCATGGAAATTCCTTGTGATTTAATAAATTTAGTTTCTGCATCTGCTTTCTTTGCTTCCTTAATATTTTTAACAGCATTAGTTATTCCAGATTTTGCTCCTTCTGTTGCTGTTATACCACCAAAGATTAATGGTAATAAAGTCGCAAGAAGTAAAATTCCACCAAAATGTTCCATTTATTTTTCGATGAAGTTCCTTTAGTTGTTTAATTTTTTCTTTTGTAATATTTGTATTGTTTTCATTAAACGTGATTGCTTTTGGTGTATTGTTTTTGCAAGTCAGTAAACTTGGAATTCTAAAAAACCGGAGACTTCGCTATCACACTCAATACAAAAACTCCTAACGTCGTTTTTTTATTGAGCGTGTATGTGTGCCGGAGGTTTTTTTTGAATTCCAAGGTTGGTAGCTTACAAAGTTAAAAACCATAATATTAACGTGTCACAATCAAATTTAAACTATGCTAATAATCCAGTAGCAGGCCCTAACTTTCAACAACGTTAATTATCTTTAATTTGTTTTCATGTTTTGACTGTTGTTTTGACCAGTCCAAAATACTGGTCACGTAATATTGAGGGATGTCATATACGTATATCCAAAAAATAAGGTAAATGAAGAATGCTGAATTTCATATTTTAGAAAGTCATACAACTAAAACCAAGTAAGCAGAAAAGTTTACTTAAACTTTCAAACCAGATATTTTGACTGCTGCGGTAGTTCTAGAGTAAAATTATGGATACTTACAGCTACTAAGCTATTTTTTTGAAAAAAAAGATACTTGTCGGTTAATTGACCCAATTAAAATGTCATAATTGGAATTTATTGCATGAGTTTATACTTATAACAAATAACTGTAATTATATAAAGGTCTTGCATAGAATTCTTTTCTATTGTTTTATAATGTTTCTTCTGAATATTATTATTTTAACTGTTTCTGCATAACTTCTTTCATTTTTTACAATATTAATTTCTTCTACTTCTTTGCGAACTTTTTCTAATGCCAACGAAAGTATTGATCTGGTTTATTTTTATGTCTTTTACCTTTTTTATGTCATCTGGTGAATTAAATTCCTCGATCTTTTCAAAATATATATCCACCGAATGCTTTCCTTTATGTATTTTACCGCTGTAAAAACGACTCTAAGAGTAGTATTCTGCCGAAATGCCAAAAGTAATGCTTTTTTATTGAATTCTGCTTTTCTGTTTTTTCAAAAATCTTTAGGGAATCATTAGATAAAACATCTTTTACTAATGTAGGATGTAATTCATAAGAAACAATTGTTAATTAGAAGAACTTCACAATTTCTTTGACGAATTCATTTTTATCATCTTCGATTCTGAAAACTTTGGATGTCTTTGGAATTAATTGAGAAAATTACTCGTGCTCGCTATATTAGATCGAGTTAAAGCGACCATTAGTAGATAATATTTATTAATACAACAAATTGAAATTAAAATTCTCTAGTTCTGAAAATATTTATCAATTTTATTTTGAGAATTCTGTATTGTTATTAAAAATATATTTATAAATTTTACTTGTAATATTTACCTGGTAAATTTTATGGTTACAATAATAATAATAATAATAATAATAATAATAATAATAATAATAATAATAATAATAATAATAATAATAATAATAATAATAATAATAATAATAATAGTAATAATAATAATAATAATAATAATAATAATAATAATAATAATAATAATAATAATAATAATAATAATAATAATAATAATAAATACAATTGATTATCACAAATGCAATATTCACTTTTATATTGATTTATTTGAGAAAATTATAAAGTCAAATATTTCTTCGGAGAAATTTTTAAATTTTTTGTGATTTGAAATTAGATTTTCTATAAAAGATAGAAAACAAATAAACAATTTTTTTGATTGGATAAAAAAATGTTAATTAATAATGAAAAATTTTTTTAAATCAAATTTTCCGAATATTATTTTAACAAATGTATTTTCGTTTTTATTTATATTTTATTGCAATATTATCTGGTTTAAAACTACATATTAGTATACTGAATAATTTCTATGACGATCTACAGAGTGAAAACCAAGAGTGTACCCTTCCAATGGGGAATACCATTCGGTCATGTCCTGCACAGTATCGTTGGATTACAAAGTTTAATAGTTACATTTCTGGTAATAATTTATTATCTGAATTTACGACGTCGTTGGAGGATTGCAAGGCATATTGTTTAGGAAACTACAAGTGTTTCAGTGTTGCGTATTTCTCAGCAACATGTAATATTAATTCTTTTTCCGAAGCCTTCTCTACCGATGAAAGCAATCTGCAGACACTTTTCTATTTTGTGTGCTGCAATGGTATGTTTCGTTTTAAAAAAAAAGTTTTTAAAAAGTTTTAAAGTGCAGTAAGATATATTTGAAAGTCGCATAAGTTTTTAGGTCCCTAAATTTAAAAATGTAAATCATTTAAAAGATTTATATAGAAGAGCCTATAAATAAAAACGGCAGTTTTAAATTATGGATGAAAATGATGAATGTGTTAAATTTTTAGTATGTCTATTAAATTTTTTTTACAAAATTTGACTATGAATCAGATTTTGTAGAAAATATTATGTCACTCATAAAGAAATCAGAGGTAAAAAACAAAAAAAGTCCTTATAATACTATTAAAATTGTCAATATCATAATTATTATTTGTCTTGAAAATATTGGTTTCAATAATCTTTAATTAAAATTCGATTTATTTAATTGAAATAAATTTATTGAAAACTCTTGACTGAAGAACTAAATATTATGGCGTTTAATTCAAACAATAATAAATAGTTTTGAATATTAGAAAATACCATATAAGTAAGTGTAAAATTAACAACGAACCATTTAAAAAATAAAAATATAAAAATTTATTGTTATTCAACAATTAGTTCAAGAACATTTTTAAATTTAAATCCTCAAATTTACAGATTTGAGATAGTGATATTTTTATATTGCGTAGATATTTGATTAATTAAATAAATGAAGATCAATTTGAAACTTCATTTTGAAATGCTTGTTAAAAATAAAACAAAACATGTTCGAATTATAAATGGAAAGAAATTGCAAAGAATTATTCAATCCATAAATTATAATATTATTTATAATATCATTTATAATGTTTATATTTTATAGATTATAAATAACTGAAATGTGTTTAAATTTGTTGATTTTAAATTTATTTACTATGTATTGTTTTTAAATAAACAAATTATTTGACTTATTTTATTATTATTTTTATTATTATTATTATTATTATTGTCATTATTATTATTATTATTATTATTATTATTATTATTATTATTATTATTATTATTATTATTATTATTATTATTATTATGAAAAGGAAAAATATTGTGAAAAAAACAAAAGCTCTGGAAATTTTCAAAGAAATGAATCAATGCAACAAAAATATTTTTGGTTGTCAGAAGCTTTTTAATTTCATTATTGTTTAAATATTCAAGTGGGAACATAAAATTTATATTGACATTGTTTCTAGAAAATTTTTAAAATCTTTTCTATTTAGGTTGATTCGAATACAAAATAGCTTAACAATTTAATTTTATGCTGTTTTTATTTTTATAATAAAATAAATAATAAAAATTAAATCAAAATAAGTTAATAATTTAATTCAAATGGAATTTAAAATAAAATACTATAAAAAGTAATAGGATAGGATGTTATGCTTTCAAGCAACCCTCTTGACAGCTAAAATAATAAAATTTTAAAAATTATTTTGATAGTTTTAAATTAATTTTGTCATAAATGGTCAAAATAAATCCAGAAGTTCGTTTTTGAATATGGAGGTATGGTTGGAGGTATGCTAAAGAAAATGTTAGAAAAATCAAGATTAGAATATTTATAATATTGAAAATTGAGAATTAAAACAAATAATCAAAATACGAAAATATGTGAATACCTTAAATAAATCTGATTCATAGTCAAATTTTGTAGAAAATATTACGTCACTTATAAAGAAATCAGAAGTGAAAAAAAGTCCTTATAATATTATTATTATTATCATTATTATTATTATTATTATTATTATTATTATTATTATTATTATTATTATTATTATTATTATTATTATTATTATTATTATTATTATTATTATTATTATTATTATTATTATTATTATTATTATTATTATTATTATTATTATTATTATTATTATTATTATTATTATTATTATTATTATTATTATTATTATTATTATTATTGTTATTATTATTATTATTATTTTCTATGAAAACACTTGAGTGTCGTTGAAACCATAAAAATGGTTTTAAAACACCTTGCAACAATAACATCAATAAAAAATAAAAATAATTAATATTTATTATTGTTTTCTATGATAATAATATTAATAATAATCAATATTGTTATTATTTTCTATGAAGACACTTGAGTATCATTGAAATCACCATTAAGGTTTTAAGACGCTTTGCGTCAATAATAAAATCAAAAAAGAAAAATAATTAATATTTATTAATAATAAATTAATGTTATTTTCTTTATGTATTTTCTTTATATTTACTTTTATCTTAATTTATCTTTTTTATCACTTTCTCAATAAATCATTTACATAACAAAAAAAAATAAATGGACATATAATAATTGAAAATTTACTATTCAGCGGCAGGAAATAAATTTTAAACATGCCGCAAGGAGTGGCATGGAATCAGATACTGTTATTCATTACAGAAATACAAAACAAGATAAACATAAACGATTTCTAAACAGAAAATAACTGCATCGAAGATAGTTACAATGTTCCTGAGAAGTAAGAAGAAAAAGATGAGAAGAAAAACATCAACGACTCAACGATAGGTTTTATTTCATCGGTATAGTCGAAAGAATCAACTGTGAAACAGGAAACGAATGGAGAACAGAAACGAATGGTGATATATATCAGAGGAACGATGGAAAAGGATGGAGTAAATTAATATTAAATAATATTGAAACAGATATGATATGAGACATAGACGCATCAGTAATAGGTGAAAATGGATCTAGAAACTAGTAAAATTACGATTATAATCGCAAAAGTGGTTCATATGCGATATTTATACAATTAAAGAGTTTTTGAGTAAAAGTAAAAGCAAACATAAAAGTAAACATAAAAGCTAAATTAATAAATAAGATTCATACTAATGAAAAACAAATAAACAAAGAAGTGATGGAACTGACAAACTAAAGGAACAAAATTAATAAAAAGAATACGAAGAAATTTTTATTGTATCGAAGTTTGATCTGGGTTTCACATAGTTAATTCAATTTTTGATGTGAACTTCTAGAAGACTAACAATACAGCATTCACGTTGAAAACAAATGCAGATGAAAACGAAAATTGAAGAATTTGTAAATGAATTAAAGTAAGATAACGTTAAATGTCTGTGGAATTCTCCAATGATAAAATTAAAGAAGAAAGATGATTCTATAAGAATGCGTATGGACTGTTGTGGATTAGATGCCATAATATGAAAAAATTGTTTCCTATGTCAAGTTAATCTTCTTTTTTGAATATTTTGGTACCTAATTCCGTAATGTTTGAACACTTTGCTTGTCTGATACATTGGTATCTTCTTGAATATTCATGTTATATTTCTATTCATATATTTTCTTATTTTACGAAAGCAATATTTAAAACGAATGTCAGATTTAAGTTGAAAAACAAATTTTAAAAATTAAAACCCCTGAAAACTAAAATTTAGAGTTCTGATCACACTATTAGATTTTATTAAATACAAAACTTCAAAGAATAAAATAATAACTTCAAACAAGCGAAAATTTAATCAAAACATAAAAATTCACAAAGCCAATCGAATAGAAACAGACTGATCCAAATACTGGGAAATTACACACACAAGTCTAACAGTAACGTATATCCATTGATGCACACATTACAATATGGCAACCACAACACTATCAAAAGTATGCTTTAGTTTAGGGGAAATAACTTGTTCGACAACAAACATTAATTATCCATTATTTTTCAAATAAAATTATGCTTCATAAAGAATATTTGTTTCTTTCATGGAATACTTATAAATAATAAGTAGTAAATTTAGAAATAAATTATTTAATTGATATTTATTCTTAATTAATTTGATTTTTTATTTAAAAAACACGAAAACAAATTCATTTTTGCATAATCCATCCGCGTTGAATGTATTAAAATCTTTTTAAAAATTCTTATTTTTTTTATTTTTCTTTTGTCCAAGGTATTCTAAAGTGACTTCCAAGCATACATGAAAATCTTAAGGCAAACTTTAATTTTTTCCGATATTACATCCAGAAATCCGAGTTTTATCTTTCAGGTTCAACTTAAGTGAACATTTTGGATTCATAGACCTACTTTTAGATGATGGGATCTTTCTATGTTTATTGAACTGACGTCTGCAGACATCAATGTATTCCTAGGTAAGTTTTTCTAATTGGAGAAGTGATTGAGTAAATTGGCCTTTCTTCAGTGGTTTATATCAGCAGTATCTGATTAGCTCGCTAACATACTACCATCCGTCAAGGCCCAGGTCATTTGAAGGTCATATTAAGTAGTAGGTAATGGCCATTTTGAATTTTTATTTCAATGGTTAAAAATTTGATTTTTGGTCTAATTTTTGACAAGAAAGCCAATTGTGAATGATTGGAATGTGTCATCAAACTAAAAATTGCAATAAAATCATTTTGGAAAAGGGTAGGAACAATGTGCAAATATCCGTGTCTGAGAAATGTAGCACATGAACAATTAGTCAAAATTAAGGTTTGAAAGCCGATTTTTTTGGGTCTGGCTAATCGTAAATATAATCGTAAAAATACAATGGTAAGCTATGAGTTGGGGTCATTAAAATAATAATAATATATTTATTGTCCATAATAAACATTTAAATTTTGCTTAATCTTAAATTTTCAAAGAAAAACAAGCTTTTAAATCATACAAATCTTTAATATTTGACCATCAACGGTGTTGCCGATCATCCTGTCTTGTCTACATTTTTTCAACCCCTTTCAAATTGTTGGTTTAATGGCCCATCCAGACCATTCATTAAACAGATCGATGTGTTTTGACCGAAAACCGACTTTTTGATCATTAAACCCAAAATTCAAAATGGCGGTCACTTCATTAAAAGATCAATTTAAAAGGGTGATTCCTTACGTAATATTACCTTAAAATGATCTTGCCCTTGATATGGGTTTTTACAACAGCACGCTCATGGTTTACTACTTATTTATGGTAGTTCATCCATTTTATTGCTTTTCTGACACAAATAGCAATAGGACTTTCTTAGATTTCAAGATAACAAACCATAAGTGGGTAATGAATTTATTTTTTAAGTCTTTTTTGAAGGGTCTAGGACATTTCCCCCCCGGAAATCTCCCCCAGGACTTTGCTCCCTCAATCATTTCCCCCATTATTTTTATACTAAATTAAATTTATACAATTTTATTTATACAAATTTATACAAAAAATTTATACAATTCGATTCGGATGATTGCTGCGTCAGTATTCGTTCCAAGCGAAAAGGTCATCGAATCGTTCGAAACTCTTCAGGAATCGTTGTCAGAGGAATTTGCCACTGTCATGGATTATTTTGAGGATGAATATCTGAAGCTTTCTTCGGATTTTTAAACGTAAACAGACATTAAATAATGTCGACCTAAATCAGATCTTCTGTGGACATTTGCTTGAACAACCAAAGAAGAAGTACAAAGACTGTTCTTCTAGAATTGCAAACATAGTTGCAGACTTCGTCAATCGTGACATCATAGAATACTTAAAAGCAATTGCTTACAATATTAACTTATAAACAATACATTTTGAACATTGTTTAACTGCTTGGTTGACATTTGAATTTTGTATTTATGAAATATATTATAATTTTTCTGTAATTATGAAATACAGATATATGGTAATAATGGGGGGAAATGACTATGGGAAGTCCTATTTGATGGGGGGAATGTCCTGATACATTTTTTGAAAGGGTCTTTAAAACCACATTTAGAAGTTTCAGTTGGTGACACAATATATCTTCAAATATACTTATTGTTTAGAGTCATAAGCAATATCCCTTTAATCTGACATATGCATTGCTAGAACGAATTCCAAAATCTAAAAGCCTTAATAATGGAACGCTAAATGCAACACACAAACTTATTTTTATGGTGATAAAATATAAAATTATAACATTTTTTAAAGTTCTCGGTCAGAAACAATAAAGTGATATTAGAGGCAATGCATTCAGAATTCACTGTTGTGATTTTACTAGCTGATGATATCAGAAGGGACCTCCTATGTGAACTGTAAACAGGTAGTTTAAAGTTTAGGAAAATTTGCCGTAAGGACCTAGTTTCACTGCATCGGCAAGTATGAAAGTCCAGGAGTGTTTACCATTGCATCAAAGACATTTTACAATCACATTTATTGTAGCGTCACTTAAATTTGATATGCTAAAGAAGCATTTTTAGGTGACCCTAGCTAAGAAAGACAAACATAATCTTTAGGTGAAATTCATAAGTTCTCATGTTTTTTCAAATTTTCCAAAACCGGATATTGTCACCGCTTTCCGGAGCTTTTGGGAACCGTAATTTTATTGAGCATAATACGACATGCAAGTTGAAAACAGAAATTTTCAATTTTAAAGTCCTATTTAAGGATTTCAAAAATGTTTCGGAAACGTATTACTTTTGAGACCTCGATGATAAAATTATTTAACTAAAAATTCGCAACATACAAAATGCGCGTATTTTCAGAGAGTTTAACTAATTTTATTATGATTAAAAACTTTTTTTGGATTTTCTTTTGTAGTTATTTAAAAATTATTTACAAGCGGATTTGAAGAGTTTTTACATACTACTGAAATTAAATAAAAAAGGTTTGAATGAATCTAAAAATACCGCAGAACAAAAAGTTAAACATGAAAGATTAAAACAATATCACGAAAGCAAGCAGCCTTTTGAAACTCTTCAAACAACGAAAAATAATAATAATTTTAATTAATTAACTTATAGAAAATGAAAAACAATATAGTCATAATAAAAACTGTGTACGCAAATAAATCTCATTGTTTTAATTGCATCCTATTGTCAACAATTTATTGAAAATTATTTTATTTCTAACTAGAAAGTTTAAACAAAGTCCATGAATGTAAATACAACGATTATCTAATATGCCATTTAGGAAATTTTTGTTGTATTGATGAATTGTTATTTATTTATCCATGTCCTCTCGGTTAGAATGATAAATAACTCTTATTAATATCATAGTTGACAATTTTCCAAATTCTATCAAAATAATTGGCTTGACTCTAGGGCAAGTAACTCGACCAACTGTGATGATTTGACTGAGTTGAGAGCTCCTTTTATAGGGAACTCTTTTCTCGTCATTTGATGACTATTACTATGGCCGTGGTAATTTTTCATCTTCAACTTTAGCTTGACAGGCTGACATTATGCTTGTCAAGTTCAGATATTTGATTTTTAATTTTATTTATTTATTTTTACAATTAATTAATTAATTAATTTGTATTTCTTTAATAACTTGGTCAAAGAGCCCAAATTGATTTAATATTACTGCTCGTCTCATACATGTTTCCATAAGCAATATTAAGTTTTGTTATTTTTTATTTATTTTTGCCCTTCATTTTATTTTTTGCGTTTTGCATTAAAATGTTACATTTTAAATCGTTTTTTTATTCTGTGTCTTTACCTTAATTTACATAGTCACTTCAATATTCAAACTATATTCTCATAGTGAAATTGAACCCTTTCAAATCACAAATATAATGAGCCAGTAATAAGAATAGTAGTCAATATGCTCAAATACTTTTGGAAAAACAACTGGCATTGTTTTTGTAAATAATGGCAGATTTTAAACCTGTTGTCGAAGAGTCAATAAACAAGGCACCAATTATTACTTGTGTGAGTGACATTAAAGTACCCCTATCATATTAATGCAAAAAAAGACGTCAACAGAATTCTTTATGCCTGTGTCTTTTTTAAACATTGCAAGGCCTTTCTTGGTCATTTATATACTGAAGTGTAGATCCCTATAAAAATTGCTGAATAATTCCAAAACCCATTTAAAATCTTTGGTGTGTGATTCTTCATAAAAAAAGGGTGTTACACTAACCTTCAGATGATTGTGATTCAAAAGACTGATCATCTTGACAATTGGCTAAATCTGGTTAAACCAATTTAGAAATTTTACAACTTTGACAGTCAAAATACATAGCTTTTTGTCAGATTGCCAGTTTTTCGATTGAACAAAAATTGTAAACATCAGATTCATGGTCAGAATAGTTAGTCCAAGTGGATGGCCAACAAAATGGCTAGTTAATATCATTATTTTCATTATGACAGTATAAATTCCTGTGGGATGTCAAACAAATAAAGGAGGCCTAAATTGAGACACTTCACGCTGATTTCTTGTAATATCACAGGGAAATTTTGGTTTGAGCCGGTAGTAAATTGTGGATATGTGTAACTATTTTATATCCCGGTTTGTTCATGGAAAGTTATTGCTGAAGAATTGAAATTCAGAAGTTCTACACATAAAACATTCAATCTGAATAACAAAAAAATGCATTTAATGAAACTCCGTAAAAAACCATTAAAATGTAAAATGGCGATATAAAATGACGATAAATTTCTGAAATATTTTATATTTGGTTTTAAATTGTTGTTGCGTTTTCAGACATTCCTATTTCACTTTTACAGCATCTATTGTGCTCACTAATTTTGGTCAAATCCTTCAATCGACAAGGCTCTAGAACTCGAGTACAGAGATGACGGGAAGTCTCTCCAATGTATGTGGCATTACACCCATTACATGTAAATTGATAAACGAGATCAGAACACAATCCAACCGGAGTTTTTGATTTATTAATAAACATATTGCGTACCTTACACGAATTAGAGACGATCTTATACTCTAAATTTCCTATCTGTTTACTTAACTTCCTTTTATAATTTGTAAAACCTTCTGAGTACGGCAATACTAACACAAATTTAGGCTGAATCTTTTTATATCCATTTTTACTATTATTTAAATCACCACTCAATTCACACTCATTTGTCAAATTACACTAAGACTTTCCAAAACATGGATCCTTAGGATTTTTAATCAATTTATTAAT
Organism: Schmidtea mediterranea; assembly: GCA_022537955.1. Taxonomy (NCBI): domain Eukaryota; kingdom Metazoa; phylum Platyhelminthes; order Tricladida; family Dugesiidae; genus Schmidtea; species Schmidtea mediterranea. Next base: position 269,549,668 of record CM039679.1, on the reverse strand, counting down.
AGTCTCTTTTATCATCAGTAATAAAAATGATTTAGAATACCCATTCTTTATCAACAACTCAACCAATTTATCAACACTTTTTACCGAATTAGCTAAAGTAGAAGATAACGACCATAAACTCTTAAACACCATATTTCTCTTATACTTAAATTCACAAAAGCTTTCTGGAGAAGTATAAAGACCAGTATCTATTGGTTTTCTATAAATCTCTGTCTCATAATGTTTATCTTTGAGTTGAATTAACAAATTCAAACTGTTCATAAAATGCAAAAAAAGATTTATTTTATGATAATTTATTTTTCGAAAATTATTCAAAGAAAGTGAGTTAAATTATTTTTGAAGTTATAAAAATTATTAATTGCATTAAATAATTATCATTATTCAAACTTATAATTATAACTTTTGATCTACAAGCTCTTGAATATTATTATTAATATTGATTATGAATATTCAGGAAATGATTTATTTTATGATAACTTATTTTTTGGAAATTATTCAAAAAAAGTGAGTTAAATTATTTTTGAAGTTATAAAAATTATTAATTGTATTAAATAATTATATTTCTTATACATCTTTTGAAAAAAATCTTCGAATATGTACACAGAATAATTGGGTTTATGATTATTTTTTAAAACTTACTAATATAATTCACAATTTATGCTTTTTTCGGATTTCAGGTTTTGTTTTTTTTCGACAGAAATGTCTGAAATATTAAATTAGTTTTAGTTTTAAGGGTAAATCTTTATGAAGATACATCCTCATTTACTCGAAATTTTCTAGCAGAAACCTCAAAATTTAAATTAAAATGTTGCTACATCTTTGAATAATGATTATAAAGGAGATTTTACAATGTTTTTCATAATAATTTAAAATCATAAAATGTAAATTTTGTAATATTTATGTGAAACTTGTAGAGAAATATTAATCAAAGATGGAAATGGAAATTGTAAAGGATTACTGTAATTCATCTCAAAAAATACTCCGAAAGTCAGATTTAATCAAAGAATTCTTTCAATATCTTAATTTTGTAAAATGAAAAAAAATTAAATTGTCAATTTTAACGTATTATTTTTTTCAATGTATTTCAAGTTAAATAAATTATTAAATTAAATAATTTTGGAAATTTGTTTTAATGTTTTAATAGGCTTATTTATTCTTTGAAGAGTGATTGGATATATTATTATTTGTAAGCACACAATGAATAATAAAAAATTATTTGTTTGAAATGATGAAATTAAAATTTACTTTGAGTTTTATTTTTGTTATATGTTTTTCAATTGGGATTCCTTTTGAATTCCCGACTAATTGTTCTGATCCGATTTTTGGTGGATCAAGATCGTGCTCAAAAGTCCAAAAATGGATATCATCAGACATCGTGTGGTATTCAGATAATTATTTAAATAGATTTTATATTTCGTCGTTCAATGAATGTCAACAAAAATGCCTTGATGATAGCCAGTGTTTCAGTTTTTATTTATCCTCTACATGTTTTCTCTATGGGTACTCGACAAGCTTCGTTTCCGAGTTTATTTTTGGCAATTTTTATTATTTAGCCTGTTGCACTGGTAAGAGTCTCTGTGGTAAATTTTATGATTGAAGAATTTTCTTATTTGTTTAAATTTTAATTAAAATTCAACTGAACATTTTTGAGAGGGGTTTTCAAAAACTTATATTATTCATTTTACAGAATTGGAAAGCTTAAGAAAAGTCCGTTTTGGATATATGTGTTGATAAAAACCGAATAAGGCATTTTTAAGGAAGTGGATAATTGAAATTTTTCAAGCGGAAGATTATTTTACCAATGTAAGTATTGGCACAATTTTAAGTTTACCTCAAATACTTGGTAAAATATGTTAAAGGTCAGGTATGAGGAAACTTTAAGATAGATGAAAAAATTTGTAATTCGACAAATTTCTAAGAAATTTATTTCGCAGAACCATTTTATACGAAAAAATAAAATTAAATTATGTATCTTTTTTTAAATTAAGGCTCCAAGTATGAATTAAAAATTAAATTAATACATACAGAAGTACAATAGCTGTCTTGAAGTAAGAAACTAAAACATAATTAGTACATCAGGTTGTCCAATCCTTTTTCAAAAATGTATGGTTAGTCTCCCCAAACTTTGGAAACATTGCTGTAGATTGTAAGTGTATGTCCACCAAATTTAAAATCTGAAAATGTTCTTAGGTCTTCTCCCTAGAAAAGTATAAAGTCTCTCCTTCGAAGCATGCCTCCCACTGTTTGGAAATTCTTTTTTAAATTTCAGAAATGAAGTCTTAGTGCTCTTATTTCTGAAAAACATTCTAAATAATTTCTACCTTTCCATAAAGTCTAATTTCAATGTTTATTAATCCTTTTTGAAGTTTTAGGGATAAAAGGTATTTGTGGCTTTCCATCACGAATAGATAAATATTTTAGATGAAATAAATATTTAATTCCCTTTATTGGTATAATATTGAAATTAGTTATAAACATTAATTATTTTAATTATTAGTTATTTAAAAATTCCTTATATCATAAAAAATATATATAAAATTATAAAAATATATGATAAAGTTTAATTTGTGATTTAATTAAAAATTTATGTTGTTTATTTTATTTTTATTTGGACGGTTATTAGGAAATCAGCTGATTTGTTTAAATTATTTCGTTTATTTTGGCCAATTGTTGACTTCATTTGTCTATAAATAAATTTTGTAAATTGGATTTTGAAATTCTATTCTGTGATTATATATATATATATATATATATATATATATATATATATATTAATAGATAACGTCAATAAAAAACTCTTCGTACAATATATTTCGACACCATAACTGTCATCTTCAGGTACACAAAACCAACTAAAAATATTATGAAATAACTTATAATTTAAACAAATTATTTTTTTTATACTAATTTAATTTTCTAATAAATAAACACTTAAAAAATATTTTAACACTTTTAACTAATTTTAAAATGTTATTTATATAAATATTATAATTTTTTATCTATTTTATAATTTTAAAAATAATGTAATTTATAAATTAAATTATTTTAATAATATTAAAAAAATTTTTGAAATAATACATAAACATGACTTAACATACTTAAACTATTTAAAAATATTCAAAACATTAGTAGTCACAGAATTTTATACATTAATCTTTGGATCCAATGACCTCTTCAGCAATGCTTCACATATCACGCGTATCCAATAATTATTAAAACTTTTCAATAAAATTCTAAAATCAGACATTCCTATTTCACTTTTACAGCCTCTATTGTGCTCACTAATATTGGTCAAATCCTTCAATCGACAATGCTCTAGAACTCGAGTACAGAGATGACGGGAAGTCTCTCCAATGTATGTGGCATTACACCCATTACATGTAAATTGATAAACGAGATCAGAACACAATCCAATTGGAGTTTTTGATTTAATCACAAACATATTGCGTACCTTACACGAATTAGAGACGATCTTATACTCTAAATTTCCTATCTGTTTACTTAACTTCCTTTTAAAATTTGTAAAACCTTCAGAGTACGGCAATACTAACACAAATTTAGGCTGAATCTTTTTATATCCATTTTTACTATTATTTAAATCAACACTCAATTCACACCCATTTGACAATTTACACTCAGACTTTCCAAAACATGAATCCTTAGGATTTTTAATCAATTTGTATATTATTGTAAAAACTATTAATGAAAAACCCTTTAACTGGGACATAGAGGCGAAAGCCAACCAACAAATGCTGATCTGGCCAAATGACTGCTCAATATGTATGTTTGTTACATTGTTACATTCAGATTTACAAACAAATTTGTTGCGATTGGTTGCAACAAAAAAAAATGAAACCTGAAAAATATTCCCCCCCCGTTTACTCACTATGGCGCTCTATCTTTCCGAATGTTTGTTTAATACTAAATTTATCAAGATTAAATTAATTGTCATTTTATAATTTAACAAAGTTCTATACCAAATTTAAAAACCTAATTTTTATCCTGCATTTTGATTTAAAAGATTTTATTTTTATTTATAATTTTTCTTAAACTTTTAGCTATTTCATCGAGTTTCTAGAATCCTTTGAATAGTAGATTTGACTCTTTAACATTGAAGATGTGGGTGTCTTCAACGGAAGAAACGCCATCTCTGTGTAAGTAGGCTGAAACTATAAATCAGACATGATTAGACAGTTGATATTCAATGTTGCTATCTCTTTCGCTTGATTGCAATTTTTACCGTAAACGCTCTGAATAATACGACTTCTTCAAAATTCATCGTTCAAGCATAATATTGAAACTAGGGTAACGTATTACAGAACCAATTCTCCAGACTTTTAGAAGATGATTTACCAGCAATATCAACAACGGTTGCTTAAGATATCATTCAAACCAATCAAGGCTCACTTCAGTTTACGAGAGGTCGGGAATTATCACAAGAAAAAAAGAAAAGACAGAATTTTGAGAATTGGAAAAAAATGGTCAAATTCGCCATGGCATCGACCTTACATATTTTACGCAAAAACACAGGATCTTAGCGACCTTTGCTAACTATAGGAAATCAAATTATATGGCAATATCTTATGCTTACCTGATGCCTCTTATTAATGATATTGCGAACAAATTTGAAGGATGTTCTATTTTTTCTAAGCTTGATTTGAGAAAAGCCTACTACCAGAAGCACCCGAAGACATTTTGGTGAATTTTGTAATTGATTTTATTTTACTTTTTTTTGTTTGATGTTATATTTTGTTCTTGTTATTCACATACTCCTTTTGGTTTATTTGAATATCTTCGTGTGTATTTTGAATCGCGTATTGTAGTACAAACCTTTCAGAGGTTTATTGACAAGGGGCTTGTGGATCTTTCCTATATGGCAGCGAACATTATCCTAGGAACCGACTCAGGCAAAAATCACATAAGGCATTTGGCAGAGCTTTTTCTTTGACTTGAAAATCAGAATCTACAAGTAAATCAGGTCAAATATCTCTTTGACGAGGACTCGGTATTTTTCTTCGGTCATCTTGTTCTAGATTTGGATTAAAACTCTTTCAGAAAAGACCAGTGCTGTCAAGGACTTTCCCAAACCTCAAACACTAACATAATTAAGCAGATACGGTGTGTCAATACATATAATGGCGTATCAAGGTATCAATTCGAATTCGATATATTCCGGAACCTATCAAAGTCATACGGTGTTAAACGACTTCGAACTACAGCCTATCACCCCCAGACGATTGGACTAATCGAGAAGTACCGTCGCACTTTAAGGAGTTTACTGATGATACTGACAAATAAATACGATTGAATAAGATTACTGCCACTGGTGGAGAATCACATATTCCGACAGGACTAAAGCTTCTTACAGCACCAAGGCAACTTAGCTGGAATATATGAATAACAAGGACAAAATATAACATCAAACTAAAAGAAAGTAAAATAAAATCAATTACAAAATTCACCAAAATTAACACGGAATTTTTATAAGTGCAACATGAAAACATAGGAATTTGATCCAAAATTTGGCAAATTTATTTAAAAGCTATATAGCGAAAAATAATTAGGAAAATAAAATAAAAACTCAATAAAAACTAGATTAATAAGTTATAGAATAAATTTGCCAAAACAAATAAAATATTATCAAATGAATTTATTTAATATAGAAAATATTTGTTTAATCGCATCAATGCAAACACATTGACTATGATTTGTATAAATATTGATTCTTCTAGCAGATTTTAATCACTTTTTGACTGGTATAGGTCTAAACACCATTTAGTAGTGTGTAACTATCAAATATTTTTGAAGAATTTGTATATCCAAGTAAAATTACTCAGTAATTATATTACTTTGGGGCGATGGCTTCTAAAATTGTGTTTATGTCAACGTATATGCGTTATATATTCTATTCAACTGATTTGTTCTTTATTTTATGTTGAAATGTTTACGGCTCACAGCCACCACATATTACAAGTTAGTATACTAAATATAATTTAACGGACCGTGTAAGTGCAGTTTATTTGCAATGGATTCGTGATTGTGACGGTTTAACTAAGCCTACCACTGCAATGAAACGTAAAATGATGGATATAGCAGTGAACGGAAGGCGGAGTGAAGGTCTTGTGGCCTGACATTAAGATATTTGACCTAAAATCAGAAATGACAGATTGTCACTAACTATTCAATGCCGGGTAGCTTGGTAGCACCCAGTAACTGTAAATTCGTTACATATAAAAACCTAAGATCAAACAAAGGTTATCGAGCACGGAGAAAGAACTAAATCATTTCAACGACTCAAAATTATAACACTCGTAGGTAAAAGATTAATCATAACGACTAAAATCATGAAAAATGAATTATTTAGATAAAATACTGAAAAAAAGACCCGTTAAAGTAAAAGTATTTGGAGTGTTTCAGGAGAAGGCTGAAGAGTCGACTGTAGATGAAAAATAATTATTTTCACATCAAATAATGTTATTAGTAAAGAAAACACTGCACGAAATCAATAAAATAAGGGAGGACTCCTGCCAAAAAATTTAAAAACGTATACTGATAATACATAGTGAGGACTAATTGAGATTAGTGCATGACATGCAAAAATTTGCCCAGAATCTGGAAAGCCAGCAACCTATAAGTAGAACCTAAACTCAGCGGCCAGAGAGCCCCAGCATAAATGAGTAGATCCAAAATAAAACTTATTAGATATGATTAAGACCAAGTGGAATGAATTAAAAATGAATATCTTAATATAACCACAACAACTCACTATTTTTTATAATCAGATAACATGCAAAAATAAAACATTTAAATAACGTTGAGAAAACTCTTCTTATGACCCAAGCTTATAATTAAAATCATAAGGCAAACAAATTTGACTAATATAATTGATGAAATCTTGAAGAAACTATTTGGAATGACCAGTTTCCCGAAACTTAGATAAGTCATCACGACTCTGGATACTACAAAATGAATTGCGAATAGGTTTGAACCATAATTCTAAAGGTTTCTATAACCAAGATCTGCCTGAATAACTTTTGCCTTGTAATTCTGAAAACTACTCAAACTAAGACAAGGTTGTATAATTTCTAAATCATATTCTTTACTCGAAACTTGGGATCGTAACTAAGTTCCGATGATAGTGATAGAACCAATTTAGTTGGTAATATTTATTTATTTTCCGTCCCACAGCCAAAACATATCGCAAGGTAGTAAAATCAAACACACTATCGAACTGTGTAAGTGCGGTTTCTCCGCCAATAGCTCGTGCCCGTGAGAGACCTCGCCGTGCGTAACGAAGGGCTCGAACGTCAAATCATTGAACTAAATAGCTAAAGTAAGTAGCTCGAGAGTGGGCTTTTAGCTCAATTCTCTTGCACTCAATTTCGATAAAATCGACATAAAATTTTAAACGACAATCGGCTCAAAATTACTAACACCGAGTAGTCCAGTGGGCACTCATTAAAAACATTGTGAACACAAATAGATCATAAGGACTGTTGGGCCAAGACATGATTTTGTTTAAATGAATCAGTAATACGTACGCAAATACAACATGCAGATTTAAAATCAGACCCATAAAACATCAATTAACTATGCTAAAAATATGAAAAAGAAACAATTAAATATAAAATCGAGAAACACAAAAGTAAATTAAAATAATAACAAAGTGCAACAAGATCCGCACGAAATAAACATAAAAAACATGAAAACATGAAAATTTGACCGAAATTTGACAATTTACCAAAAAATGAGAAAATCTATAAAAATGGAACAAAAATTAAATAATTTGAATTGGAAACAATTCAATTAAAAAAATTTAAAAATAAAATTGTCAAATTAAATCACGAAAATAATAAAATTAAGATTAGAATATACTAGAAAATCACAAGGTCAAATTTTGTTTTACTAAATCAAATTTAACACGCAAGGTTAGGGTCGTACAATAGGTATATATACAGATTCATTTTCACAGAATTTTAATCAGTTTTTAAAAACTCGAATCAGTTTTTGTAACTATAAACTCAGCCAGTCTTAACAGAACAATTTTCAATGTGAGTGGAGGAATGCTCGAAAACTTTCTCCACGTCGCGTCCATGCAACCTCATATGAGCTCTATTTGAGCGTCGGCGTGGGGAAAGATGTTTTAATGTCGTTTAATTAATGATGAATATTCAACATGAATTGTCATATGCAATTATATTTCAAAAAAGGTTTTTACAATACAATGCTTATGTCGAAATTTTTCCGGCCCACAGCGGACACATCACCGCAAATCAATAAACTATACATACCCCAACCGAATTGTGTAAGTGCGGTGTAAGTCCACCAATAATTCGTGCCCGTGAAGGCTATGGCGTGAGAACTCAGTAGCTGAAACGTAAATGTTCATTCCGTATATGGGAAGTTGGGTTGAAGAGGGAGTAGTCTTTTGGCTATTTCATCATCACTCAATTCCTATAAATTCGACCTAAAATTATAGTAACAAAACGGCTTAAAATCATAATTTTGAGTAGTCCAGTTGGCACTCATAAATTCGTAATATCAACACAAATTCGCCTAGGATCAATTTAGGGAAGGTGATGGGGAATGTAATGACAGAGAATCGTTGCTATGATTTCTAAATTAGCTAAATGCATTATGTCTTTTAACTTAATTTATTAATATCTAAACTATTTAGGTTTAATATGACCGCTAAATCAAAGCACTGTCCCAGACTCTAATTTAATATGACTTCTAAATTATCATGCCTTCTAGTTTTAAGTTATTATGATTGTCAAATTATTTCAGTTGTCCCGTCTACTAGAAACAAAAATATAAAATTCTTGGTAAGAAACTTAAAAAGAAAAATCTAGATCACGACGTCTGGCTAATAATCGTGAATGTTAAGAGGCTAAAAAAAATCAAGTTTAAGGGAAAACTCAGCTCTGTTGTCCCGAACCACAAAATCATCGCGTATCAGGCCCACAGTTTTGATACTATCCTAAGTAAGAGTTCGTACCTTTATTAATCCCCTGACCATTAAACAATTAAATGAGTCACAAAACTGACATTTAGATCTGAGTATAAACTCCCACAGAAGTCAAAGTTTCCTTTTCTAGAGCAATTACTCCCAAGATGAGTTAAAAGAATGACCTGACATTAGCGATCTTTGAAAATTGTTGTTATTTAACATTTTTCCCCAAATGTAAAGTATATCGAGGATTTAAACTGGTGTGGGACTATACTAGTTAGATGGTACACGATATCGAAACAGAAATTTACAAGCACCAGTCTAAATCCACAGGCGTACAAAACATTGTATTTGATAATTTGATGAACATCTCATAATAAAAACTAATAAATGAACAAATAAAAAGAGTTACGCAAAAAAATCTTTTTTTCGTTGCACAGATTATCTGACATAGGAAAATAATCTCATTAGTCTGCCGAACTTATTCCAAGTGAGGCCAAAGGAGGATGCGAGCCGCCTTTTGAGGTAATCCGAACGATGGACGCGACTCTGAACACATCTCACCTAGAAGGATGTGGACCCTAAAAGCCAATAATAGTGAATGGAATGTATATAAGTTACTCGTTTAATTCATTGGAGAACGATCTGATTTAAACCCGTAACGATAACTCCGTGCGACGATGAAAATAAATATCCATGTGAGACACAAAAAATCGACATTAAATAGTGATATTACGAACCCATAATCGAATTAATGACGACATCACCCAAAAAATGTCAGTTTAAGAAGAATTCGACCTGACATTCAACGAGAATATCGATCGATCAAGAAACCCATGCAGTTTATCTCGCATGCACTATTGGTAGGTGTGCCAGCGGCAGTTGCGGAGTGTGCCTTACTCCTTGCCTAACCAGATGGACACCCGCTTTCAATGCCAAAATCCCCAACCAATGAATGGAGCGAATGAAAAATAAATGCAATTAAATGGGAATAAATCGATAAATGTCATTCAAGTGGATGCATGCGGACAGATAATCTGTATTGGTGAATAGAATGCTGCCGGGGAAAGTCAATTTACCGTTACACACTCATCCCAATGTAAGGACACGATAGGGCGTGAATATCCATTTTAACTATACTGATGGCAAACAATTATCGGGATCACTCTACGAATATTCCACGAGGAAGCGAGATCGAATCAACTTCCATGAGAACTTCCGAAAGGACTAGTGAAGGTAATTTCCAATTTATTAAAATGAAAAGTATTAATTGCTTACTCCGAGGATTGACCCCTTTGAACCAGACACAGTGGCAATGCACGGATCTCGAAGACAATAATGCCTGAACGTTGATACACCCACTATGTTGTTAAAATAAATCGTAATAAGTTAATTGATTTTCTAAACCGTCGGAGTAAAATCCACACTGTTTGCAACCCCAACCATTGTGAGTAATAAACTGCAGCGATTTTTTCAATAATTCCTACATCCCAATTTTCCACTCTAGAGAAGATTAGACTTCAGTTCCCATAGACCACCAGCACTCATGACGTGAGCTGAAACAGGAATAATAATATACTGGTTATATAATTTTAAATTTGTTATTAATTAGTTAATGCTAAGAACACATTGGTAATTTAAATTTTTTTAAGTATACCTGTTGTTAGTAGCTAATGAATGTAATTTTAATCATAAATATTGTTAATGATAGTTTAAATTTTACGGTAGTTAATGAATCTAATTTTAATTATAAATATTGTTAGTAACAGTTTAAGATTTTTCGGTAGTTAATGAATTCAATTTAAACAAATGATTAAGCGCAGGTATAAATTTTTCTACAGATAATTTTCTTTAATAAGAATGGGAGAGCATAGAAGGCTCAAATCGAACCATGCTATAAAGGTCGTTGTAAGTTACTTCTATAAATTTTCCTTAATCGTAATTGAAAGGTATAGGAGAATTAATGTAAAGGATAAATGAGCGTTGTGGCGAAACCCTCTCTGAATATTTTTCCGAAGTTATCAGTAGTATTGATTAGAGTACATTGAAATTATCAAAAAGGATAGGTTTAGGTCGAGTGAGAGCGAGTGATATCTTGGTTTACAGAACTTTCCATAGTAACTCTAATTATATTAGCAATTAAACCATGGGTATTCTTAGGTGTGTTTCAGGAAGGAAGACGCATGTATTTATAAAATGGTACTTTATATAACAGATATCCCTACACGGCGGAATAACTGGTGGTATGTGAGAACTGAAGGTCGCAACAGACTCGCGAGACTGGTAAGAGTTCCATCAACGAGAAAAACACAGAGAACTAGACTATTACACAGTACCAGACGTTAATCTGACATATTCTCGACAAACCGACTAAGATAGACATATTCAAGTTAGATACCAACTCGATGTGGCTACGCCCACATGATCTGCACATCCTTAGTATCACTCTCAATCCAAGAATATGACTGATTAACCCCATAAATCAAGAAGACAACTCGTGAGCGATAAGTATTAACCGAGCTACAATAACTTGATCCTCTAACTGTAGAAGTTATATTAGATAAACTGAAGATAACCTATGCCATGTTTTATTTAGACAACTACTGGATCAACGCGTCCCGGATCACATTACACTTTCCGGCACACTCGACTGCTCGGTGCCGGCAAGCGATGTGGGACACGGGATTCTCGATCTCGCCGGTCCGAGAATCCCGGATGGGAAACCGAACAAGCACCGACAACACAGACCTCCCATTCGTCGCAATCAAACGAGAACCCGGCCGCAACCCGGCACCGGAAATCAGAGGACAAGCGGAATATCTACTAGCTCGATTAGAGGAGCATCAGAGACAGACAAACCGCCAGGTCGAGAAGGCAAGACAACTTCTGGTAGAGGTGAATTGAGATATCGCGGCCGGATTCATTCCGAGTACGGACGGATATGCCCCTCCATACAACACTTCATTTAACCTGGACGATCCCAGGTTGGACGTACAGACAGCAGCGATCAATTTGGTGGTTCCACGAAAGATTTTACCAAGAGAATCGAGAAGAGCAGATAAACAACCAAATATTCACCATGAGCATCCATATGCTCGTGAGTTTCCGCGAAGGGACTCCAACCGACGATATCCGAGAGCGTATTCGCCTCGATAATTGTTTTTTTCGTTAAAAATATATGATTCTCTGAAATTTTCTTTACTTGTTTAATGAAAAATTTAATTAGAAAGTAAATAGTTTGAGCCTTAAACTCGTTCCACCGATCTAAGGGTCCATAATTAAAATAATCACTATTTATGATGTACGAATTGATCTCAAGCTTCTATTATAGATATGCATCCCAATCAAATTCTAAAACAAGAATTAGAACGAATGCGAAAAACCAACTGCGTACTCCACCAGAAAATCCTGCAGTTAACTAAGGAGATCCAGCAAACCAAGGCCACATGGGTGGAGCCAAGTAGAGCAAAGCGCATCTACCAAAAGATGACGGCGGCACAAAAAGGTTGGGCTGAAGAAAAGCAGCTCAACCAGAATCAGAAGACTCAAATTAGAGGACTGGAGGTGGCGTTATCGGCGTGCCAACAGGGCGCGGCGGTAACCTACCCCTTAGTATTCGCTCCATCGCAATTGGCCTATCGAGATGCAACGACCGTCGCAAAGCCTGCCACCAAACCATCCCGACGCAGTCCAGGGAGATCCGAGCTTGCCAAGCGTCGCGCTGCTCAACTGAATAAGGAAAAACTCCATAAAATGTTGTCATTTAATAAAGAATTAGAATTGATTTCCGCTATCTGTATGGTTTGTGTTAATAAGAACAGTTTTATTAAAAACCATGAACCCGTTGAATAATAAGTTAGATAGCAATAGATTCAACAGTGCTGGGCACTGATGGGTCCTTAAAATAGTTTTGAACTGCCTAAGGGTTATTATACCCACCTAGCGCCTGCATAAGAATTTTGAACCGCTAGTCACCCGTCATAAATGACGTTGGTACTGTGAACTAGTGGGTGGAAGGTTAGCAAAAGGTGAGCTCCTTCTCAAGAACTGCTAATGCCCTAACCCTACTCGGGTCCATGAGCTGTCATAGAAGACTTCATGCTCTTACTTAATCGGTCCTCCTTTCATCTATCTATCTAATTACTAATTTATCTAATCATTAGGTCACTCCGTTTCCCCATATTCGACGACTTCAACCCCATCCAACCGTCAATAACAAATTCAACATTAAAGTTAACATTAACAGGTTACACACAGTGAGGGTTAATATAATTTTATATTTTAATCAATATCATCACGGTAAGTATTATGTCATCTAGGTGGGGAAGGGGTGGGTATGTCCTTTTCTACTTATATGTCCTCACGGCATCTATCAACGTATTCATAATCACTTAATTATAACAGGCATTAGCAATGATAACATTGACAATACCTGTGATAACCAAGGGTAGGTACGTAATTCATTATATTATCAACATTATAATAACAATACGAAATTTATTTTTCTATTTACGAAACTAATTTACAAAATTTAAATTTACTAAATTTAAATATAAAAATTTCAATTTGAAATACTATAAGAAAATTTACCAAATCTTTTATTACAAAATGAAGATAAAAAGAAATTTTTTCGACAATCTAAAATTCATTATTCTATTTTAATTTTGTTTTGTTACAATTAACCAATTCATCCCTTGCTTTTCGCTCGATGTCATAGCAACGAGTCAACGATCGGTAAATTTTCAAGGTTATAATTTTGTATCTTTTTTAATTATTATTTTTGTCATTTTTAGATTCCCTGCCGCAGCCAGATCGTCCGCTGCACCACCTTTCGATGTCAACACTCCCCATCAGGTGTGGTTCTTAATATTTTGCTTATTTTATTCATTATTAAGTCCCAGATCGCCCAAAAACACCCGGCAACTGATATCCCCGCATTGGATTTATTTATTGGAAGATTTTCTTCCACCGATATAGTAATTTCTTTTCTGTGTTGTAAATTTTTATTTCAATAAAAGTTTTATGATTTTGTTACTTATTTCCTTTTATGTAATTAAGCTTTATGCTTCTCTATTTAAGCTATAACTTTAGAATCTAAAATTAATCATAACGATAACTGTTGTTTCACGTTTAACAATAATAATAATGATTTTAATAATAATACAATAATTTTGCCTCAACATTAATTTCAATTGGGATAATAATAATGGTAATCGTAATTTAGTAAAAATAGTAATAATAATGTTTTAGTAATAATAATAATGTAGGGATAATAGTATAGATAATGTTAATAATAACAACGATAATATTTTAACAATAATAATGATAATAGTAATCTGATTATTGATGACAAAAAAATAATAACAATAATAATACGAATAACAATAACAGCAGCTAATATCAGGAGTGTACCCAGGTAAGTGATCAACATTAAGGGTACTATATAGTTTTAGTGATATTAAGAATGTATTAATAATATTAATAATAATAATAATGATAATAATAATATTACCTTAGTAATAATAACAATAATAATAATATGAAAATAATAATACTAATGATAATAATATTAATAATAATAATATCAAGATCATTCTAGGAATACTGATTTAACTCCAATGATATTATGTGCCGACATTAATGGTACTATATAGTTTATAACAATAATAGTACTATACCAATAATATTAATAATAATAATAATAATCATAATAATAATAATAATAATAATAATAATAATAACGATAATAATATTTTAATAATAATAATAATAATAATATTTTAATAATAATAATAATATTAATAATAATAATAATGATAACAATATTTTAATAGTAATAATAATATTAATAATTATTTGATAACCTTATTAACAATAGTGGATGGGTTTAAAATAATAGCCAAAATAATAAAACTATGAAACCGCCAATGCTAATAAGGATAACATTTATCTTAGTAACAACAATGGTGTCATAAAATAATATTATTAACAATGATAATGACTATTAAAAATAAATGAAATTAATAATAATAATAAACATAATGGGTACGTTAATAGCTGTTTTATGGATTGTGGGGTCGTAGATTTAATTTTATGAAACGAACGGCATTCAATGTCCAAGTAACGAGGTAACGTACAATCTTTTGGGGTGACATTCAAAATCGACTTTAGTACGTGAATTTGATACGAATGATGTTGTCGCAAAGAAAATCTGGTCTGTGACCGATTGCACTTCCTAATAGGATTAGTCGCGAATTTTAGTGAGCTATGTAATACTTTTATACTGGAATAAAATTTGCTAATTACACAAAAATTATTCATGATTCTTCGATATGCTAGTCTATATATGTTTCGTTTATTGTATATAAAACTTTCTATTTAATCTTTCCCAGGACCTCGACACTACTCTTTGGAGGGTCGGGTGATAGGATTTAGGAAGGGGAGAATACTGGGCAGGCCTGGTTACTACCGGCACCGCGGCTTCACCCACTAACAACCGGTTTGATCCGGGGTATCGAAAAAACAATTTCATTTTATTATCTTGTTTGGATGTAAGTCTTTTGAAATTTGGATTCGATATGTTTTTTTTAAGATTTAATTCCCTTATGATGGAAGTCCGACGATTAAGTCGAGTTCTTCGATCAAAAAGGAATTTTCTTTAAAGCTTAGATGAAATAAACAAAAAAAATATCATAATAATCATTTCGTATTATCATATCATAAACATATACATAATAAAAATAAATAAAATAAAATAAAATTACTTCGTTACAATAAATGACTAAAATTAATGCTTGGTAAAAATGAGTAAAGACTAAAATGCATTAATTTTTGCTCAACCAGCACCGCCTTTTATATCATGATTGTTGGTGTGTGTGTTTTGATGCAGTAAAACAAAAATTTCTCGAATGTTCCAAAATTATAAAATTTTTTATTCTTTTTGATTTAAATTTAAATTTTTACATTTTTATATCTCTAAATTTTTATTAAATTTTTTTTATTTTATTTTTCTTTTAATTTCCATTTTTAACTAATTTTAAATTTTTTTGCTCAAAACCACACAGGCGTTATCATGCTGGCTAAACAAAAATAAAAGAAAAGGGTTTTTATCAGTTTTTGCCCAACAACAGTAAGCGACTAGGAAAGAGAATCTCACGGAAACCTTCTAACGGTAGTGCGTTGAACCCATGTTGAGGTCGGGCCAGAGTAGTTCCTGTGTGGCGCTCACCTTTGGCGATCTCAAAACCAACGGTTACATCACCAACGTTGTCTAGCAACGGGTAACCATTGGGGGCGAAGTAACAGTTATTTCTGGGGTCAAGGTCGATTCAACCATAAACCCCACAGGACAAAGAAATGGAAAGGGTAGTGTTGAAAAGTCCGAAATCGTTGCAACAGTTAAAATGAATAACCATCGGAAAAAGATTAATCCGAACGACTAAAATCATGAAAAGGAATATTTCAAAAAATATATAAAAACTAAACAAATTATTTTGAGTTGAGACGGAAAATATGGACGGAACGCTTCGCAAATTTTCGGAAATAATTAAAAAAATTATCATAAAACTGTAAAATAAGGGCAAAACGATGCTCAAATTTTCCGAATTAATCAAAACACTGTATCGAAAATTATAAAATAAAAGTGGAGCACGCCTCAATTGTTTGTATAATATTTTGAAAAACTGTAAAATAAGTGCGGAACGCTGCTAAAATTTTCCGAAAAAACAAAAGTACTTTATCGAAAACTGTAAAATAAGGATGGAGTACAGCTAAATTTTTATACAAGTAAAATATTTTTATAAAGATGAGGAATAAGGACGGATCCCTACAAAAACTTAATAATAATAATGATAATGGTAAGGATAATGGTAATAATAATAATAATAATAATAATAATAATAATAATAGCAGTGATAATGGATTAGAATAATAAATATATAATAGTAACAATGATAGTGCTAGTAACAATAATAGTGGGCTTAACAGTTATAATAGGGATAAGGGTAAAAGAGATACTGTGAAATATTTAACCTAACGAAGGGTTTACAGTCCTTAGGAAAATCATTAATACGAACAACGATAAGAAGGACTAAGGAAATAGACATAATGACAAATGATATAATAGTATGGATTAACATTTGAAGGAGATATAGAATAATGGGACCTAAAACTCGAAATCGAGCGCAGGCCTTCTATCGGCAGCTCGTTGGACCCATGGATCGTTCGGTCAATTATAGCATTAGCAATAGCGTTCACTTTTTACGGACGATCCACCCACTCGAACAAAGTTCCAACGTTGCTTAGCAACTGGCGCCGAGTGGTAAATGAAAATATTTGTTTGGGGTTGTCTGGGTAACAACCATATAGCTTCAAAATATCAACACCCAGAAACCCACCAGCATTGAGAAAAGATTGTATGTATGGGTTTGATCAAGTCAAATTTGATTCGCTCTGCAGTAAACAACCACTACTGATTTTCCAGGTGTGGAGCTGTATTGTTTGATCAGTGCAAAATATTTTTCTCTCACCAAGATATCATGAACATTACTAGATCGAAGAACTAAACACAACGCAGACACAATCGAAACACATCAAGTAGCACCAACAGTCAATTTAGTATGACTTAAACCGGTAATTTGTTAAAGAGAATTACCAAAAACTTATGTTAATGCTCTACATCGAATCGTAATTGGAATTTCGTTCAATAAATCTGATTGTCTTCAATATTCCTTAAACTATCAAATAGCAAAATACACGTTAAATTAAAATTAAAAAATTTGTTCATATAGTTTTCTTTATGAAGATTAATTTATAACATTTATTGAAATACATTATAAACAAATTTGTTTAGCCTTTATATTTGTTTGTAATTTTAGAACTATTTTGAAATTTAAATGTTATATAATCTTTAAAAATATTTTAAAAAACTGGCTAATGCCGTTAAAGAATCAAATTCATGATAAAATTAAATATTGTACTCAGACAAAATATTCAACCAAAGTTTGATTTTTTATTAATTAAATAAATTTTTTTTGTAATAGGTTACAGATGATTTTAAAGACATAGGCATTACTTCGGATAAATGGTGTTTAACATTTTCGATTATTGAAAAATTTCTCTCATCAACTAATGGATTTGATCTTATTTTTCTCAACAAACTTAACAAATCATTTAATCATGAATCTATTGAAAATCTTTCTAAATTGTTTGGATACAACCATGCGATGCTGAAATTATCGAGTTGCGTAATAAGTTTAAATGATATTAAACCTACTGATTTCAACACGAACTTGGTTTTCTGGTCGTGTATGGAGTTCAGAGTAGGACAATATCAAAAACTTATTCAATATTTCATGGCAAATGTTGATAATTTACAACAAAATATCAACGATAAATTGAAAGAAGCAACTCGATTGTTTCTCACGTGCTCATGTTGTGAAACCAATCAAGTTTCGGTTTTATATTTGCCATGTGGCCACATAGTTGTTTGTTCGTCTTGTTTCAAAAGCACTACTCGGAGGTGCGAATCGTGTGCTGTGGATATCGATGAATATCATTTTGTGTATCTGTAGTTCGTCTTTTATTATGAGTTCATTTTTTTGTTATTTAACAGGATGTTTCATTTTTGAATTATTATTTGTTTCTTTTTCTTAAGCTGTATAACAAAGAATCTGATTTGTCGAAAATTTGAAAATTAATAAAAATTTGTGTTGAATATTTAATAATAAATACTAGACTGGTATTTTGTTGTATAAACAAAATTAGTTCAAAAAGTATATTATGACTTTGTCAACCATTTAAATTACAATTTCAGTACAATAAGGAAACATTTTTAATGTATTTTGATAGTTGAAATTTTGTTTTAATATTCCAAAAAATAAATATTAATAAATGAGCCAGCCATTGTTGTGTGAATTTATTGAGTTTCCGAGTACTGCAAATGGCTATGGGAGATTGAATATTGTTTAAGATTTTAGAAGTTAGAAGCATGCTAAGCTACTCCAGAATCAAAATTAGAACAAATGCAAGAAAAGTAAATATAAACATGATAGGAAGAAAAAAGAAATAAATTCGGAAAATATCTTGGGGATAATGTAGAAATAAAATAATTTTAAAATATAGAAAATACAATTTAAAGATTTGATAAATAGAAGATACTATATCACAAGAAAGCGAACATTTAGTAAGGGATCACCCATTAAGGACCTCCCTTAAGAAAGTGGAGATAGGAGGTATTTGCGAAAGGGACAAATGGGAAACTAGGGAAGGGTTCCAAGTACTTATGACATCCCCAGCATGATTATAATTGATTAATGAATTTTTTAAATTTTTCCATCTTTTTTATACTATATATGGTAAGTAAGCGCCATGTTCCACTATTTTCCCGCTTGATTATTTAATTGTGTATACATGTTTTTTCTCGATTTTTCAACCAATATTAGTCTATAACATAGACTAGTTTTATACATTGTTTTATACTCTATATTATACTCTATATTATACATTATTTAAATTTCTTCTGAAAATAAAGTATATCTATTTTTAGAGAGATGCCTCAGAGGGTACTCATGAAAAGGGACATGGGAGGGGATCAAATATTGTTTATTTTGTGCGGATGTCCTTAACGTATCATTTATTTTATCAAAAATATAAATTAAAATTCTAAATATATTGAACATGAAACCTACTGGGTACCTGATGGGAAGAATATTTCGAGGTGCACACGCCCCAATGGTATTTCCATTAGGTACGCACATAAGAAAATATAACCATTAAGCACCCATTACTAGTGTTGAGCCAAGACACGATTTTGTTTAAATGAATTGGTAATACGTACGCAAATACAACATGCAGATTTAAAATCAGACCCATAAAACACCAACTAAACATGCTAAAATATGAGAAAAAAAACAATTAAATATAAAAATCAAGAAACACAAAAGTAAATTAAAATAATAACAAAGTGCAACAAGATCCGCACGAAATAAACATAAAAAAACATGAGAACATGAAAATTTGACCGAAATTTGACAATTTACCAAAAAATGCGAAAATCCATAAAAATGGAACAAAAATTAAATAATTTGAATTGGAAACAATTCGATTAAAAAATTAAAAATAAAATTGTCAAATTAAATTACAAAAATAATAAAATTAAGATTAGAATATACTAGAAAATCACAAGGTCAAATTTTGTTTTACTAAATCAAATTTAACACGCAAGGTTAGGGTCGTACAATATGTATATATACCGATTCATTTTCACATATATTTTAATCAGTTTTTGAAATCAGTTAATCAGTTTTGAAAAACTTGAAAGAGTTTTAATCTGAAGATCAGTCTTAACCAGTGGAAAACCAAATTCTAAATGTGAGTGGAGGAATGCTCGAAAACTTTCTCCACGTCGCGTCCAAGCAACCTCGTATGAGCTTTGCTTGGGCGTCGGCGTGGGGAAAGAGTTACAATGCTATTATGAATGATGATCTATGCTATTGTTGTGTATTATACTTCCATAAACGTTATAAAAAATGAAACAATTTTTGTCGAAATTTTTCCGGCCCACAGCCGACGCATCATTACAAGTTATTAAACTTAACATACCCCAACCGAATCGTGTAAGTGCGGTGTAAGTCCGCCAATGATTCGTGCCCGTGAAGGCTACGGCGTGAGAACGCAGTAGCTGAAACGTAAATTATTATTCCGTATAGTGGAAATGGGTTGAAAGGGGAATAGTCTTTTGGCTGTTTCGTCATCACTCATTTTCTATAAATTCGACCTAAAATTATAACAACAAACGGCTCAAAATCATAACACCGAGTAGTCCAGAGGGCACTCATAAACTCTGAATATTGACACAATTTTATCCTAAGATTAACTAAGGGAAGGTAACGGGGAAATTCGTGCGGAGAAATCGTTGATATGTCGATAACTCGTAAAAATAAAAGATTAAAATCAAATGATTTAAATTTCCAAACTCAGAGAGTTACTATATTAGCACGACAAGCTTCACAGTGTCATAAATTCCGACAATTAAGGAGAGAAAGATTTAAACTCAGACCCAAAAAATGAAATTTCATTTAAATTTAGTCAGCATCCCACCTATAGTCACCCTTATTCAAACTAGAAGGTGACTTAATGGCCAGGAGCAAATATGAATCAGGTTGATTATATTGAGGGATAAAATATTAAATTAATAGTAGTTAAATGTTCCTTCTTAAAAGTATATTGATTAAGTTATAAATAAATGTTTTTGTAAAGTAAATTAGTAATAATTAATCTTTGCAACTCGTTTGATTATTATTTTGACGCTAAAATCAAATGATAAAAACGACTCTAATAACATAGATGCTCAAAGGATGGAGACGAAGGTGATGATTATAACAGTAATGACAATTGAAAGATAAATAAATACGAGTCCACACTATCCATACATAATTTATGAGTTTGTTAAAACAGTGCACAAGAAGCAACTAGTTGTCGACTATTATTATAAATTCAACAATTACAGAAAAAAGAACCAAAATTTTTAAAATAAAAACAAAGAAAAATCAAATTTCCAAATCAAAAATGTCTTCATATAAACTGTTTCGGAGATAGGGGAGAATTTGATGGCATCGCAGCTGATTTAACAATATCCATCGGCGGATGCGAGCTATAACCACGGGTTTCTGAGGTTTTTCCTGATTTTAAAGAACTAAATTTAGCTTTAGTTATTCTTTCATTTACGTATTATCCACTCTTAATCTCCCCTCGTCATTAACCCAACTTAATATTGCGATTCATAGGATGCAATAACAGGAAATCCATTTACAGTGGAATTCCTCACAGGATCGTCCATTTCTTTCAAAGCCATTGAATTTTGAGTAATTGTCTTCAAAGAGACATCAATTAGACTAAAAGATAAATAATAAATTTATCAAAAATAAACAGTAAAGCTACCTTTTAAAAATAGTAAATTATTAACAAGTAGAAGATTGACCGATGCTGAGATAATAATGAATTTCTTACAATGAATATTGATAAATTGACGAATGAAAGCATGCGCAGTTCCTGTGAGGTCTGATGAATTCCCGAGATCACATGTAAGTTCGGCGAAGCAACGGTATATATGGAGTGAAATACGATCTGACATTTACCAAAGGTCAATCGTTAGAAAATTACAACATTTATCCCGCATGCCACTCACCCGGAGACAATGACACACAGCCACGCGACATTTGGCAATATCCGGTATGCGGTCAGGGGATTCCAGATTTTGTACCCGATGTGTGCATTTACACTGCTATATAACAGATGTACCTGTCTATTGCATCAGATTTTCCAAGATGAATGACAATTCGCAACACCAAAATATGTCGAATAGAGATAACAATTCGCGATGGCGGGATGCACCGAGCGTGGGAAAGAACTCACGACAATTGAACGAGTTAAGCGAGGAGTTACGAAACTCGGGGACAAGGTCAGTCACGTCGGGAAGAAAAACATTTGAAGGTAATTATTGCAAATTTCCATTATGAGATTAATCGATTTTTCCCCGAGTTGTAGTTCCATGAATTAAATGCCAAAAACCCCATCCGACCCCGATTATGATCCGAGTCTGAAGGTCGATGAAGGCAAGGATGTGTGATAAAAATAAAACCAAATTACCTTTTTCCAACCTATGTTATGAATATTAAGAATTACAGGTCATTGTCGAATCCAACCGTAAGGATAGTCACGCTCATTCCCAAATCCCCAACATGGCCATAATCCACTCCGATTTTTTTTTGTTTGTAGTTATTTTACTCAAGGTTAGTAGTATGTAAAGGTTCCCTGTTAACATTTAATTTATTCCATCCTTATGATATTGATAGACGGTAAGTAATATTTCCCTTTTCCTTGGTCGTTATAAAAATATTACGCAAATATTAAACTTTACATAGGCTAACAAAGAGTTTGAGGGAAGATTGCGGACTTTATTTAAAATCACGTTTAGGCTCTCTCTCATGTTTTATCTAAAATGCTTCCCTTAATCATCACAATTCATGATGCACAGGAATAAGATAGGTTGGCATAATTCTAGGGATTGGTTGTAGGCGGAGCTCGAGTATGCAGGAGTAACTGCCCTGTCCGATAGCGTCCCCGTGACTGTTCTATCTAATTAATAAGTGATTGTAGGCTGTGCGATCATGTCGAATAGGAAGATGCAGTTTCTCAGTGAAACGAAAGGTACAACTAACGGTCTTTTGCTCAATATTGAACGGTAAATGGCATGAGCCGAGAGTGACCATCAAGTTGCGTGTCCGTTAAGACGCATCCGTGAAATTAAAGTGATATAACCAAAGTAAGAAGTTCACGAGATGCAATTCCAGTTGAACGTATATCTCCTTTGATACCCAAACGAACTGGTTATGTGTTACGTAAATCAACTACACTACGGCCCTGCCATAATTTAAGACCGTGGCCGACTAATCCCAATAACTATACGAGATGAACTATAACCAGCAGGACATGGACCCACCTACCTTAGTATCAGAGCCTTAATCAAATGAGTTGTGTTAATAGATGTCTCGTTCTTTTAGAAAACTTATGAATCGACGCGACCCGGGTCACATTACCCTTTCCGGCACATTCGGCGGCTCGGTGTCGGCAAGCGATGTGGGACGCGGGATTCTCGATCTCACCGGTCCGAGAATCCCGGATGGGAAACCGGCCAAGCACCGACGACATCGACCTCCCATTCGTCTCAATCAAGCGAGAACCCGGCCGCAACCCGACACGGGAAATCAGAGGACAAGCGGAATACCTGCTCGCTCGCTTAGAGGAGCATCAGAGACAGACGGATCGCCAGGTTGAAAGGGCAAGGAGACACCTGGAGGACGTAAACCGAGATATCGCGGCCGGTTAATCCCGAGTACGGATGGGTACGCCCCGCCCGTACAACACTTCGTTCAATCTGGACGATCCCAGATTGAATGTGAATTCTACCGCAATCAACGTGGTAGTTCCACGCGAGTCTCTGGTTAGGGGATCGAGAGAGACAGGTGAACAACCAAGCGAGCATCGTGACCACCCATATGCTCGCGAGCGCCCTAGTCGGCGATATAACTCTAGACGTCCCGAGTTTATATCGCTATAAATGTTTTTAGAAAACCTTGTTTTATTTTTGTCAATAGTCCTAAAGTGATTAAGTAGGAGGGTGAAGTACTGGTCGACCATAGATTTTAACATAAATACATCAGTATTACCTTAATATAGTGATAAGAGAATATAAAGTTAACCAGTATTTATCGTTATAGACAAGCATTCGTTCCGTGGTTTACAGGAGAAGCTAGACAAAGCTCGTATGGCCAACCGAGATTTGCAACAACATCTTTGACAATTGAACAGCGAGATACAACAGATCAAGTCGACCTGGATCGAACCGGGAAAGGCGAAATCGATTTATAAAAAGATGACCGCAGCTCAACGAGAGTCGGCTGGTGAGAAACAGCTCACCCAGGCGCAGAAAACCCAGATACGTGGCCTTGAGGTAGCATTATCGGCGTGCCAGGAGGGCAACGCGGTGACCTATACTCTCGTATTTGCACCCGCTCAATTGGACTATCGAGAGGCTACGACCGTCACCAAGCCTGCCACCAAACCACCCTGACACCGGCCAGGGAGATCCGAGCGTGCCAAGTGTCGCGCCGCTCAACTGAATAAAGAATAACATCCAATAATGTTGTCATTTAGTAAAGAATTAGAATAGATTCCTATTATCAGCTTGACTTGTGTTAATAAGAGTAGTTTTATTAAAGACCATAACACGGGGAATAATAAGTTAGAGGGCAAGAGATTTGTACAGTGAGGGACCAGGAAAGAAAAGTGCACGCGAACCTTCTAACGATAGTACGTTGAACCCAATTTGAGATCGGGCCAGAGTAGTTCCTAGATGGCGCTCACATTTGGCGATCTCAAAACCAATGGTTGCATCACCAACGTTGCTTAGCGACGGGTAACCATTGGGGCTGAAGTAAATATTTACATCTGGGGTCAAGGTTATCGAAACCATAAACCCCACACAAGTGACGGTGGGATTCTGTCCTAATGGGTGGTTGCCAGAATAGGTGAGCCATATCGCCAAGACTGAGTTCAAGAGCTATCGTAAAAGGTTTCATTCTCGTTTCTGACTAAGGTTATTAATTTTTATATTACAATTGAAACAACATCGAAATTAAAAGGAAAAAGTTCTATTTTCAATTTATAACACGATACAAAATTAACGAAAATGAATTTCAATTATTTTTAAATTCTTAATATAATTTACAGTGAAATGTAAGATTTATTGTTTTAGTTGTGTTGAAGTCAATTTTTGCACTTGGCCATCTTTCATTCATTTCGACACAGAGATGGATCTCGCATTGATTTTATTTAACTTTAACTTTAATTTATTTTTTTAATTAAATTCAAAATTTCTGCTAGTATTTTATTAAATATTTTTAAAATATTAATTTAATTTTTGCTTTTTATGATGCCATGAGGGATTTTGTGCTGTTTATATGGTTGAGGTCTCAACCTTCACTGGTGGTTATTGTGTTAATAAAAACAAAGTCACGTATTTATAAATGTTTATTAAACAAAAAATATTTACCAAAAATGACAATCGAATTTCTGTTTATTAAATTTTATACAAAGGGTGCTTTTTATGTTTTTTGTTATCTTGTATATGGTGCGTGTTGTTATCTTCAAAATTTTTTGTTTCTGTCTGTTTTATTTTTAAACCTCGTAAGGATTATACTTTCAAAGCTTCAATAAACTGGGTTTTTTTTATGGGCGAACAACTGGCTTTTTTGGTTGGTATATATGAAAGAATCGAATTTATTTTTTTACTTGTTAATAATTATATATTTATGTCATGCTACAATATTTAAAATTATTTTTTACATAAAAGAAATTAATTTATTTTTCACATACTTTTATTTATGCTACAATATTTAATAATAATTAATTAAATATTTAACCAAAAAGGTGAATAAAATTTTTATTTGGGTAGAAAGTGAATAAAAATTTTTAAAATGGGTAGAAGGTGTAATGCCGTTTTAATTAATTAATTATTAATCAAAAAACCGAAATATTTTACATTTGAAAGAACAAATAAAATATGAAAATTTATTTTTTAAAAAATCAAAATTTTCAAGTAATTTCAAATAATCCATTAAAATGTTGAAAATAAAAGAAAATAATTTTATTTCTAATCATTTGTGACAAGTGAGACATGTTACTTTTAAATAAATAATATTCTAAGGAACAAATAATCAAAATCCTGGTTGTTTTACAGTATATATTTATTATTGTACATTTATATATTAAAACTCATATGTATAAAATGTTTTAATAATTGAAGCTTTATTACTTTGGGTTCTTACCTGAAACTAATGTTAAATAAAAAAACGGCAAAGATGTTGGCAAGATAAGTCGGAATAATTATTAAAAATAAGATTTAAATAAAATATGACATTCATTGGGCTACCCTATGTTAGGCTAGAATTGGCGAAAATACACATACACGTACCGTACAAAAAAAATTAAATCTAAGATCACGTATAAGTCTGTCAGAAATTCACACTACTAAACGGAACTAAAAGAAATTTTTTGCAAAAAAAATATTTTATTTTTTAGGAAAAAAATGGTCACATACTTACTTAAATAATAACTGAACATTAATAATATAGATTAGAAATAAAAAATATAAATATTCATTTGACAATAAAAAAAAATTTAAAAAACATAAATAAATTTATTTGGCAGTGAAAAGACAACTAATAATAATATACCACAAATTAATAAATTTAATTATTCATTTTTGCGTTTTGACTTTGCCTCTTAATAAGTTCTTATCATTTAATATACATTTAGTAAATGTTTGTTTTCCTAAAACTAAAATCAAAGTTAATTATATGTTTTATCATGGTTGTGAATCCCGGGATCCCGGGATTCTGGATTCCGGGATTGCAATCACAACTTGTGATTTAATTGTATTGGGATAATTGATTTCCTTGTCCCTTATATGTTAACCCTTATAATAAATGTGTATGACTTACTGCCTGCATGTTTGATTGATTATTTTGAATGTCTGTTTCCTCGGATTATGTCATTGCTTATTATTTATTCCAACGATATTGTCTGGTTTTCATGAATAAACCTGTTTGACATAGTTTTTAATCCTTTCTTGACTGTTTGTAGAAATAATTCATTTCCTTCGTTCGACTTCTGTATATCCAAAGCAAAAATATACGCTCTACAGATGTTAAAATTAAATATTCAGATATTTGTAAAATGTCTATTTATTGTTAGGGAAACTAAACTTCCGTATTTAGAAAAAATGAAGGTCCATTCCTTCTCATCAGTCAAATTATTATCCCAGTCATTTTCTTGTTTCTTTGTCTGTGAGTATTATTCCTGAGATTGTATTAATTTGACTAAACAGGAAAACATTGTTTAAAACTATATTTTTTCTTTAAGATGATTTTAGGTTTCTTCTATTTCCTCACATTTAGACTTTTCTTTTAGGTTCATTTTTAGAATACATTTTAATTGGGTCATCCATATGCGTAACTTTCTAACAAGTGTTTCATAAAATTGAGTTATCTCATCATGAAATTTCTCTATTTTTTGCATACTTTTTTGAACCAGATTCCTTTTTTTAAATTACTTGAACACTTGTTTTTTAAAATTTAAAATTTTTTAAGTTGCTTACCAAATTTCTAAAACTTCGACACCCGATTTAGTACATCACTAGCTTGACAATGCACAGACTAAAAATATGATACTGTAAAAGAACAAATTGACAATTCTTTCAAAGTTTAGTCTAAATTATGTGGAGCAAGAACCTTTGTTATACCAGCCGAATATTTTACAGCAGACTCTGAGTCAGAAAATAAGTCACTAGCCTTTTACATCTACTTGACGGTGCAACTGGCTATTGAATTCGGTCCTTATTATCTAGTAAGCCACTATAATTATACTACAGCTCGAATTGCAAAGTTTACAAAATGCTTCCGTGGTGAATTTACATAATTGGATCAATGTTTTGAGTAGTTTGAATATAAAACTTGAATATTTCAAATGCAAAATACATTCAAATTTTAAACAGTGCTCACAGTGCAGCCTCAATCATCCAGATGAAAAAATTGAGAAAATGAGAACTCGAATTTTGGCAATGACCCACAGCGGAGAAATATTAAAGCGGTAAAATATAGACGACGAAATTGAAAAGATTGAAAAATACAATACTATCAGGGTAACCAACCAAATATTTGCTAAGTGACAATTTGATTAAATATGAAAATAGAATCTATGTTCCGAAACAAAGGAGTAAAGAAGAAATTCACAAAGAACTTTGTCACACGGGTATTGAAAAGACTAAAGAGTACATTAGGAATATATTTTTGTCCCGTTAGTAGATGAAATCACTAAAATTGTGATAAATGCTTGTGAAATCTGTCAGAAAAGAAAAGTTTTAACATCAAAAACGAGTGAAATAGTTTATTGATTATCGTCAACTAAGGTATTTGAAAGTGTTTTCATTAATTTGTGTGGTTCACTTAAAATAACGTTAGTGGAGATATGTTGGCTTAGAAGTAGTTTAATCCCAATATGTGAGTACAGTAACATTCTATTAACTAAATGAATATTAAAATTTGTGTCACCAAATGTAATTGTTTTGAATCAAAAGAACTTAAACTACTGGCAGCTGAACTTAATATCAGTTTAAATTTCTCGAGCTTATATCATCACCAGACAAATGACCAGGTTGAAAGACAATTTGGAGCAATACGAGATTGGATGCAATGTTGTATCAATGATAAGTTGTTCAAAAAATTGGAAGATGCATTGCTATAAATAGAATATGCATTAAATGCTATAGTTCAGAATACTACTAAATGTTATTCAGTGGAAATTATATTTAGCAAAAGCATAAACAAACATTGTTTCGTATAACAACAAATGAAAATATACCGGACTATATAGAATATATCAATATGATGCAACAGTGATTAATGGAAGAAATTAAAGAGCGCAATAACACAAACCTTTAAGAAAATTATAAAAGAATTCAGAGAATTAGAGCTTTCAGATTTACGAAATAAATGTGACAATCGATACAGAGGCCCCGAGAAATAATAAAAAAAATGCATGAAAACAGTTATGGTTATTCAGGTTCTATTATAATTCAGAATATTGAATGATTAAAGTTTTTTAATGCGCGGGGTTATAAGTAATTTGATAATTAAATTACCTAATTAATAATTATCATGAATGGTTTGATGCGTGCGTGTATGTTATTGTATGTTTGAAGTATGTCTCATATTTCATGTTCATTATTACACAACAGGCTTCGATTCCAAAAAGATAAATACTAGAACTGTTGTGTCATAAAATTTACTCTTTAAATTTTAATTTTAATCAACAACATGACATTTATATAATCGATTTTATCTGAAAATCGAATTTTATTTGACACTCAATTTCTTATCAAATTCTTTTAAAGTTCTCCTCTCTTTCAAATCCTTACTTCCGATTTTATACTTAATTAAAATGGATAGATAATTTGACTAATTGTATCAAGTTCTTTTTTAACTGTTATACAAGGTTAAACTTTAAAAATTTCATTTAGAGGACATCCATAAATTACGTCAACAAAATAGGAAGGAGTTTGAAGAAGTTTGACAAATTTTGACATGAGTGAAGGGGAAGTTAAAGTAAATTGACGTTAATAATGTTTGTTTTTACAATAAATTTAATAAAATAAAAAAGAGCAAATAAATAGGAAACTCAGTTGAGCTCTTGATATTAAAGGAAGCCATCTTCAAAAATTAAAATATCAATAGAAAAATAGAAATTGAATAAATTTTTTCAGGTTATAATTTTATATTAATACTATTATAAGAACTTCTTTTTGTTTTCACCTCTGATTTCTTTTCATTTTAATATTTGACTATGAATCAGTAATAATATCGATGTTTTATTTATATTCACAAATTTTCGGCACAGCCTTTTTCTATTGAAAAAAAATAACAATATTCAAATATTGGTAATTTAATTTATTAAATTCATTAAGTGATATATTTAAAATTTTAAATGTTTAAAAACATTTAAAATAAAAGAATATTTTAAACAACTTATTTTCATTGTTTATTAGATCAAGAATGGATAAATCAAACTGTCACTAGTTGCCAGTCACGGTTCCAGAGTATTTGACACCCTAGGCAAATCTGTCGCACTGCGCCCCACTTCCACTGCAACTAACTATTTAAATAATATTAACTTTAATTTGGAATCCGCAAAATTTAAAATTTTTTTTTAAAGTGTCATCAGATATAGAATTAAAAGTTAGGAAGATTGACATAAATAACTTTTGGAAAATATAAAACTTAATAAAGACAAATCCATCAACTTTTTTAAAATCATTCATTTATTTTTAATTTTTATTATTTATATTATATTTACACACCAGATACTGATTTCAAAATGGCGATATCTGCCCGAGGGCCGTAGCATAGGTAAGTAAGTAAATATTATTAATGATAAAATAGGAAAGAAACTTTATCTCAAATTTGTGCTGAGATTCCTGATATACAGTAAATTGTAGATTCGAAAGAAAGCTGGTCGACCAACAATTGAAAAAGTGTCTGCTTTAAGGCAGAGAATTTAGTAACTAAAGATCAAGATTGGTGCATAAACGAAGTCAAGCCAATAATTTTTGCAAATTGTAAAATCTCATGATATAAATTGAAACTAACCGATAAGAACCTTGTATTTTGAGATTATCTCATATAGATTCATTCCACCAGACCAATCTCAGATCGATTTGCACAGATTTCCATCGTTTTTCTTAAACTAGTCTTTAAAACTTGATAACATGCTACCTCGATCGTTAAAGGCATTCAAAATTCTTCCATATGAAATATATTGTCCTTTTAATCTCTATATTTTTTATTTTAAACATGCAAGCTAGAATTATAAAATGTTAATAGTTTGTAAGGGGGGAGGGGTGGTTAAAAAATGTTTGACATAATCATGTTAAAGGGGTTGCTGGAAGTTTTACAATTGTTGAAAAAGGGGATTTGGTTAAAAATTATCTAAAAATTGTGGCGTAATAAATGGACGTCTCCTTAATTAAATTAAACTAATTTGTTTGTAATTTTGCCAAAATTTAATATACAATATGATATTTTTATTCCAATATTATCTGAAAATTGACTTTTCTTTATTGATTGATATATCCAATTAATTCGCCTGTTAATTAATTTATAATTTTTAATAATCGAATTAGAAGAACTAAAACATTAAAAGATTTATTCATAATTCAAACATAACAAGTATTTTATAATTAAAACAAATAAAGGGAAATATTACATAATTTTTTCGAAATAAATTTTAAATCACATGCAAAAGATAACAGTTTTTTTTCAATTCAACGAAACAAAAATTTTTAAAAATATTTTTAAATCTAAAAATTATCAGAAAATATAGTTGGTAAAAATAAATATTCAATAAATGTAAATAAAGAATAAAAATTCATATTATCATATGAAACTATGCGATCTTAAATGTGTTATGTCACACATTAGTGTTATTATTATAGGTTTGACTTTTAGAATTTTTAACATTTTCGTTAGCCGCTTCATGTATGAGAAAAATATGATTTTATTTGATGCAGCAGGAAAATATTACTCTAAAATTACAATTATAACGTGAAACTTAAAAATTTAGTGAAATTTCATGACAATAAAAACGGCCAAATAAAATATTGGAAAAAAAATCCGAGAAAAATAATTATGGTAAATCAAATTACGTGGTGTTATTTGTGTATGTATATATGAAGAGGTTAAAATTTTTTTTCATTTGATGTGTTTAAATTTACATTGTCATTTATCTTTATTTCGTTCAGACTATAGATTCATACAGGGCTTTTCTAAATGTTTCATCATCTTTATCAAAATGTTTAATCATTTAATTTAATAATTTAAAATCCTTCAAATAATAAAATTGTAAAATCAGAAAACACATTAAAAAATTGATAAAACATAAGCATAATATTCGTCCGGTAGTTTTGTAGATATTAATAATTGAGGTAACAGTCCGATAATTTATTTGTAAATCTTCTGATTTTATTTATATCTTTAAATTATTAAATTTAATGATTAAACATTTTGACAAAATGATTAAAATTTAGGAAAACACTGTATTACATAGATAAACTCAAAGTATGTGTCGATATGAAATTTTTAATTCGACTTTTTTAGAGTATTATTATTTTAAAATTTGTCAAGTAACATTGAAAAAAAATAACAGTTTATTTTCACTCAAATTTGCTCTCAAATTTTAGACTCTCTTGTTTATTTGCCCTGATATATTTTTTCAATATTTTGTGAACTGCGAAGTATAAGATTTACCACAAATCTATAGTCTGAAAAATGAAGATAAATGAAATTTTGAAATTTAATCCGATTTAAAAAAGAATTAAGGAAAAAGTATTAATTTAAACGAAAAAATAGTTTCATGACAATGATCAAGGGCTTCATAATTCATTATTATTTATATAAAATTTTTGATCTTTTGTCAGAATGAACATAAAGGATTCTTTGTTAAATTTCATTATCTTATTTCCAAATTATAGATGACTCTTTTTTGTATTTGTGATGATATTCAATGAATATAATAAGAATTGATTATTATCTTAATATATTAATGGCAAAAAGGATAAAAGGTTAACTGACTGACATTTGTTTTAATGGTAAAATTGTTTTCTTAAATTAAATTAGGTATTTATGAGATTGATAGCGGATTATTCTTATTAATAATACTAAAGATTATATAAAATAAAAAGTAAAATTACTATCGCAGCACATAAAGACTATTATGAAGCGTTGAAGGAAAAATATGTAATTGTCCACGAATCCATAAATGATGCAAGATCCATTTACGAAGTCAAACAAAAAGCATTTTAAGTCATTATTGCAATAATTTATACAGTCATCTGAGGTTTGATTGTCCAGTGTTTCTAAAGGAACCTCT
The DNA here is from genome assembly GCA_022537955.1 of Schmidtea mediterranea. Taxonomy (NCBI): domain Eukaryota; kingdom Metazoa; phylum Platyhelminthes; order Tricladida; family Dugesiidae; genus Schmidtea; species Schmidtea mediterranea. The sequence continues at coordinate 269,516,676 of CM039679.1, read as the reverse complement.
TCAATTGTACAGTTATTTATCTTTACAATTGAGGTCGTCAATGAGCAAGTTCTGTTCTTTTTGACCTCTTTAATCCAACAACCATTTAGAAAGACATATGTCTTCTGAGAGAAAATTCCTGAAAATATAAACAACAGGAATGTCAAAAGAAAAATAACCCATTTGTTCATTCTTTCAAACTAAATAATAAGAAATAAATTTTAAACTTTTTAATTTATCCTTTAACCAGTTAAATTTCAAACTTCATGCCCCCAATATCAATTGTTAAATTAATAAAGTAATTCTTTGTTTTAATTGTGCTTGGATAAGAAAAACCTTTTGTGGTAGAATTCGTGCTGTTATTCCTATAGGAATTCTATTCATTTGAAATAATACCGATTATTATCTAGAATTTTGATTATTTTTGAATGAATGATATTCAAAAAAAGAAGGACAAAAACTAAGGAATTTATCTGAGCCTCCAACATGACTTCTTTTAATTATCCTTCGGAAAACAATTGAATGAGTTTACAGTGTTTTTAGAACTGTCTTTATCGTAAATTTGGCATTTATTTTGAAAATATTCGGAGATAATTAGAATTATTTATTATAAAAATTAAATTTACAAAATTTAGAAAGTGAAAGTTAAAAATTAAATTTTGGCAACAGAGTTTCAATCATTAATGTAAACTGAAAAAAATCCTAAAATAAAAACAAATTATTTTAATAATAATAATAATAATAATAATAATAATAATAATAATAATAATAATAATAATAATAATAACAATAATAATAATAATAATAATAATAATAATAATAATAATAATAATAATAATAATAATAATAACAATAATAATAATAATAATAATAATAATAATAATAATAATAATAATAATAATAATAATAATAATAACAATAATAATAATAATAATAATAATAATAATAATAATAATAATAATAATAATAATAATAATAATAATAATAATAATAATAATAATAATAATAATAATAATAATAATGTTATGTACAGGCTCTTAGCCTAAAAATATTGAGAGTTATTCTGACGTCACTAAACAGTGACGTTTAAAAATATTGTGATGACGTTTAGTGATGTCACGAAAAAATTACCAAATTTAGAATTAAGCAATTGAAAATTACCAAAATTGGAAATGCGTCATCGGAAAATTACTAAATTGGGATTTCCGATGACGCGGGTCTAAAATTGGTAATTAAATTATAAATATAGTAATTTTAGTATTATAAATATTTAATATAAATATAAAAGCAATTTTAGTAGAAAGGGGGAGTGAGAAAAAAATTGACGTAAGCCGATAATAAACAATAGCGAAAAGCTCATTAAGCCGATTTGGTCAGAAAAACAATTTAAGAAACCAGCTGTCCTACTCGAAACATACAACTCTAGCCTTAGGAAATATATTTAAATCGCCCCTACTGAAAAGAAAGAGAGAAAAAAACAGAACCGGAAAACAATTTTGGAAGCAGTTGTTGTGGAAAATTAATAATTGGCAAAATTTGGATACGAATTATCAAGTGAGAACTTTCAGTGATATTCGAGAAAATTCGTTTTTGGATTCTCTATCCAGTGGCTATATTTTGTTAGTTTTTATTTTATTTAATAAATAACATTGAAAAAAGCGGATTCCCTAATCCGGCTTGTAAATTAATATAATTATTTTTTAAAATCGAAAGTATCCAAAGTAGTTGACCGCTTTCGGATACTCGGGGTGCCCCAAAATCAAAATCTTACTTACCCTCTGTCTTATAGGATAAGTCGTTGCGTCGGCATAGTGACCATCGACTTCTTGCGGGCCATTTGGCAGGGATCATTTGATCCAGTTTTCTTTGCAATCTTTGTAACATTATACATATATACAGTTGTAAATTTTATTGGTAACGCCTAATAAATTTTATAGGTAATTAATTGTCGTTGTCTTATTTATTTGCATAGGACCACAACCGACCTTTTTATATTTTATTATTTTGATCAGTATATTCGTTTATTTTTATTGATTTGGAGTCAGATAACGATCAGTGTTAAGATCTTAGTCCCCCATCATCTCTCTCATATTTTTTTTGATCTTAACAATAATAATAATAATAATAATAATAATAATATAATAATAATAATAATAATAATAATAATAATAATAATAATATTAATAATAATAATAATAATAATAATAATAATAATCATAAATGATAATATGCTCAGTTATTTTAACTGCTTTAAAAAACTATGATTGGTAAAATTTTAAACTTCGACTTTTATTTACATTATAAGTCAAAATTTACTGTTAAGAAATTTTATTAAATGCTATCAATTCTCTTATTTCTGTTTTACTTTGTTCTAGCTATTACGCAAGTTTTAGCGTTAGTTGTCAATGGTAATTGTAAAAATAATACATCGGGGTTCTTTTGTGAACCTAAAATCTGGACCAAACTAGAAGACAGTGACTTCGAGGGATATGATTATTGTGAAACTGATTTATTTTATACTATTGAATGTGAAACTTTGGCCAATAGTTTATCCAAACTTTACTTTTCTTTTAACAATAGAATAAAAAAATGTCGAATTTATTATTCTACAGCAATAAAGAAGATATCAAATGAACGATCACAAAGGCATTGGGAAACCTACGAGAGTTCCTGTTCAATAAGTAAGTTAAAAATATTTATATTGAAAATTATTTGATTAAAGCTTTACCTCTCTTGCTATGCCCAAGAACTTATCATAAAAATAATATAAATTTATAAATATTTTAAATTATAATTTGAAGCCTCGAGCCTAAATATCGGGAGGAGTTTGGAACTTGAATTTCACATTTTACATGTCAATTAAATAAAAACGATTTATATTTAATTTTCATTGATAAATGAGAAAAATAAAAGTAAATTTCATATTAAAATTGTAAAGTTGATCAGTAAAATCTTTTATCTTTTTTACTATTGATCGATTCTCAACTGTAATTGAAAAATTAATCGATTGATGGATTCCTAATCTACTCTTTCTACCAAGGATCTCCAAACTTTTCATCTGAGGGCCGAATTAACTTTCAAAACAGCAGTTCAGGGGCCGCCTTCATACTCGAAGTCGAAATAAAAAAGAATCAAAAGACGGATATTGTTTTTAACTATTTATTTAACATTATTTTCTTCAGCTATTTTTTAATAACACAATGACACACTACACATGAACACCTGTATTAGTGCGAAAGGTGAAATTGTTTCCTGGATGCCCAATTAGCAGAAATGTCTGGGTTTAGATTTGATGTTCCTAACATCAACAGTAACTTTAGACTATCATCGGACAAGTTCGTTCTCAAATGGTTCTTCACGTATTTCATCATTGAAAATGCTTGTTTACACATGTATGTTGTACCAAAAATTGCAAGGTACCTTGAATCAAAGGCATTAGGAAAGCTTTTCTTGGGAAGCTTATTTTTCCCCAACTTTTTCAAATTTTTATTTTCTCCTGAAATTCCTTGTAAATATTTCGTGATGGCTTTCGATTGGTTATTATCTAAAATAATACCTACGCCGCTTTGGGTCTTGATAAACTCAATTTCTGCTTTAGTCTTCTCTGCTTCCGAATCTGCTTTTTTAGATTTCTTGGCTTCTTTAACCGTACTTGCAATTCCCGCAGCAGTTCCTGAGGCTGCAATCAAGCCTACGAAAATCAAAGGTAATAAAGCCGCAAGTGGAAGAATTCCTCCTTGTTTGGATTAAAGAAAAAGCCATTTACCTGTTGCTCACAATTCACTTGTTTCCCCTCACGAACACAATAACATTATTGGAAATTCTAAATATTTGAATAACTACCTTGCTGACGATGGAATTCGCGAGCGGGTGGTAAAAATACTTTCAAAGCTCTTTTAATAACTACTTGAAAGTCCCAGATTTTTTATTTGGCTACTCATAACTACGAATAGAGTCCATCTGGAGATTGCAAGGGTTTTTGTAAAATTTATCCATTTTGACTGATCTCATTCACTGATGGAATCATGTTCTTCTTTAATCTCATCTCGATTGACGAGATAAATATATTTAAGTTATTTTATGGTTCCAATGTATTTTCAATGCAAGCATCTGAAGGATTGGATAAGGGAGTCACACAGACTATTACAAGATTTCGAGATCTTATTAGTAATGTTGCGCAATGAGTGCTATTAACAATACAAATAATGCGCAGTTTATATATAAAGTGTTCGGGATAAATTTGTTATATTTATAATTGATTATGTTTTATAATATTAACTGATTATTATTAACCCACACTACTCATCATTTGAAAGTTTGGACCCTTCTTCATTCATATACAAGATGTCAGGGAGGAAGGATGACTGAAACTCACCTGAATCATGGAAGAGAATAACTTGCATCATTATGATTCGTGCCGGCCAGCAAAATAAGGATATTAAGGTATATTTTAGCATGGGTTGTCGCAATACCTTCTTTTTACAGGTTTAGTTAAAGCTATCATGTCCGCCATATCACAACCATGTTTCATCGCTGTTTTCAAACTGAAATCTCAAAAGTTAAATTTTTCAGCAGGAACTGTGATGTGTAATGAAAAATATTTACTGAGAATTTCATCCGAGAAGGATTTTTTGAATATTAATTACTTCTAATATTTTGGATATCGCAAGAAATTTTATCGAAAGTTCTTGGAATTGATTTAATAATGTGTTATTATTTAGATTTCTTGAATAAACGGTAAAATAGACGAGATTGTATCCACCATGGTTTCAAGTGAAAGGAGTTTCAAGATAAATATTCGTCTTTTTTCATGCCTTAAAACCAAACTTTGCAACTTATAATAATAATAATAATAATAATAATAATAATAATAATAATAATAATAATAATAATAATAATAATAATAATAATAATAATAATAATAATAATAATAATAATAATAATAATAATAATAATAATAATAATAATAATAATAATAATAATAATAATAATAATAATAATAATAATAATAATAATAATAATAATAATAATAATAATAATAATAATAATAATAATAATAATAATAATAATAATAATAATAATAATAATAATAATAATAATAATAATAATAATAATAATAATAATAATAATAATAGTATAAAGAAGAAGAACATGGCAAAACTGTACAAATTATGTATCATTTAATAAAAATTAAGATTCAAATGTTACTAAAATGTAAATATTATGCTAATAAAATTAATTGATATTGCAGTTTTTAATTTTCCATTTCAAATAATTTAATGAATTATATAAATATATTTTGAAATGTGCATCTGTCCCGCCAGTAAACTATATCAGATTGAATATAAATGTTAAATATGCTATATGAATTAATTTAATATATTAAAATTTAAAAATAAAATATTTGAAGAAATGTGCAAATAGCAATATTTCGATAAGCACAGCATCAATCCAAAACATATATTCGAGCTATCATTTATTAAATTACTTTTTTTAATTCCTGGAAGAACCAAGAAACATTTTGTTTATATTATTTTAGATTCTTCTTAGTTGTAAGAAGACGCAACTTTTTCATGAATGTTGTCTCGACTAATTATGTCGCGTTCCAAATGTTCCCAAACAGTTTCTTTAAAAACACAAAAAGAGTATCGAAAAGAAATCTTTTCCTTGATTTCTGTATATAATCTTGATTGTCATCAAAAAATACGTCTTTTTCATGATGGATGTCTAGATAAAATATGTATTGTCTCATAACTACGAGTGTTTTTAGAAATTGCACTCAAAAATCAATAGCTACACTTAAAAATCGATTTTAAAATTTGGCCTTGAAAGATGGAGGGGGAGGTATCTTGATAACTCATATGGTGGGAATTGAAAAATATAAAAATCGTAAATTACTACGAGTTTCAAACTTGATTTTAACCACTTTTTTCAAAAGATACGAAAGAAATTCCTTCAACAAAAATGTACTTCTCTCAAAACTCTATCATTTTACAGAAAATTATTCAGAGAATTTTACGTTCCACAGTTCCGGTGTCTAACGCTATTTAAGATACAACATCTTGATTTTTCGTATTTTTTACCATTTTCCAATGAATTTTTAAACATGTCATGGTCAGCAAAGTTTCAGATCTTGTATTTCTCGATACTTTGGAAAAAATAAAACTTCAAAAATGTCAAAGATTCGTTTCCTAGACAAGTTTTTCTCTTTGAAAAAATTTTAAAAATTTTTGTTAGAAAAATCTAGAAAAGATATGAAAAGAATATGGTCAGCAATTATATAGACAACGTCATTCTCTTTATTTTTGCCGAAATAGAATTTTAAAAAACTAAAATCCCGCGCCATAGCGGGATAAAACAAAAAAGTTAAATTTCACTCAAAAATCAATAATTGCACATTTAAATCAATACTTGAATTATTTTCTAAAAAATTTGCACTTAAAAATCAATAATTGCACTTTAAAATCAAAAGAAATAAAAAATCGTTAAAAATCAATAATTTCCGTTGAGTTTTCGCTAAGGTGTTGGTTGCTAACCAGTTTGCGGTAACTAAGGGTGGCGTGGGGGGCTCACACCTACCTACCATAGAATATATAAAAAGTGGAGCAACAAAATTTTTTAGTGTATGTAGTATTTTCATTTTTATAGAATACTATTTTTGGAAATTTCTTTCAAACTTAAAATTTTAAACCAATGGTTCTTTAGAGCTTCCTACAGCATTCTAATACTAGGTTGATGTGAGCCATACAGCACTTATGATTCTGATTGGATAGTGGAAAGTATGACTGAAATTAGTCATTTTGAAAGTTTGATGAATTAAATGGTTGGTTTTAACCTCTCCCATATTTTTCATTTGAGACATTTTCTTACTAATTAAATTTTCTTTAACTTATAATATTTATTATGTCGACATTTAAACATCTATTATTCTACCATTAAATGTTGTCAGCTTTTTCAAAAATCGACAAATAAATTTTTTTACTAATTTATAGATAAATGCTTTTTTAGCTAGTTCAATAATTATGGTCAACAAAATCCATTTTTGTAGCCAATTTTTTTAATATAAAGGAAGGGGTTTTCTTATTTATTCTACCGTGTTTCCCCGAAAATAAGACACTGTCTTACATTCTTTTTTGGTCCAAAATATGTACTAGGGCTTATTTTCGGGAGACAAAAATAAATTTATACATTTTGATTTAATATTTATTTATTTTACACAGAATACAGAAACTAAAATTTATTCATTTACAATCTTGTCATCTTCTTTTGGAACATCGTCATAAATCAAATTCTGATTTCTGTTCTGATTTTCCTCCAAATCCATTTCCTGTTGAATTATTGGCCCGAATCTCTCGTGTCTTGCAATATAGCTGTCGTTAAATATATACTTCTTGTCTAAGTAGCCTGTTCGTAGTGCATTAGAAACACAACTATCAGTTATTTTATCCCATGAATTTTTTATCCAATTCACAACTTCTTGTAACCCTGGTTTTACAAAATTACCTCGATGATTTCTCACCATTCTGTTTTCAAAATAATAATTTATTTTCATCCGCAAATGACCCTTAAATGGCTTGTTTATTGCAATGTCAAGTGTCTGGAAGCTACCAATCATTCCTGCCGGAATCATTATTTGATCAATCCTTCTCTCAACAAGAAAGTTTTTCATGTCTTTAGCGCGGTGAGTACTGGCTGAATCCCAAACTAGTAAACCTCTATTTCGACCCCTCAACAATGGTGGCAGTATAAAATCAACCCACTTTCTTATAACTGCTTGAGTGCACCAGGCTTTTTCGCTTTCAATTACATAAATTCCTGAAATGCGTTGAATTTGGTCTTTTTTATCTTTAGTGATTAGAAAAGGCGATACTTTCTTGCCATCTAGACGAATCGCTAAAATACAGGTAACACGTACACTATCGTAACCGCTAGAAGAAACGTCAATTGAAGAGGAACCCTTGTGGTCAACCGTCGTTTGAGCTCCTTGGCCTAGGAATACCGCGGTCTCATCCATAGCAATCATGTTGGAGAGTTCGTATTTCGAAAAATTGATGCCATCAACAAAACGCTTAAACGCAAGTGCACGTTTAACAACTTCATTGTCTTAAACAATGTTGTTGATCTCCTTAGAGACAGTTCATGTTTTTGAAGGAAGTTGTCTAGCCAGTGTTTCGATGCTTTAAATTCTTCCGTGAACATACCAAATTGAATTGCCGTTTCAAGGGCAAATTTTTGAATATCAGCCCTGCGCACAACCAAAGCCATTGCTCTCCTGTCAGCAATCCATTCCCAAATGCATTCTTCCAACTCAGAAAATAACAGCTTCCGACCTGATCCAACTTTTCGTTTTTTTCTCATTTCCTTGGTCTACCATTTGACACAAGTAATCGTAGTCTGCACGCCATTTACGAACCATACGTAGATCCAACATCTTCTCTTTACGAAAGGCTACAAGATTTACGCCCCTGGAGTCTTCCACAATTCCTTTTTTGTACTCAACGGAATAGCTCTTTCGCTTTGTACTCATCTTAACTTGGGTTAAAAATTATTCACTTTATAAAAAATAAAATTACGTATGAAAAAATAATCTGACTTACAAGAATAAAATACACAAACTTTGTATCTGCGCTGTCGCTCAGTTTAGGTTGCCGAACAATTATTTATAAGAAGTTAAACATACTTAATAAATCAATAGCATTTTTAACGAATTCTTTTTTACACATTATTTTAACTAGGGCTTATTTTCGGGGGAGGGCTTATATTATAAAAAGTTTCAAAAATCTCCATATGGCTTATTTTCGGGGCATGTCTTATTTTCGGGGAAGCACGGTAGTTCATTGCCATGTTTTATTAATATTATTGGTAAATTCCTGTAATTCCCCAGATTCTTCCAAATTTTTGACTTTTCAGTCTATCTTTATTTTATAAATTTCTGAAAACTAAAATATATTTTGAAAAGTTATAAATAAATATTTTTATCTCGATTTTCAAAATGATTTTCTTGCAATATAACTTAATTGAATTAACTCATTAAGAATTTATTATTATTATTATTTTAAAACGGTGATTTCTTCGTAGCAGGATAAATTAAAATCTCAAACAAGTAAACAATAAGATAAGCTCTTGCTGCAAAGTGGGTGAAAATAAAAATTTCGGTTATAAAGTAATCCTTTTCAATTGTTTGAAATATTATTATTATTATTATTATTATTATTATTTTTTTTTTATTATTGATTTGTATTGTTTTATGAAATTTTTTTAGTATTTCTCTATTATTATGTGAATGTATTTTTAATTGTTTTAAAATATATTTTAAGATTCATTTTAATTTTTTTAATTGTTATGATTTTTTAACAAACAGATAAATTTAATTTTAACTATTTTGTATATTTTTTTCAAATTCTTTAGTTTTATATCTGCGTTTTGAAAACGCAGCGTTATTTACTAAAACTAATTTTATAAGGTCTTACAAAAATAAAAAAGAAAACAATTTAAATGGAAATTTTATATCTCTTGAAGAAATTCAGACATTGTAGATTGCATCACCGATGGAGCTTCCGTTATGATAAAGTTTAATAGAGAATGTTTAACAGAAACGCAGTTATGCTATAATCATGGTGTGCATTTGGCCATATAGGAAGCAATTACAAAAAAGTATGAATTTAACAGTTGGACACAAAATGAAGCAGATAAAATAAGTACATGAATCAAAAAACACAGTAAAATCTGATAAGTGAGAGAAAAATGACGTTTTCGTCCACGGTATCTATTTGACCAAATTCGTTATGTCAGAATCTCATGATCGATATCCATCATACATTGTTTAATTTGATTGATTTAATTATTATTATAATATGATTCAGGATTTTATTTTAATGTTATTGATGCTCACATGCAACAAGATAGTAAAATGAATTGGTCACCTTCTAGTCTCGCTCTAGTGATTTTGAGGAGAAGTAGGCATAGTGAATGGTAGCTCACCGGCCCAGCTCTCCCCAATAACCTCGATGTCAGACCCTCGATGGAACGCGGCTGGTCATGAGAAAGGAACAAACGTTATATGCATAAACCAAACGAGAATATACCATTGACTAAATTTCAGAAAGAAGAAAATGTTATGCAACTAATTTGCATACAATTACGATTAATGTTAGAAGAAAATTTAATAGTCGGAATTTGAAGAAAAAGAAAAGAAAGTCATTAGTGCGTGTAACGAGATCGATCGGAGTAATGTGAAGTATTCTTTTAAATTTTATTTTAACCATTAATTTGTGTTATTAATTTTTTAATTATTACAAAGTGATAATTATTACCAAATATGTCTTTGATTCAGGATTTTATTTTCTTTTAAGGAGTTTTAAGTACGAATATTGTTCTCGAAGCTCCTCCATTTCGATGCAAGTCGCCTCCTACCACGACTCACTAAGTATTGCCCAAATAAGTCTCGTAATATGATTTAATACTTACTAGTTGGCTTATTTATCAACTGAAAGAAAGGTTCAGAATCACAAAATATATTATTTATTTATTATTTAAAGAGTCCATAATTATGAAGCGTATTTTTATTTGTTCATTATTTGCAGTTTCTAAAGTCCATAGATTGTATAATTTATTAAATTTGATTGATTTTATATTTTTTTGTTGCGAAGAACCTATTAGAATGGATCGAAAAGGAAAATTTTAAAGATTCGAGGAATTCGAGAAAGGTCTTCACAACCAGAAACCTAAATCTAGGCTCATATTGGGCGTCCAATTTAATTTAATATGTCAATAGAAACTTAGTTAAAGTTTTTTTGCTTCTGCAATATAACATTTTATTTAATGAAAAATTATTGATCAGTTTTATCTGAATTATCTCAATACTAAATTAACATAATAAAAATTGATAAATAAGGAAGAACACATTTATTGATTGCTAGAGAAAAAATAAACTAACTCTGTCTCATTATCAGGAAGATTTCATCAAAATCGCAAAAAAGATCCATAACGAATTAAACCTAAATGTTAAATTTCTTAAATTCTAAAAGCAAATAAAGCAACAAATGTACACCAAGCCACGTTGAGACAAATCACCTATAATATAAAAAGAAAATCAATAAATTTATAACATATAAACACACCAACTCACCTTGAGGTTGTTTGTAAAATAGTCACTGAGACAAACCCTAACTATAGAAACACAAAATATGATAGAGAAATAAAATCATGCACATTAACACAACCCATAATAAAACATGTAAACTTTTAACATGAAGCCATCAGAAGCTAAATAACTGATAGGCAAAGAACAAAAAAAAACATTTAAGATCCAATATTTATTTATTATGACACATCAACGTCGTATCGAGTTTGGGTAATGATCCTGTATTTCTCTGGTATTGCGATCCTCGTCTCGCATTTCTTTAGGGAGAATCCTCCTCGGAAAAACCACGTTCATCGGTGTGGAAAGTTCCTCCAATATTGGGTCAAATTTTATAGGATCTCTTCGGTAGATCGGTATCAAGGATCCGATTCACTTTTCCTTCCAGGTTTTGACCGATATAGTATTGTTACTACGTAGTATTATCTCCGGGGATTTATTTGGATTCCTTAGCTTGTGTACCCCATAACTATCCTTCGATTTCGGTCTGGTAGGCCTCTCATAGAAGATCATAATCAAAATTAAATGGATCTCAATACTGTGACAAAATTTACCTCCTGGGTGACTGTTCCCTCTTTCCGATGATCCCTCTCTTTGTTTGTCCTGTGGTCGGCCGATACGACGGTCTTCCTCTCTTGATAGAGAAGAATAAATTGGTTGATTCGGCGCTGGCATATATTTGAACGTTCGGGTGAAATGAAATTTCAACCAGAACACATGTTATTTATACAAACTCATTGATCGGCACACTATAGATTGCAAATGATTTTTTCTATCCACGGTGACGTGGCGTAATTGGTTTGTTTGAGTATTGTAATAAACGAAAGAACAATTGATTTTTTTTAATGTGCAGATAGGAATGTAATTTTCTCTTACTGTGATATGATCAACGTGTCATTTTTTCTCTACTGCTAGTGATATACAATTATCTATCTACGTCAATTACTCCTTAATCTTCCCCTCTTGCTAGTCAATGTGTAGTGGATTGTCGACGTTTTCAGACGTTGCCCGAGTTCACGTGGGAACTTATTGATTTTATCTCATGGATTTAACTATTTCACTTAATTGATTTATCCGTAGTCTACGATCGAAATAATTTAGTAAGTATTTTAGTTTTGTTACTTATCATTAATTAGCTTAATCTGCATTCGATGTTCTTTTTCAACAAACAATGGACCGTGCTCCTTATCTCAGCAATTGTCGTTCGTCACTTGAGCCTCGGATGTTTATTCGCAAATCAAAACGCGTGGTTGTCAATTCAATTTTATGCTTTCCTCGATGTGTTGAATACAATCAATGTGAAGAGTCGTGGATTCGAATTTGTTATTATGAACGTTTATCTATTGTAGCTCGGTTTTTATACTGGTCGTTCCTGATTGTGATTTACTTATTACCGACGGAACATTCCAATTTAAACTGCGTGCGTTATTTATCCTATTCGATTTTTTACTATTCATCATTACTAATTGCATTTAATCTACTAAACGAATGATATGTGATCCTACGTCTCTTTATTAATTGTTCACAGATTTATTAGGCTAAGAATTGATTATTTTATAGTATTTAAAGTATTAATCACGCAGTGTTTTTTCGGATTATTTAGGGCCTGTTCACCTAATTTAACTTTTTATGGTATGGTTCCTCATTTATCGTGTTATCCTATCGTCCAACTATTTCAGTTTTGACTCCGAGTATATCATCTTATTAATCTCAGAAATTCCTCATGAACTTTATATTTTTGGTCATGTGGTTTTCGCGGAGGTTATTAACAAATTCTAATCCTCATATTCGAATTTTTTAATTTGGAACCATTTATACGTCACGTTTAGTGTTACAGTAAGTTTAGCGCTCTCGATACCTTTAATCATTTTCTATTTACTCATATCTTTTGTTCTGATCCTTATACCCTATGCGTTAACCTATGTAACGCCTTAAATTGATACCTCAATTTATTTATTTTATCAATACTTGACGGTTCTCCTAATTGTCAGTAATTTACTAACATTGAAACTATATACTTTGTTATTTTTTTTAATTTTGGCATTTTTAAATTCCATTTTATTAATTCTATGACGTGACAACGATTTACGATACTTCCCACACTCCCTTCCCTTAGTTGATCTTAGGGTTATTTGTGTAGATATCAGAATATTACGAGTGCCCACTGAGCTACTCGGTGTTTTTGATCTTAAGCCGATATGAAGTGTTAAGTTTAGGTCGATTTTATAGGAAACGGGTGATTAAGGAGCAGCCAAAAGACTAACCCCTTATCTCCCGAATTCCCCTATAACGGATAATATTGGCGTTCGGGTTCCTGCGTTTCTCACGCCGGAACCTTCACGGCACGAGTTATTGGCTATGAACCGCACTTACACAGCTCGATTGGGGTGTGTGATTTTGCTAATTTGTGGTGCTGTTTCGGCTGTGGGCTGGAAAAATTTCGACAAAAAATATGTTTCATCGAAACATCTATTCATAACATAGTCTGCATATTATAATTGGCGTCATAACACAATTGGCATCCTCATTGGCATACAAATAACATTTTCTCACACATGTGTTAAGTAGTGCTTACTTTGAAGGTGCTCATACGCCGTATGGAAAAGTTTAAACTTATTCGGTTGAGTTAAAACTTGGTTTTCAAGAGTGAAAAATAGTGTTTGTCTAAAACAAGTTAGTTAGTTAAAACTTAGCTTACACAACGTTAAGATTCTGTGAAAATGAGTTGGTATATATACCTGTTCTGTGACCCTAACCTTGCTTGTAAAATTTAAGGTAGTAAAACAAAATTTGACCTTGAGATTATCTGTGTAATCTAACTCTAATTTTTAATTGAATTGTTTCCAATTTAAATTATTTAATTTTACTTCTACTTTTCATTAACTCTTGTTCTGTTAAATAAATTTTCAATTTTCATTCAAATTTCTGTGTTTTCTTGTTATTTCTATGTTTAATTCGTGCTGATCTTGTTGCATCTTGTTATTATTTTTAATTTATTTTTATGTCTTTAATTTTATGTTTTAATTATTTCTTTCTCATATTTTGAGGTGGTAATTTGATGTTTTAAGGGTCTGATTTTAAATATGTGTGTTATGTTTGCGTGCTATTACCAATTTATTTAAACAAAACCTTCTTCTGGCCCAACACTAGGAAATCTCGAGTTTAATGAGGATGTATTTTTATAAGATTTACCATTAAAACTAAAATTAATTTAATTTTTCAGACATTTCTGTCGAAAAAAAACAAAACCTAAAATCCGAAAAAAACATAAATTGTAAGTTTTAAAAAATAATTATAAACCAAATTATTTTGTGCACATATTCGAAGATTTTTTTCAGAAGATGTATAAAAAATATAATTATTTAATGTAATTAATAATTTTTATAACTTCAAAAATAATTTATCTCACTTTTTTTGAATAATTTCCGAAAAATAAGTTATTATAAAATAAATCATTTCCTGAATATTCATAATCATTATTAATAATAATATACATGAGTTTGTAGATCAAAAGTTATAATTATAAGTTTGAATGATTTAATTTACTTGTAAAATCATAATTCAACTCTTAAAACTTTATAACTTTAAGCTTTAAACTTTGAAAAAATAACTTACTTTGCTGCCATTTCAGAAATGGCTGAAATCCATTGGTTTTTCACAAAAAATAGATTCCAATGAGTTGATTTATGTTTCAACTTGCATAATAGCGGAATTTATCTGAACTTCGCTTGGTGTAGTAGAAATTTTGTTTTATTTTTTCACATTTTACCACGAGTAAGAGTGCGTAATTCTGAAATTCCATTCTTAGAATTTCTTGTTTGAATTGCTAAATTTTTATTTAAGGTTTTGAGATGGAAGGGTGCTAAATTATGTATTTTAACTAAAGCAAATTTTAGTATTTAGGTAATTATAGTGATAAAGATCCTGTTAAGTATTTCTACCCAGTTTTAAATCGAGTTCAAATTATTGCAACAAAGATTCTTTTGCATTCTCTTTATGATTCCCCGTAGTTAGACTGAGTAACTTTTTCGTCACCATTATCATCATAGGTTTAATTCCCAAATTCATATTTTATTAAAAATTGATAATCTTTAAAATTATTTTAGTGAATAATGAGAAGACCAAAACATTGGATGTTGAAAGATTTCGTCATCACGTGGCTTATTACAACGATAAAGCGCCAGAACAGAGCCAATGCGCTGAATCAATAATCCGACGATGCCGTAGGATGAACGAAGCATGGACATGGACATGGATCAAACCAAGAATGTGATACAACAGAACGAGTTGTTAAAAGCATAGTATGCGGGACTGATGGAGCAACTCCGGAGACTACAAAAGGAGAAACACCAGCTAAAGTGAAAGGTACGATCCGTAGGGAGACCTGGCAATATCAAGGTACAACATAGATAACGGACTTAAGTTATTTATGGACCTCTCAATCCAGTACCCAGATATTATTCACAGATAGTGATGCCAAAGTTTCGTCGACCAAATCAAAACCGAACAAACCGCGTCCTGGAAAAGCCAAATGCAAAAGAAGAAAGTTAAAAGCAGCTAAACAACTAGGTCAAATGCAAAAACTGAAAGAGAATAATTTTGACTAAAAATAAAATGTTATCTGTTAAATTACTTGATATTGTAACTTGGTTTTCAAATAATAATGTCAAATAATCGGTTCAAATCAAAACCACGTTCAAGGAGTATAAAGAAACTGCATAACAGATGCGTACAGCCATCATATTTGTTGTGCCAAGACACGATTTTGTTTTAATGAATCGGTAATAGCACGCAAACACAACACGCAGATTTAAAATCAGACCCATAAAACATCAATTAACCATGCTGAAATTTGAGAAAGAAAGGATTAAAATATAAAATCAAAAAACCTAAAAATAAATTAAAATAATAACAAAGTGCAACAAGCTCCGCACGAAAAAAACATAAAAATAACATGAAAACATGAAATTTTGACCGAAATTTGACAATTTACTAAAAAAAGCGAAATTCCATGAAAATGGAACTAAAATTAAATAATTTGAATTGGAAACAATTCAATTAAAAAGTTAAAAAATAAAATTGTCAAATTAAACCACGAAAATAATAAAATTAACATTAGAATATACCAGAAAACCACAAGGTCAAATTTTGTTTTACTACATCAAATTTAACACGAGGTTGGGGTCGTACAATAGGTATATATACCGATTCATTTTCACAGAATTTTAATCAGTTTAATCAGTTTTCTTTAACTAGAACTCGAAAAACTCGTCTTAACCAGTTGGAACCAGAACAATTTTTTTAATGTGAGTGGAAGAATGCTCGAAAATTTTCTCCACGTCGCGTCCATACAACCTCATATGAGTTCTGTTTGGGCGTCGGTGTGGGGAAAGATTCGTGATGACGTTTAATGAATGATGTATACTAACCATGATTTATCGTATGCTTTTATATTCAAATAAAAGTTTTAGAATAGAATGCTTATGTCGAAATTTTTCCGGCCCACAGCCGACACATCACCACAAGACAATCAAATATGCACACCCCAACCAAACTGTGTAAGTGCGGTGTAAGTCCGCCAATAGTTTGTGCCCGTGAAGGCTACGGCATGAGAACGCAGTAGCTGGAACGTCAATTATTATTCCGTATAGGGGAAACGGGTTGTAGAGGGAATAGTCTTTTGGCTAGTCCATCACCACCCTTTTCCTAAAGACTCGACCTAAAATCTAATAAAAACAAATCGGCTCAAAATCAAAACACTGAGTAGTTCAGTGGGCACTCATAAATTGGTAATATCAACATAAAATATCCTAGGATTAATTAATGGAAGGTGACGGCGAATTTAATTACAAAAATCGTTGCTATGATTTCTAAATTATTTCAATTTGTTGTGACTTCTAACTTAAATTATTGGCTACGACTCCAAATTTGCTATGATATCTAAATTATTTAAATTTGATATGACCGCTAAATCAAGTGTTACCTATGACTCCAAATTGGCTATGATTTCTAAATTATTTCAATTTGCTATGACTTCTAAATCATTTTAATTTGTTACGACTTCAGAAATTAAAAAGGTAAAGATCATAAGTGAGGCTTAGCGAAACCCAATTTAATCTACTAAGGGCATATAACATAGCATGACATAATTCCTTAATATAAAAATGCCAAAAAGAGCGATTTTAAAAATGTTGTAAAAACCGTAAAATTAAACATTATAGGATGTTACGAAAAAGCTAGAATAGGTAACTAAAAATTTCAGAATCGAAACCCGTTTTTAAATTTCGTTAATAGCCATCCCCATCTGACAAATAACTAAGATGGATAATTAAACCTCCGCCCGACCCTACCGTTTACTAGTTGTGAAGATTGTACATCACGATAAATAACACCTTTATAGAAGATAGGACATTAATATGACTGCCACAAGTGGTCATGAAATTTGTGCATTAAGATGTTAAAATGAAATATATTCAGCGATAGTCAGCGAAGCGGATAGCATCGAAATCTCATTAATGGTCCACGGAGATGATATCTACTTAGAATTCAACTAAATTATTATGTTATTTAATACAATTATGCACGTTTCAGCTGATTTGATGAATACCTCAAGCAGTTTTCCAAATGAATAAGTATTATGCACAAGCAATATAGATGAACCATTTAAGCCGCTTCAACGTGACCCAATGCCCAACACCCGACTAAGTACCTTCATAAACGTAATATTACGAATTCATTTACGCAGATCGTTGGCAGTCGAGATGCATTCTAGGAACAGTAAACAAGTCACAATATTCTTTTTATATACAACCTGTATCACCTTTTTATTGATATTAAGTTAAATCAACATTTTAATTGATTAAATCTTTAGAAATGATGAAATTGGGAGTTGTAATTTGATTGAATTCTCGATAACAATGATGTTCGGTATTAAAATCATAAATCCTAGTTGACCTAAAACTCTAATAGTAATTGTGAGGAGTTAAAATTAAAATACTAAATTAAATTAGTTCACGATTAAAATTTGTAAAGTTTTAATTGAAACTTAAATTATTTTAAGATATTAAAATTGAAATGATAATTGAAATTTTAAAATAAAATAATTTTTAATAAAATTGAAATTCATGTATGAATGCAATGGTATGTTGATATTTGGTTGAAATTAAAATTTAGAAAATGTCCCAAGAATATTTGTTTATATAATCAGATTTTATGAAATATAATTTGGATTTAATAGTCTTAGTAATTTATTTTGATGACTGAAGAATTGAATGTTATAGCTTCTAACAGTAATAATAGCTATAATTTTAAATTATAATTTGGATTTTACATGTGTTAATTTAAATTCGGGAGGGCTCAACGGTTTATTTAAACAATAATTAATTTTATTGTCATCTGTAACTTATTAGCAATATCTTCAAATTAGTTAATATGATCATAGCACTATTCGGATATGAATAAAAAACTTTGGAATAGTTCGTAACATTTTCTAGGAAAACTTATCGAATTTAAAGTTATTTTGAACTCTCGTAACCATTTAGGGTGGAAAAGCGTATGTCAATTGGTATCAGAAGTTAAACATCTAATCGAACTGCCTGCGATATGCGAGAATTGGAAGTCGTCACCAGAACACAACCCACTGTTAAGATACCTTTAACGAACATAAAACTAGTCTACCACAACTACCCTGATGTCAACACTAACGGCTTCATTAAATGGATCAAAATGATCATGCTTATACTACAGGACCCGATAATGTAACCACGTCCCAGGTATATGGGCTATACTCACACTCGCCCCCACAACATCGAGATTTACGAGTGAGCAATTCCCATAAATTGATAAGACGTCCAGCGGTCTAGTAGACGAGATTGACGAGCAACAAATTCGAAACTTATTAGTTCGCAAAAATAAAGAGAAAAAATTCGAAGTAATACCTGATTTTTCCCTTTTAGAAAACTCGTGGATTGATGCATCCCGAATTATTGCACGGTTCTCCGCTCACTCGGCTGCCAGATGTAGGCAGGCGATGTGGGACACGGGATTTTCCATTTCTCTAGTGCGAGAAACCAAATCGGGTACGCAAGGAGATTCGGAGGAGATCGAACTCCCTCATGTAGCGATAAAAAGGGAGCCCGGCCGCAATCTGGCCCGAGAGATTCAAGGTCAAGCCGAGTTTCTATTAGCTCGCCTCGAAGAGCACCAGAAGGAAACCGACAGACAAGTGAAGAAGGCCAGACAATATTTGAAGCAGGCAACGCAGATATTGTGGCGGGCAAAATACCCAGTACGGATAGGTACGCCCCCCGCTACAACGTATCATATGAATTGCACGACCCGAAATTGCGTGAAAGGACCACGGCCATTATTGTGGTAGTCCCGCGACGGATCCTGCCTAGAGAATTACGGGACGAGGAAAGATTCACAGACAATCACCGCGATCACCCGTATGCGCGCGAACGTTTCAGCCGGAAATGGAACTAAAGTAATTGCAATTCAGCTCGTCGAGGCTTATGATTCAAATAAATGTTTAGAACAAAATTTTCTTTTATTTATTTCGATAGTAACCTGTAAGGAAGTAAATGAGGGAACATTATAGCGCAATTAATAACGAACTGTATTAATAAATCAAAAAATTTTCGAAAATTGTAAAACTAAATCTGACGAGAATTTATTATTGTAGACATGAAGTTATGCCAATACCAAATATTGCAACGGGAATTAGACAAGGCCCGTACTACCAATCGGGAACTGCAACAACAACTCCTACAGTTAACCCGAGAGATACAACAAGTCAAAGCAACTTGCATTGAGCCGAAAAGAGTGAAAGCCCCATATCAGAAAATGACCGCGGCACAGAAGGGTTGGGCTGAAGAAAAGCAGCTCAACTAGAATCAGAAGACGCAAATCCGAGGCCTGGAAGTGACGCTATCGGCATGCCAAGAGGGCGCGGCGGTGACTTACCCCTTGGTATTTGCCCCAGCGCAACTGGCCTACAGAGATACAACGATCACAACCAAGCTTACAAGCCAGCCAGCCCGATATCGGCAAGGGAGATCGAAACGGGCCAAGCGTCGTGCCGCTCAGATGAAAGGCGCATGATCATGCTAACATTATTTCACTTTATTGTTGAATAAATACTTACGAATGATATTTGAAGTTTATACGACTTGTGTTAATAAAATCGCGAATTTAAACCAGAAGCGACTTTGGATAATGAGTGAAAGACACTAGACACATCAGTGAGGGGCCAGGGGAAGAAAATCGCACACAGACCTTCTAGCGGTAGTGCGTTGAATCCATGTTGAGGTCGAGCCAGAGTAGTTTCTGTGTGGCGCTCACCTTTGGCGATCTCAAAACCAATGGTTACATCACCAACGTTGCCTACCAACAAGTAACCATTGGGGTGAAGTGAAATTGATATCTGGGGTCTAGGTCACTCCAACCTTAAACCCCACATATTGTTTAAATAATTTTTGGTGATAAAGGAACATAAATAAAATGAGAACGAATACTTTATACGGTAGCTCTTGGACCCAAAGGTTTGCAAGGGTATTAGCAGTAATCGCAATGTGGCTCACATTTTACTTGAAACCACTCATTGGAATACATTTCTTATGTCATTTTGATGGATATCCGATGATTACATCTCTTATGTGCTTATCTGATGGGAATCACTTGAAATTGGTATAGAAATCTTATTTCTTTTTACTCGTCAGGTGCCCAGCCAATGTGTCATCCATTTCAAGAACAATTATTATTTGAAGTTAAAGAGGACTCCATTTCTATCAAAATTGCTGAGCATTGATAGGGGGAAATATAATTTGATTTAAACAAATATATTTGACAAGTAGATGGATTGAGACTGTTAGTTCAGTGGCCTGTGAATTGAACCCGCGCCGTTGAAGATTTTTCCTTAAAATACTAAATTTTTTACACAGGTAAACTCATATTTATGGATTTTTCACGAAATTTTTCAAAGTTTTGTTTAAGTAAACTCAAAATTTTAAAATATTTAAATTTAATGATTTGTCATAATTTTTTAAAAATCTTCACACACAATCTGGTTCACACACAAACTTAAGAATTATGTATGGTCATACACCTGATTCAGTTCATTAAAAACTTCTATAATAGAAGTTTTAATGAACAACCAATTACAATTATGATTAAGTTTATGAATTAGCCATTTTTAAATTGGCTGACCGATAAATTTTTTAATAAAGTATATTTTAGGGCTTGGATTGTGATTTCGGATATTTATGAGATCATTATTCAAGCTCTTAAATAATACTTTTAATCATCATTTATTATTACTTTAGTTTTAATTAATTTTTTTAGGTTTTATTTTCGAATAAATGTAAGTCCGATTAATTGAAAACTAAAATTTATTAAAATAAAATTTAATTTAATTTTGGCGCTTGTTTAGAATTGCCCCGCATTTTTTAAATAAATTTTATTATAGGGCATTTAATACTTTTAAAGATGGATTATCAACCTAACAAAAAATCAATGATTAATTTAAACTTATTGTCACTTTATGACATTGTTCGAACCAAGGAAGGTAGAGGTATATTAAATCGACGCAAGGCATGCCTAAACAACCACGAAATGATTTTATCGATCACAGATGAAAGAGAAAGATGGAGATGTACGAAAAAAACCTGTAGAAACGAGGTTTCTTTGAAGTCTGGATCTTGACTGGAAAGTTTATTAAAAGTTGTATTAAAAGTTTATTATTTAAAAAAAAATTATTTAAAAAATGCGGGGCAATTCTAAACAAGCGCCAAAAGTTTCTTTATTCGAATAAACTATTCCTCTGTTCCTTGGAAATTTGTTTTGGCTGTCATCTTTTTTAACTTTTGACAAATCCAAATTTTTGATAATTATTGATTTTATGAGGCTTTGGAAATTTCTGTTAATTTCCCAAATTTATAAAAATCTTCTTCATTTTCAATGGTTTTAATGATTTGAATTATTTATTCTTTATAAAAAAATTTTTTTTAAACTTAAGTTATCGGTATTTTTTAAACTCCTCATTTGAAGGTTCTGGTTCCACTGCTCCTGGTAAATTGCAAATGAGGTAAAAAATGAATTTATTTTAATTACAAGTTAAATGTTACATTGTTATTTCCTCATCTCCTCAAAAACCTAGAGTTTCAATGGATATTTTTGAAATATCTGAAAAGTTTTAAAAATATTAAATTGATTAAATTTCATGAAAAATCTTACGAAATTATTTCTTAATTTTCTCTACAAATCAAAGTAGAGTTATTGGTATTTTTTTCAAAAATTTTAGGCTTTAATTTTAAAAAGACTTGTCTAAAAAGTTACTAAAAATAGTTTATATAGAGTTTTTATTGAACTGAACATTTCTACATTTTGAAAGTTTGCATGCATTATTTACTATGTATTATGTTTTTACGTTAAAAAAATTTTTTCTTTTAATTCCTTCCTTCCTATAATATAAGTTTTTATTCAGTTGAACAAATTACATGCAGACACGGGTAAGTATGTATGTCCCTATATTATAACTTTATTGATTTTTTCATTTTATTGTAGGAGTTTTTAATGAACTGAAACAGGTGTAGATTAATCAAAATTTACTTTAAAAGTAAGAGCACTGTAGATCAAAGTAAGTCCTACGCAACCGCATTTTATACACACATTTTGGGATTTATAAAAGTGGCGATGTGAGTGTATGGGTGTAAGGGACGAATTTTAAGGTAAAATTAGGTACCATGTGATTTAGATATATGTAATTTGGTTAAAATTTCATGTATTTTTTAAATAGCGAATAATTTTTTCTTAAATTTTTATCTTTATACACACCCGTGTACGCAATCATTTTTTCTACCGCGACACTTGTTTTACGTTCTTTGAGCTAGCGGGCTTGTACTTTTGAGACTTTTTCGAACTATGTAGAGTTTGTGTTAATGAATTATTTATCTATTAAATCTATATAGTGTGTGTGACTTGTATTTTCATCAGTTAAACTATATAGTATATGAATTATTCATTTAATTAAACTGTATAGAATGATAGAATGTATGTATGAACTATTTTGAGTTAGCGGACTCTTACTTTTAAAGTCAATATTAATTTAGCTATATAGTATGTGTGTATTGTTATTAGATATTTAATTAAGTTATAAAGAATGCCTTATATATATATATGCTTTATGTGTCTGACAGTTTTCAATTGTACAAATGTTTTCTCTTATTGTGTTGTTTACCAGTGTTTACTTCAGAGCCTAAGACTTGTGTGACATACGCATTAGAAGACCGGTGCAATTGAGTTATTTCCGGACCTTGAAGTCGAGCGTGTCACGGACACGGTTGCAATATTTCGAAAACATCATGCCGGGAGTAACAAAAATTTTTAAATTCAAAATGTTAAGTGATGCCAATTGCTGGGAAAACCTAATTTAGAAAACGGTAGCAGAAATCGAGGGCTTTTGCTATACATATCGGGAGTCTGGAAATATACTTTATTAACGAGAGACTCCCGACGAAATCGGGAGGTCTGGCAACCCTGCCCATTTCTGACCCATAAGTTGTGAATGGTATTTTTAGAGGGATATCTCTTTAAAAATTGTTATAAAATAAATGTAATGGTGGGTCACTGGGCAGCGACATTCGAACTATAGGGTTGTTACCCAGACAATCCCATATAAATATTCTTTTGCTTGCCACTCGGCACCCGTTGCTAGGCAACGTTGGAACTGTGTTCGAGCGGGTAGATCGTCCTCAAAAAGTGAGCGCTATTACTAGTGCTGTAATTGACCGAACGATCTCTGGGTCCAACGAGCTGTATATATGTACCAGTGAAGACTCAGCGTGCGCAACGCAGCGGTCGTAACGTCAATATTTATCCTTATAGCTGAAGCGAGAAATAAGGAAGAAGTCTCTGGCTGCTCCCTCGTTTCTCAATTCTGTAAATTCGACTTAAAATTATATTACACACGGCTTAAAATCATCACACCGAGTAGTCCAGTGGGCACTCAGTAAATATAATGTAAACACAATATGCGTCTAAGGCCTATTAAAGGGAAAGGGTACGGGACTAAATTAAATGAAATCGTTGTTATAACTATTTTGGACTAAAGTTGTGAAATAAATAAAAGTTATTAGAAATCATTGAATTCGATTAAGATTAAGATTATTACTAAAAATTAAAGTAACCCTTGATAGTAAATAAGGAAAAAAAATAAAGTATTTGATGGCTTAAAATTAAAGCAGATATTGGGTAAAGGTAATTCATGAAGTAAATGATCGTAAATTATAGATTAAAATTAGGGTAATGGCAAATAATTTCATCAATTAAATTATTACAATTCGTTTCAATAAAGTTAATCCTCGAGTAGGAACGAGTAATGCATTGATCTAATCAAAAGTCAACCACCGATAAACATAAAAACAATTACGAGTCGAATTCATTGATTTCAAATAATGAAACGTATCAATTAAAAGTAAAATGAGTCCTGAATAAAAGTGCGGAATCCCTTAATTAAATTGTTGATCAAAATTCACTGATAAGTCATTTTTAACAACATCGAAGAAGTGATGGAGTAAAAGCAAGTGATTAAATTGAATTGTTGATTAAAAATAAAGGAATATTGGCTAAAATTAAATATATTGTTGATTAAATCAATTCATTGATAACTATTAAAATGATTTTCGGGTAAACAGAAATATCTCGTTGATCAAACCAATTCCAATAATTATTGAGTAAAATTAAGGTAACCTAGTTTTAATAGAGTAACGTATTGATTAAGGGTAAATAATGTAAATTCTTCGATTAATAAAAATTCGTTGATTAAAGTAACTCATAACTTAAAGTAGAAATGAATAACCGTAAGATAGTTGCTGTGGTAAAAATCAAGCAATTTTCGATGTAAATTAAATTAAATATGGATTCACGGATTTAAAATTATTGGATTGGTATTAAAATAATTTCACGGACTAAAGTAATGATTGATCCAGCTAGCCTTAGGGAAAACTATTAGAAATTTGGATAATAGACGTCAAAATATATTACCGGTAACCCAATCTCGTAGTTAGCACTAGAATAATTTATAGATTTGGAAAAAAAGGTTTTCTTTAATTATTATAAATTCAGGAATTACAGCAAATCGATTTAAAGATAAAATGAACAAATTATTAAGTAAATTAACTTAATATAATTGTAAAAACCAAAGTTTAAGATAAGAGAGAATTTGTATTAATATCACATAAAGTGTTACCGATTTTTTGGTTGTTGAACAAGTAAAATTCCACATAACGAAAATATTCCAACAAAAGGACGTTACATCTACTTGGAAGTCTCGGTGAGCGTAGGACAATGTCTAAAAAAGCGTCAGTAAAATACACTCAAATTAATCAATAAAATAACTTACCAGAATTGAGATAATCGAGTTTAGGCGAAGTAGTTGAATAGTAATTCTGAAAATATGACGTGAATAATGTAATTACCGGATGTAATCATTGTAAATCACCTTTAGTCCACCGTTCAAGTTGCCACGGTAAGATCCGCCGGAAATCGTTCGTCCACCATGATACAACCACGCACGACTAAGCTATTCCAGATCAATATCCGGCCTAGAACTTAAAGTTCGAATGACCGCAAATGAAATTGTTAAACAAACTTTGATCAGATTACAATTCTCTTAGGTCAATACAAGATTATCCACCTACTATCTAATATGTAATATTTTAAGGTTAATATGCATATATCAAATAAATTAAATATCAGGTTTACCTCACCTATGTGATTGATGATATTATTATATACCATAAAGGAGTACGTACTAACGGACCAGGTCCGTAAAATAATGCAATTCCCCTAGTTAACGCCCCATCAGGTAAAGAAAAGTAATAATCCCGTTTTAACCCATCGAACCACACTCAGCAGATGTGAGTGAACCCCTGTCAACCGAGACGTCCGGAACTAATTTACACGATATCAGGATAGTGCTTGCTTATTATAATTTTACACGAGAGCGTCATGCAGAGAAAATTGACGGAACATAGCTCACAGAAAACTTATAGATAAACCGCTCACCCGTTTCACGAAGGTTACAATAGAAAGTGACGCTACCAGAATTCGATAAGTTTAAAGTCAGATAAATCTAATGGCAAATAATATAGGCATTACTTAATTGATTTTTACGTAAAATTAATATGATTATGATGAACAATAGCGAGTCAAGTACACGACCCGGGTAAACTGTTTGATAAGCTGTTTTCGTCCCATATATGCAAGTGGTTGACCTTGACGCATTTCAGAAAAGAATATGCCGCTCAAATGGAACGACACTCCAATATCTGATGAGCAACCTCGGAAAGAGTCACTCCCAAAGGCGGATTTTCTCCAGAAGATCCAACAACAATGACCGTACCCCGCGACTTGGAGGTAGCTGGGCCTAACAAGCGATCCATGTGGACTCGCCGGGCAGCAGTACCCAGCGGCAGAGATATATACGAATGCTAAAAATCTCCTCACCCAGTGGGAACGGGTGCAGGAGCAGGTGGATTTGCAGGTGGTCAAGGCGAGGATGTATCTCGCCAATGTAGAAGAAGACATCCTCGCCGGGCGGATTTCAGAGGCCTACCCGCCTCGCCCGATTCGTGATACTCGACGTCCATCCCCCGTGACTCCACCAAGGAAGAATCGAAATCATCCGTATGGAAAATAGAAAACTCAAAAACTCTGACAATACATAGGAGCTAATTTTGATTTGTTTGTGTTTTAAATAGAAATGTTCGTTAACCGTTTTTGTATTTGACCGGTTGCCTGTGGAGAATCGTTTGATCTATATGTTTGAGATAATCACCACTATGAATTATATAAATTGCTATAGAAACATGTAATGAGTTTATCCTTTATAGTGATGTCCGCTACCCAAATATTACAAGCAGAATTGGACCGTGTGAGAAATACAAATGCGGATCTCCTCCACCAAGTCATCCAGCTGACCAAAGAGGTCCAACAGATTAGAGCAACCTGGACGGAACCGGGAAAGGTAAAAGCATTGTACCACCGCCTGACCGCAGCACAGAAAGGCTGGACAGAGGAGCGGCAGCTCAATCAGAGCCTGCGCACCCAAATTCGGGGACTCGAAGTCGCCCTAGCAGTCTGCCGGGAGGGGGAAGCGGTAACCTATCCGCTCGTCTTCGCCCAATCCCAGATGCCGCAGAAAATTACTCGAGCAGCGGAACAATCCACTTCCCCAACTAATAATCGTCGACCGGGACGTAAGGAACGTGCCCGACGTCGAGCAACCCAACTTCAAAATGCCAAGTAGTAAATCGCGCGTGTTATTGACTCGAAATAGAGCAGTCCTAACCTTGGTTGAGTTGTTTCTTTAATATAATCGTATGCCAACATTGTCATAACATTTTTATCACATCACCGAATCGTCGCCTCAGTTTTCCACAGTTAATTAAGAACCTGGTCTAGAATTTCTACAAGGGACAGAGCTAAGCGAGCATAAGTCTTCTATCGACAGCTCGTGAACCCGAGGGTTGTCCGAGCAACTATAGTATCAGCAAGGATACTCAATTTTTGCGGGCAATCCACCACTTGAACACATTACCAACGTTGCCTAGCAACGGGTGCCAAGTGGCGGTCAGAATCATTTTGTATGGCGTTACTAGGGCTACCATGAGGATAAGCAAGTAACGAAACCCTGTAACCCACCATTATGTAAATCTCGTGCGGTTCTTGATGCATTTTGTATTTATTTTATTTTACTTTTTATGTTTTTGATTTTATATTTATTTATATTCTCTCAGATTTTAAAATGTTTAATTGGTGTTGTATATTATATTTTAAGTTATCTTGGTGCTAGGTTTTCGTGTTGTATTACTGATACATTTAAACAATTCTCAAGGCTATTTGTGTCCTGGCCCAACACTATTGTACGACCCTAACCTTGCGTGTTCTTTTTGATTTAGTAAAACAAAATTTGACCTTGGAATTTTCTGGTATATTCTAATCTTTAATTTTATCATTTTGAGAATTTATTTGACAATTTTTCTTTAGATTTTTAATTGAATTATTTCTAATTCGAATTATTTCATTTTTATTTCATTTTCATGAAATTTCGCATTTTTTAATAAATTGTCAAATTTCGGTCAAAATCGTTGGGTTTTCGTGTTATGTTTATATTTATTTCGTGCGGATCTTGTTGCACTTTGTTATTATTTTAATTTATTTTTGTGTTTTATAATTTTATATTTGATTGTTTTCTTTCTCGCATTTTGATAGGGTTAATTGGTGTTTTAATAGGTTTGATTTTAAATCTGCTTGTTATATTTGCATGTGTGTTACCGATTCATTTAAACATTTACAAGGCCGTTCGTGTTCTGGCCTAACAGTAATAAAGCTTATTTCATTTATCATAATCCTCGTAAATTGACTGAACCGAAAATAATTTTAATTTATTTATATTTTAAATATTTGATAATTTTCTCATTTCGCTAATAAAATTCCCGCGAATAATTTCCCATTAGACATTAATTAAATAAGATATATAAATATATGTAATTTTTATTTATATAAATTATGTTTGTAATAAAATCATTATTGTTTGAATTAATTATTTAACACATGGAAGATAAATTTAAAACTGAAGCGCTGTAATGAACTATCAATTCTGATATTTTATTTTCATGTTATGTAAGTTTTGTATTAATTACTTTACAGTTTTCTGAATGATTATATGCTTGCTCTCATCATAAGTGATGTTGAGAAATCTATCACCACACACCGATCTGATCATTTCAGTTGACTTTAATAAAATTTTATGAGTTTCAATTTTAATTCGTAATTATAGGAATTCTTGATGGGAATTCAAATAATTATTGTAAGTTGATAATAATTTTAATTAAAATGTTATTTGATGATGACATCCTTGCACCACTCATAGTGTCTGTGATGAGAAATTTATCACCACACACCGATCTGAATGTTTATAATAAATTAATAATTAATTGTGTTATACAATGTTAATAATATTTTTTTAGGAATTCACAGCCTAAAGAAAATTGTGAATTCTTGAGGGAAATCTACGTATACAAATAATTATTGTAAGTTGATAATAATTTTAATTAAAATGTTATTTGATGATGACATCCTTGCACCACTCATAGTGTCTGTGATGAGAAATTTATCACCACACACCGATCTGAATGTTTATAATAAATTAATAATTAATTGTGTTATACAATGTTAATAATATTTTTTTAGGAATTCACAGCCTAAAGAAAATTGTGAATTCTTGAGGGAAATCTACGTATACAAATAATTATTGTAAGTTGATAATAATTTTAATTAAAATGTTATTTGATGATGACATCCTTGCACCACTCATAGTGTCTGTGATGAGAAATTTATCACCACACACCGATCTGAATGTTTATAATAAATTAATAATTAATTGTGTTATTCAATGTTAATAATATTTTTTTAGGAATTCACAGCCTAAAGAAAATTGTGAATTCTTGAGGGAAATCTACGTATACAAATAATTATTGTAAGTTTATAATGATTTTAATTAAAATATTATTTGATGATGACATCCTTGCACCACTCATAGTGTCTGTGATGAGAAATTTATCACCACACACCGATCTGAATGTTTATAATAAATAATTAATTAATTGTGTTATTCAATGATAATAATATTTCTTTAGGAATTTCAATAGTCATCAGAAAAATGTGGAATACTAAGTTAATATTTTTAATATTTTAGTTATTACATTTTGCAATAATTCTTTTAAATGCTTAATATATTTTTATTTAATCAATAATTTTAGAATTGAAAACTAATGGATCAAGAAATGTTTACAAATATGAAATTTAAATAAATATTTTGTTTCATTTATTTTCTTAATGACAATTTTTTAAAGCTAATAAATGTAGGCTTAGTTTGTCTTTTATATACATCGCATAATGTAATCTTAGAGATGAATAAATAATGTTAAGGATTAGACTGAATTATTATAACTTGATGACAATAATATATAATGGAATTATTTCTAAATTTAATTATGCTGCAAGTAATACAAGAAAAAACAATTTTAATTTTGTACAATTACTTCGTTTGAACTTTATATATTTTTGGATATATTGAGTTGAAACTATTAAAAATGTTAGATTCACAAAGTTCAATTAACTATGTCACATTCCAGTCGTGAATTGAGAAAAATATCACCGGTGTTTTTCCGAAAAAAATTGCATATGTATGCAAAATTTAAATTTACAGTATAGAACTATTAACGCTAGACAAAATTAATCTAAGGGCCATAATTAATTTTGTCATTGCATGAGGCACCCTCGTTCTGATGTGTTCGCATATAAGGTTCTTAAATATTGGACACTCAAGTCTGTAATATCCTACTAATAATTGAATTGATTGGTTTCGTCGCAGATCGGACGGTTTTCTATATTTAATTTAGTGTGATTAGCACTTATTTTATGCAACAGTAGTCGCGATAATATGGAGTACTTTTTGAAACTAATTTGGGATATTTGCTATATCTATACGATATTTTGTTTTCAAATATTAAAAGGAAAATAATGATATTATTAAAGACTATAACTTACCGTTTAACTCTCCGATTGCGGGACATCAAAACAAGATGTGAAAATAAATATATTGAGATTCCTAATTCTCAAATTTTGTCACTTGTGGTGGGTTTCTGGTTGTTCATATTTTGAAACTATATGGTGGTTACCCAGACAACCCCATACAAATATTCTTTCGCTTACCACTCGGCACCCGTTGCTAAGCAACGTTGGAACTGTGTTCGAGTGGGTAGATCGTCCGCAAAAAGTGAGCGCTATTGCTAATGCTATAATTGACCGAACGATCCATGGGTCCAACGAGCTGCCGATAGAAGGCCTGTGCTCGATTTCGATTTTTAGGTCCCATTACTCTCCTATCTCTTTCAAATGTTAACCTATACTCTCATATCATTTATCATTACGTCTATTCCCATTGTCCTTCTTATCGTTGTTCGTATTATCGACTTTTACCATGGCCTGTACACTTTTGTTATGTTAAATATCCTCACAGTATCTCTCTTAATCATATCCCTATTATAACTACAATGTTCCCTATTATTATTACTAGCATTATCATTGTTACTATTATAGGTATTACCTTTATTAATTGTTGCTACTATTACATTTCTTATTATTCTTATTACTCTAATTACCATTACCTTTATTATTATTACTACTATTGTTATTATTACTATTATTGTTATCACTATTATTATTATCATTATTATTATTACCATTATTATTACTATTATTATTATTATTATTATTATTATTATTATTATTATTATTATTATTATTATTATTATTACTATTATTATTATCATGATTACCATTATGCTTACTATTATCACCATCATTATTAAGTTCTTAATAGGGATCGGTTCTTATTCCTCAGCTTTATAAAAATATTTTACTTATATAAAGATTTAGCCGTAATCCATCTGTATTTTTTCAGTTTTCGATAAAGTATTTTTGTTAATTCGAAAAATTTAAGCAGCGTTCCGCCCTTATCCTATAGTTTATAAGAATATTATACTAACAATTGAACGACATTCCACCTTTACTTTACTATTTACGATAACTATTTTAATTAATTCGGAAAATTTGAGCAGCGTTCCGCCCTTATTTTACAGTTTTATGATAAATGTTTTAATTATTTCAGGAAATTTGCGCAGCGTTCTGCCCATATTTTCCGTCTCAATTCAACATAATTTATTTAATTCATATACATTATTTAAAACATTGTTTTCCATAATTTTGGTCGTTCGGATTAATCTTTTTCCGATGGCTATTCATTTTAACTGTTGCAACGATTTCGCAATTTTCCCCGCTACCCTTTCCCTCTCTTTGTCCCTATGATCTATTTATGTTCATATTATAGTTAATGAGTGCCCACTGGAATACTCGGTGTTAGTGATTTTGAGCCGATTGTTGTTTAAAGTTTATGTCGATTTTTTCGAAAGTTGAGCCAAAAGACCCACTCTCAAGCTACTCTCTTTCGATATTTAGATTCAATGATTTGACGCTCGAGTTCCTGCGTTACGCACGCCGGAACCCTCACGGGCACAGGCTATAGGCTGAGAAACCGCACTTACACAGCTTGGTAATTATGTTTTAGTTTAATATCTTGCATGTTGTGTGGCTGTGGGCCAGGAAAAAGGAAATAAATAAATGTTACCATTCCGATTGGGTAGAAGCTTCGATGCAATAAAATATTTATTCATAAAATCGTCAGCATATATTGGTAATTTGCATAATTCATAACATCTTCAATTCATGGCATTATCAATCAATAAGTTCATATAATATCTTCGATTCATATCATTAGTTATCAATCAATAATTTGATATTCACTCATACGCTTACAGATAATATTGTACACCTAAGATTGAAACATAAGACTGAAACGTAAGATTAAAAATTTGTCAAAACACATCAGTATATATACCCATAATTTGACCTTAACCTTGCGTGTTATTTTTATTGCGATTAAACAAATTTGACCTTGAAATTATTTGTGTTATCTAAATTAAATTTTTTATTATTTTCTTAATTTAAATTGGTAATTTATTTTTAATATTTTTAATTAAATTTATTCAACCAAAAATATTTTATTTTCACTCTTAATTCATTAAATTTTTACATTTACATAAATGGTCATTTTACGGTCAAATTTTCTTGTTATTATGTTTTTTTTATGTAAATCTCGTGCGGTTCTTGATGCATTTTGTATTTATTTTATTTTACTTTTATGTTTTTTGATTTTATATTTATTTATATTCTCTCAGATTTTAAAGTGTTTAGTTGATGTTGTATATTGTACTTTAAGTTATCTTGGTGCTGGGTTTTCGTGCTGTATTACTGATGCATTTTGGTGGGTTACTGGGTTTCGCTGTCTGCGCAAACTATCCTATTGTTGCCCCGGTAACGCCATATAAATGTTGGCGAATAGGGTTGGTTTTTATTTATTTTTTTCTAGGGTTTTTGTGTATCTACCCCCCTAAACGCCAGCAAGATTATTATTCCATCCCTCCTATGTACCCATGGTGACTGCCATGTTGGTAATGTACATAGAGGTTGAAAATTCATGAGCAGGTGAGCTCCATTACTAGAACTGCTCCTCATGATATTTTCTCTTTTGGGTTCTGGACTGCCGATGGAAGGTCTTACGTCTTTCTCCTTCTATATCCTGGTCCTTACTTTTCTATTCCTACAATTTCCATGCTTATTTATCATCTTTATCCATTATTTATAAATGTATCTTTCAAAAATTTGGGCAGCGTTCTTCCCTTATTTTCGGTAAATTTCCTATTTCATTTGTTCAATCACGGAATCGACTACATTTTTCCTAATTTACATTTATCTTTCCCTATATTAAAATTTTGATCAACAATTTCTTAATTCCCGGTGCGTTTCCCATAATTTTAAGTAATTATAACCCTCTGCGATCACTTCAATAAACATTCATCTCTTCTGTCAGATTAGATCATTCAACTTTTGGAAAACTACTTTCAAATTTACATTCCTATCCTATCCTATCCTTTCCTATTTGATTTTCTGATTTATTTTCTGACAAAGTTTTAAATTTTCCCTACAAAACTTTATTCCCCTTAACTAAAGTCGCACTTCCCGAATTTTATTCCGACTCGCTCCGGCCACATTTTCAGCAGCCGCCTCGAGTATACAACGGCGCCCTGCGTAGCGGTCCTGTGCACAAAGCCAGAACCGACTGCGAACTACCGAGGGGTTCACGAGGCATGACCCACGAGCTCAACTAAGGGTTTTCACCCACTAGCCGGCACACAGTCGGTCCCATGAACCATCTATTGAAAATACTTATTATAAATAAGATTTTAGGGGGATTTGTCAGTGGCACCAAAAGATTCCACGACCATCCAGAATAAAATCAAAGTAACAAGACTTCGAAATAAATATTTATACAAGAAAACAATACTTACAACCAGATTGGAAAAATTGGCATAAATTGGCATACAGAATTTTGTCTAAGAATGATTCACTGCTAGTCTAAAAATTTCTACAAATTCTCTAAAAATTTTCTGCCGGACTAAAATTTTCTAAGTCTGTTCAAATTCGGTTAAATTTTGTTAGAAATTATGAAAATGACTGCCGTATATATAGTATTTTTGTGCCTGTGTGCGACCAATGGGCGATTTTTCGCCATTTTTAGGGTTTTTTTTAATTATTTTATTAATTTCAAAATATTTTTGTAATTTTTTATATATTTTTCTTTATTTTTTGATATATTAATATTTTATTGTTGGATTTTATTTTTATTATTGTTTTCTTAATATATTATTTTTAAACCCCAATATTTTGTTTTTCTGGTCGCCTCTTCTGCCTGTGTTTTTTCTAAACCTTATTTTGCAAGGTTTTGGCAGTTTATTTTATTTTTCATATGTTTCTTTTTGCATCTGTAGGCATTTTTCCGAATTTTAATTAATTATTTGTTTTATTTAATTTTTGTTATATTTTTAATTTGTTTTAATTAATGTTTTATTTTATTTTTGGTCTCTTCTTGCGGTGCGTGTTTATGTTACGGCAGCCATATTGAGAATTTCAAAACTACATTAATCATTTTGTTCTAACTTATACAATTTTCACCTTTTTGTTTAAATTGGTTTTGTAAATTTGTTTTAATTTTGGCTCTAAGCCCAACAAACCACTCCCGGGGCCGTTTAAATTGCGCCCCGCAATTTCTCATCAACACATTCTCATTCCATTAACAATACTTTTATACAACACAAGAAAAAGGTTATACAGATGAAATGTCAATTTACAAGGTATAAACAGACATCACTTAAGGTGATGGGAAGTTTATACATAAATCAATACTGTTAGTAAGTTTTTATTTATACACACAAGATGAAGTTCGTTAGAATCAGTCGAATCGCATTGTGATTAGTGTCTGTGACTTGGGTCTGGGACGTTGTCTTGGTTGATTGGTTTAGGTCGAGATTCGATGAGCTGGAGTTGATGATTGTTGCAGAGTTATTTTGATATTGAGGATTTGGGTTGGTAGGCTTTACGAAGCGAATTGTTTGATTGTTTCGATTTCTTCTTCTTGGGTGTTGATTGATTTGGGATTTTCTGTAAGATTTCGCGATCTGGGTGAGATTACTGCGATTGGGATTGATCGATTATTATTGAGTTATTTTGGTATTGCGGATTTTGGTTGATGGGTTTTTCCGAAACGAATTGTTTGATTGTTTTGTTCTCTTCTTCTCCGATGTCGATTAATTTGAGGTTTTGATAGGATTTCGCGGTCTGGATGATTTTGCAGATTATTGCAAGGATGGGGACAACGATTTGGACGATTCCCAAACAGAGCATGGTATTTTCGAATTTATTTGGTTTCGGATTTTCAGGAGTTGGGTGAGATGACGGTATTGATATTTGCGAGAGGGTGTTTTAGAGAAGTAAGTTGATTGATCTTCTGTAGTAGATGGAGGTCGAGGTTTTGACACGAGGATTTTTGAAGAAAGCATCAACTCCGCTCTTATTAATCGATTTGTCATTTCGGGGATTAAGGTGATGACTTTCTCTTTTTCTTCAATCATACTTCTTTGATTCTCATTTGTCTCTTTCAATATTTGTATTTGTGGTTTGTGCTGTTGCACTTTTTTTATACTGTTTCATTGCGTATCCTTCGAGCTTTCTATATGCTCGGTTTAGTCTCTTTGTTTTCTTTTTGCTTGTACTTTCCAGTGATCTTCCAGTACGTATCTTGTCCATTTGGTCGCTAGCTCATTTTTTAATTCATCTACCTTTTCTTTCCAACCCTTGCTTACTTCGACTTTTTGCCTTACCCACTCGTTTTCATCTTCTACTTCTTTTCGTTGTCTTTTCATTACATCACGTTTTCTTTTTAACGCCTTTATTAAGTTTCGCGATTGGAACCATTGATTTGTCATACAATCTATTTCTTGGATTTGCTGTTCCCTCGCTATTTTCATATTCTTTATCATCTCTTCTTGTTCACTACTTTCTACTTCCATTGATTCTTCTATTTTACATTCCATAGGTATTGAAAATTCGTTCTCCACTTCAATTTTGATGAGTTTGATATTTACACTTTTGTTGATAAAGGTCTTGTTGGACTCTACTTCTATGGTTGTTGGTTCAATCTGACTATTCATGATTTTTGTTATTTTTATTATCGTTTTGATTTTCTGGTTTTTACGAATTTTATCTATTTATGAGTTTTTATACATTTTTCTGTTTTTTATATATTTTCTGATTATATATATATATATTTTCGTTTTCATTTTTCTCGCGATTCTTGTATGGTAGCCATTTCTCCATTCAACATATAAGATAGTTAGTTAACTTCTTCTATGATATCCTCTACTTCCTTTTCTAGCATAGTAGTATTTTCATGGGCCTTGAGCTTTTCGACATCACTTTCCAAGTTTCTCACTTTCGTCTCAAGTGCCTCCTTCGTATTTTCTCACTGTGCATTTTTCCTTTGTAGTGCGACGTCTCTTTTTTCACACATGTACTTATATCCTAACACATATCGTTCCACATGCTCTAGGCGCGAATGCTCTATTTCCACTTGCGGTTGATTTTGTTCATTTAATCTGGATAGTTTTCTA
Source organism: Schmidtea mediterranea (assembly GCA_022537955.1). Taxonomy (NCBI): domain Eukaryota; kingdom Metazoa; phylum Platyhelminthes; order Tricladida; family Dugesiidae; genus Schmidtea; species Schmidtea mediterranea. The sequence continues at coordinate 269,479,869 of CM039679.1, read as the reverse complement.
AATGTTCTTTGCGCCACTGTTATCTCGTTTTCTCGAATTGCTAAGATTGATTTTGAATCCTCTTCTCTCTATTCAGTTTTCTTTAATTGCTTTTGCATCTTGTTGATAATCTTCCTCTGGTCTTTGAGTTGTTCCCACATTTTCCAATCATTCAGAGGTGTCCACTTTTGCGGCAATTCCTTCAGCTGTCTTACAGTTTCCTAGTATTTTATCTTCTAGGTTCTTGCTTGTTTCCTTAGCCCTTCTATGACTCTTCCACTTTGTCCCATTACTTTGGATGTTCGATTAGCTCTCTTTTTGTGTTTACTAGTTCTTCTCTCACTGTTATTTGTACGTTTCTCACTTGCTCCACTTGGGTTTCGAGTTTCTCTCTCTTCTTATTTGCTTGTTTCTCTCGGTATTCGTAGTATGCAGCTTCCGCTACTTGTCCAAGGTATTCGATTCTCATCGTTTCTAATTCGTCTATCTTTTTGATCAATCTTTCGCTTTACTCATATACTTCGTTTTCTAACTGCCCGTTGTTTCGGTTTTGCAATTCTGACATTATCTTATTATACTTTAATTTCATTTCTTGATATTTATTGGACTCTTTTATTTTGTTCAACTGGTTTACTTGTTCGTTCTTTTCTTTGGTTTTCTTTTCTCACCACTCGGCTTGCCATTTATAGTTTTCCGTTTCCGCTTTTTTGTACTGTTGACGTTTGTTGCAAAATGTACCTTTTCTTTGCTGCTCCGACATCGTTTTCCGTTTTACTTTCTATCATTTCCTTCATTTTCGCCATGTCTTTTTCGTATATTTTTTTGCAATTCGCTCTATCGTGAAGTTTAATTGTTTGATGGTTGTAAATGTTCTTAGTTCGTTCTCTCAACTGTTTCATCATCACTTTATGTCTTCCCATCTCGGTTTTTATTCGATTTATTTTTTTCGGTGGCATCGTTTTTAATCAAAATTGCTCTATTTCCCTCGTTGTTCATTAGTTTTATCGCCTTTAACGTCGGAATATCGACTCATACATCAATTATCATTTGTTCGGTACTCATTTTCTACAATCAGTTTATTTTTCTTTTGCGGTGTTCATCGTTTTAATTTTACGCAGTCCAGATTTTATAATATTTATGGGTCATACTTTTACAATATATACATATATGTATTTATAATCGATTTACATTCTCGGCGTACTCAATCTGATATCCCCCGGCTCCCGTCCTTCTCACCGATACTTTTACTAACAACACGTTGTCTTTCACATAATTCCACATGGTTTACTGCTTCATCATTTTGGGAGCTTCGGTGGCTATTGTAACAGTTCTTCTTTCAAAATTTTTGTTTTACATCTCATTTTTACCATTGGGCGTTCTGTTCTTTTTCTGCTGCATCTTTCCAATTGCTATTTTAGCTCTACTTCTTCTATTACCCACATTAACTTGGACATATTCGTCTGAATTTGCCCCGACCTTTTCCTCCTCTATATTCACATGTTTTTGTTGTAATTGTTTCTACATTTCGGTCATGTTTAAGTGTTCACATTTTACTCTCCCTTCTTCACAGACACTTTTCTCACCTTTTGTTACTGGTTTTGACATCTTTGACATGGTTTTCTTTTATAATTACATTTGTCCATATGGTCATTTGTGTCTTTGATTCTCCCTTTTCACTTGCACGGTTCGTTTTGGCATTTTATTCTCATGGATAATATTTCTTTGGTGGTTGCTCGGTCTTCTTGAGTTTCTTTAAGGGATTCTATTTTAGTATCTCCATAGTCAGGACATCTCTTTGAACGGTTTGATGTTCGGTTTATTATGCACTCGGTGCACAATCTATATCCGCATTCCGTTTGTCAGGGCTCTTTTAGTAACTCTGTATATAATCCTCATCAAAATCTTGGTTCTAGTTTTATTTGTGGTTTTTTCCTGGTTATTTTGATAATTTCGTTGATTTCCGTCATGCCTTTTGTTGAATTCATCTTCTGCCATATTTTTCTTTGTATTTTCTACTTTTATCCATTTATTCTTTTACGTAATTTTGATTTTTTTTTTTTTTATATATCGAATTTTACATATTTTTGATTCTGAATTTTTTTCTACATTTCTACAGTTAATCTTTCTACACAAGTACATTTCCTGTTATTTTTTTTTCGCTACTAGACGAATCCTGTTCTTGTGTTTCTTCTACTTGATTCAGTAGCCAATCAGTCCATTCCTCTTGCTGATCAACTTCTACCAGTTGCGTTCGCACTTGCCGTTCGCTTCTTTGTCACTGATTCTGTGTTTTCAGCGTTCTAATTTATCTTCTCATTCCAATAATTCTTCTCTGTTGTTCTTCAATGATCGACATATAATAATTATTCGTATTTTACAGCATCATTCGGCTGTCAGCTCGTTGTTTCGTACTGAGTTTACTGTACTCGTTAACATAATTCTATGCCGTTTCCGCATCTCCGTGAACGTTTAGGCCTTCCTGATAGTTTTGATTCATTTATCTTAATTTTTATACTCATTATTCACTTTCTCGTCTAATTTTAAACGTTAACAAAATTTTTGGAGGGGTTATATACTATACATAACGCTTTATAATACTTTTATACATATATTTTATACATTATATACACTCATATTCCCTTTATCTATATTCGTTATAATTTAGGTGAGGTTCTGACTCTCTGAACCACCTCACTACACCGCTTTTGTTTTCTCAGTTCATTTTCTTGTTTGATCGTTTCCATTTTTGTTGATTCGTCTGTTTCCCTTTTTGTTGTGGTTTTTTTTTTTTTTTTTTTCTTTCAAGTTCGTGATATATATACACACATATATATATATATATACATACACATATACACATATATACACATATAACACATACATACATACATACACACACACACACACACATATATATATATATATATATTCAGTTGTTTCGTTGTTTTCTACGATTGGTTATCTTGTTATTGCATTTTTATCATCATCCTGTTCGTCACATACGTAATATTTTGTTTTTGAAGTTAGGCTATTTGTTTTATTTCGATGATCCTTTATGGGTTCGCAGAAATGAAATTGTAATACTTTGCTTTTGGTGACATTTCTCTCATACCTAGTCGCTTCCCTATTACGATAGGTTATTAATCTCGTTTAATACTTGCTATGCATATTTGATTTATTGTCTGACCGTTGATATTTGTTATATTCATTTGCTATATTTATTCGTATACTTTCTCTTTCTCTCTTATTGATTGTTACTCGCTGTTGAGCTAAGGTTAATCTCCAAGTTGTTGGTATCATTGGTAACGTCGTAATAATATTTTTCAAATTTATTTCTATTTACGGTAGGCATACAGTGCGTTTTCCATATTTCGTCTTTTTGATTTCGTTTTTGTTGTTTCTATTGTTTTTATTGTTGTTACATCCGTCAGCTTTCTTTTCCTTGCCATTTCCTTTCTTTTCGTTGTTTCCTTTTCGTCGTTGTTTTATTGTTGATTGTCATTGTCTTCATCTTTCTTTTCCTTGCCGATTTCTTTCTTTTCGTTGTTTCCTTTTCGTCGTTGTTTTATTGTTGATTGTCATTGTCTTCATCTTTCTTTTCCTTGCCGATTTCTTTCTTTTCGTTGTTTCCTTTTCGTCGTTGTTTTATTGTTGATTGTCATTGTCTTCATCGTTAGGCGTATCTTCCTCGGTCTTCGCTAAAATGTCGTCCTCGACATTGATTGTTCTTATCAAATTCTTATATGTTTTTAACATTCTATCTCTGGTTAAAACTGCTTCATCCCTATTTTTTTTTAAACTACATATTTATTGGTACTAAGTAATATTTACATTCAAGTCTAAATATACATCTATTTTTGTTTTGCTACTTTTATTTTATCCACTTATACATCAAATTCTACATATACATCGATACTACTTTTAATTATATACATATCTTTTTTGACTTTTTCGTCTACACTTCGCTGTTTATCTCCATTTTATTCTCTATATTACTTTTAATCTTCCTCAGCTCTACCAATTCTGTACATCTAATCCATATCTCATGCTTATCTTGCTCTTCTTTCATTTCGTTTATTTTGAATTCTGCTAACATTACCTCTTCTTTTAGTCTGAGTACTGTTGTCATTAGTGTTTCACTCTCTCTTGATTTATTTTCTGCTACTTGCTTCCATATTATAATTTTTTCATCCTGTTTAGTTACTTTTACAATCAATTCCCTTATTATCCTAATTTGTTCAATACATTGTCTTCTCAATACTGGGTATGAGTTTATATCTAGTTATTTGTTTGGTTCGTTCTTTTTCTCTTCTTTATTCGTATATTGATGCCTTGTTGTTACCGTTGGTTGGTACTTCCTTATCTCTGACTGATACATTCTTCTCTTTACATACATTTGATTGCTCTGTTCTCCATTATTTCTCTGGAGTTGATTTCCCAATTTATCTTTTATATTTGGGCAGCTGTTTGCTAAATGCCCTACTTCACTGCATTCATAACATAACTTTGCGCGATAGTGTTGATTTTTCGTGTATCGATTTCTTTGATAAGTCGGACTTATGCTCTTTCTATAACATTCGCTTTCATTGTGACCTTGTTGTCGGCATTTATTACAGTATCTGATAGCGTTATCATAAGTTTTATATTCTTGTTTGGATTTTCCTTCACTCCTTCTGTCTTTCCTAGTTTGGTTTATTCTTCTGATTTCAGTAGTTTCGTTTATTCGTTTTGCATAATCTTCATTAGTGTTCGCTTTCTTTTCATTTTCCTCGTTTACTAGTGATTTACAGTTCTTTTGAAACATTGTATTTCCGAATTGATTTCTTGTTTCGGTATTTCTATTTACATCACTTCCCATTGCCGGTTCATTGTGATCCTCATTATTCAAATTCACGTTTTCCATTCTTTCGATTATCTCGCTTTCAATCCTTATTTGTGGAATTCTTTGTACGCTTGGTTCCTTTTTTGTAATTGCTCGCATCATATTGATTTTTAGTACCCCATTTATTCGTTTTTCCCACATTTCGTTAATCTTTTTTACTTGGCTATCATTGGTCGTTAATTTTATTATGTCAGCTTTCAACAACTCTTCTTTCCTTCTTCTCCAATGTTCCTCTTCTATATATGCTTGAAATGTTCCCATCTCACTATACCGTTTTTCTGCCTCTAATGCTTCGTTGATCTTCAACGTGTTCCAGTCTTTCTGTACATTTATTTCTGATTGTTGATTGATTTCCGTGTGTGGTTGGTTATCGGGCAAATAGCTACACATTCTTGTAGGGATGTTTATCTCATTCTGCATCTCGGTTGACTTGCTTTCTGGCGTTTCGGTGTTGTTATTTTGATCATGATTTCTTCTTGTTCGATATGCAGCTGGGAGGTGATTCTCTTGCCAACATTGGAAATTTATTTTGGGTATTCTACATCTTGTTGCGGTATGTCCTGATTTTCCACAATTCCAACATTCTACTTGAGCATGATATTTACTAGATCTATGGCCTGGTCTTTGGTAGTGATCACAATATTTCTCAGAATTCTCGTTATTCATCGTCTTTTACGAATCTTATCTTGCTGCTTTATTTCTTGTTTGGCTTGGTTGTTGTTGCTACTGGATTATTGACTTGCTTGTTATCGATACTGGATTGTTGGCTTGGTTGTTGTCGATACAGGATTAATCTCTTTGTTACTATCGATACTGAATTGTTGTCTTGTTTGATTGATTTACCTGAATAGAAAAATATCACCTCTCCACTGTTTATTAAACATCTATGAATCGTACATTACAATGATTACATAGCATAGCATTTTACTGTTCGTTTTTCTTGCGTTATTAATTTTAATTCCAACCAACAGTTTTTTTTATAATTGCGTTTAACCATCTTTTATTTCATCTAGATTTTCTTTACTCATTTGTCTTTTTATCGATATTAACTTATACTCGTTCCTCAGGATTCCCATATTGTCTGTTTCTCAGAATTATCTCGGTTATATTACTCGTACTTATAATAATGCGTATTCCCCAGGCTTCGTCACATTTTTCATTATAATTCCCTTCAGTATTCTTTATCTCTTTGATTTTGTTTTGCGTCGATTTTTAATTATCTATGTGGGGTAGTTACAATTATCTATATAGTCGTAATAATTATTTATTTTTAACAATTCGTTTGACCACGTCGTTTCCCAAATTCTATCACTCCCCATATTTTAGTTTTATTCGTAATACGCTTCGCATTCCCTTTTATTTGTCCTTATGTAGTTTTATTTTCCCCTTCTTTTCTTTATCCTTTATCATTTTATCTATTTCACTTTTGATTTTAACCTCATTTGATTTGCTCCACTCTCGTCTTTTTGTCTTATTATTTCGTTTTCTTATTTTATGTTTTCCGTTTTCCGTTATCTCGTGTCAATAATTATCATCGGTTACATCGTTTTTCGTTTTCTTAATCTTTTATCTTTAACATCGTTATCTGCTATAGCTTTTACACAATATATTCGATTCTTCGTGCACGGGTATTTTCTTATTCTTTGTTTCACTAATTTCTTCGATTTCTTCAACTGTTTTTCCTTTGATCATTTCCTTTATTTGAGAACTACGCTCTTTAACATAGTCAAAACTATGCTCCGTTATTTCACTGAGACCTATGCTCCTTTAGTACGACTTGAGACTCTGCTCATTTACACGTTCGGACTATGTCCTATTATTACGAATCGAGACTGTTCTAACCTAATACGATAGAACTATGTTCTATTAATGCGAAGTCAGTCTCAGCCGAAGTAATGCGAATGAATCAATGTCCTGTAATGCGAAGTCAGTCTCAGCTGAAGTAATGCGAATGAACCAATGTTCTGTAGTACGGAGTCAGTCTGAGCTGAAGTAATGCGAATGGACCAATGTTCTGTAGTACAGAGTCAGTCTGAGCTGAAGTAATGCGAATGAACTAATGGACTAAGTTCTGTTGTTAGCACACGTTTCGTTAATCCGAGTTGAGATCAGGTTCCGTTAATACCTGTCCCTCACATTCGACTTGGCCATTATTACGATTAAGATTCGTCTCCGGCTTCACGATCGTTCTGTTCTTTCAGGTTTTATCTATCCTTCATTCGATCTCGTTAATCATTTCTTTGTTGTTGTCCTTTCTTATTTTCTTTGTTTATTCTTTTGGTTATTCTTTACACGCGCGCTTTTCATTCTGCCTCCTCGGGAATTCTTCGCATACCCCCCAAATTTGAAATACAAAAACGGCTTCATTGATCCACTACTGCAACGGTAAGGTGATCAGCCTTACCACAGTAGCTTCTCAACTTGGCAAACCTCTCCGGAAGGTCGTCCTATACTTCTCCTCTGGGTGATCGGTTATCCCCTCCCGATTTGGCTTCAGACGGACTACCCGAGGGTAGCTCAAAAGTATTTTACCCCTTTTTTGAACTTTATTCTGGATGATCGGGACATCTTCATTTTTTTTAACTTTCTCCATTCATCACTTTTCTATTTTTACATATACATATTCATATTTTATATATAGAGATATAGGCGCAGGAAGGGTCAACTGTTAGACTTTTATTAATTCAACTTCATTTAATCGTAATACTCCTCTACTTTTCGTCAATGTTATTTTTACAAAGTACACAAGTTTTCATTGTCTCGGCACATTGTCTACAGTACTGAAGTGACCACAGGGGAGCGTAAACACTTTTATTCTCACTTTATTTGACTAATGCAACATTCGTGTACGTACTCTACTCCTTTATAAATCTCATTTTTAACCGTGTCTGGTATTTGTTTGACTTATTGTTCTATCGCGTGATATTGAATATTTAGGTCGGCGTTATTTACTATTTTTCTGTACCCTTGATATTTGGTCTACGTTCTCACTGATTGCCTTTTCACATACCTCCTCTTTTCAATATTTTACGATTTCAATATATGATTTTTTTGATATTATTAATTATCCGTTATTATAACATTCAAATATGTTATTCCCCGTTTAATTTCTCAAACTTGCTATTAATTATGGTTAGTATTCTTATTTCCTCCTTTTCGATATTAATTAATTAATTTATTTATTGATTTATTAATTGTTGGTCTATTACTGGTATTGCTTTTTAGCCTCTGCATTGGTCAACCTCCTTCGACACGTTTTTACTATTTTGGTGTTATTCATTATCTTATTAGTTTCATTTCAATGCTCCCTCCTTGGTGTACATCTATTTTATTTTGTAATTTTGTTGTTCTCTACTATCACTGAATGTTAATTTATTTTACTGTTATTCAAGTTTAGCCGAGTATTTTCAAAGTCAATGTTGGTGCTTTTCGCTATTTTCAAGCATCAGTTTTCTTTTTACATTTGCCACTATTAGTGGTTATCATATTTACTTTCATGCTATTTATTATTTTGTATATTATTCAATGATTTTTATTCATTCTCTTTTTATTTTCGTTTGTCGATATTCCAGTTCCTTCTGATTCAATCTCATTCTATAAATGTGTCGCCATTCTTTATTTTCTATATTCATTTGTTATGTTATTCACTGTTCTCGTTCCTCAATTATTCAATGTTATTTGTGTTTATTGTTTAAACATTTTGAATTTCGATATTTTGTCGCAATTGACTGCCATTTACCCTTTATTTTATTGTTTTCGTTTTTAAAATCTTTATATTCCCTCATTGACACTTTTATTTTCATGTATTTTATTTTATCATTTTACTTTGTACATTCATTATTGTAATTTACTTTTGACTTTTATGCTGTACGTTGTATATTTTAACAATATCAGTTTGAATACCGACCATTATCATCCTTATTGTGCATATCGGGTATTATTCGTTGTTTAGATTTTATTTTTCGACTATTTTCTGTTATTCCCAAGTTATAATACATCCATGATGTTTTTAATTGTTTCTATGGCTTTGATCTTCCATTTGCTAGTTCCGCGTAACTTTCAATTTATTGACATTGTCTCTGTATTCATTCAACTGTTTTGCGCTCTTCAATCCTTTCTCTTTACTGTGTTTGATTTTATTAGCTTTAGTTTTTATTTGTCCTTCATTCATGTTTTATTCCTTTGTATGTCTTAAATGACGTTAATTTTCTCATTCGCCTGTTATTTGTTGTCTCTGTATTTTTTCTTTTGGTATAATTAGTGGTTTTACCCTTTTTATTTTTCGAATTTTTGTTTTCTATTATCGCCATTGGCTTATCGATGATATTATTCATTGTTTCGATATTTATTCATTTTGTATTTTTCATTGACTCTATTCATTCTCTTTCATTTCATTTTGATATTTATATTTTTACTGTTGTTGGAATTCATTTTTCTGTGATATTTTTCGCGGTCTTTCTATTCCGTCATCAGTTTACTGCTAGTAACTATTTTCCTCTATTTATCGTTTTTATTGCTATTATTTTCACGTCAGTTTAATTCTTATTGTTATAGTTGTCTTTTTATATATTTTTTTGTCTGTTATTTTAATTTTTGTTTAGACCCCATCATTCCACATTCTCACTCCGTATTTTTACTTCATCAAACTCCATACCATTCAATCATTTTATTTTATATACATTCATCATACCATGCTTCTACCTCATCATTCTTAATTTTCATCAATCATTCAGTTTAACTATCCATGCTTTATTACTTTATAAATATTTGCGTAAAATGTAATAATTTTATCATACAACAAAAGCTCCAAAATAATTTTTAATACAGTTATTATTACCATTAAGACTATCTCTATCATTATGATTATCATCACTATCATCACTATCATTACCATCATTACCATTATAATTATTATCATTATTATTACTATTATTATTATTGTTATTATTATTATCACCATTACCATTATTATTATTATTATTATTACCATTATTATTATCACTACTTTTACCATCATTACTATTATAATAATTATTATTATTATTATTATTATTATTATTATTATTATTATTATTATTATTATTATTATTATTATTATTATTATTATTATTATTATTATTATTATTATTATCATTACCATTACTACAATTGTTACTATTATTATTATTATTATTATTATTATTATTATTATTATTATTATTATTATTATTATTATTATCACTATTATTATCACTATTATTACCATCATTACTATTATAATTATTATTATTATTATTATTATTATTACTATTATTATTACCATTACTATTACCCTTATTACAATTATCACTAGCACTACTACTATTGTTATTATTATTATTATTATTATTGTTATTATTATTCCAATTTTTAATTATCGATACTTTTACCACTTTGTTGCTTTTATTAACATTATTATTCAATTTTTTAAGAGTTGCCTGTAATATTATTTTTGTAGCGTTTTGTTCGGTCATCCCCTATCGATTTTTAAAATGTCGTCCCGACATATTTATTCTAATGATTTAACTTTTGGTATTTTCTCATTCTCGCAATTTCTTTCTAGGTTCATGTTATTCTTATTTCGATCCTATCGGCATAGTTTTTACTCGACTATTGGCTGCGGGTTCATTGCTAAAACTCTCTGAAATTTTTAAGTTTCACTTGATTTTTGACTTTCCAATTGACATTAGTTTCATCCCGGCTGAGCCCCCAAAATCATGTTGGCGAATAGGGTTGGTTTTTATTTATTTTTTTCTAGGGTTTTTGTGTATCTACCCCCCTAAACGCCAGCAAGATTATTATTCCATCCCTCCTATGTACCCATGGTGACTGCCATGTTGGTAATGTACATAGAGGTAGAAAATTCATGAGCAGGTGAGCTCCATTACTAGAACTACTCCTCATGATATTTTCTCTTTCGGGTTCTGGACTGCCGATGGAAGATCTTACGTCTTTCTCCTTCTATATCCTGGTCCTTACTTTTCTATTCCTACAATTTCCATGCTTATTTATCATCTTTATCCATTATTTATAAATGTATCTTTCAAAAATTTGGGCAGCGTTCTTCCCTTATTTTCGGTAAATTTCCTATTTCATTTGTTCAATCACGGAATCGACTACATTTTTCCTAATTTACATTTATCTTTTTTATATATTTTTCTTTATTTTTTGATATATTAATATTTTATTGTTGGATTTTATTTTTATTATTGTTTTCTTAATATATTATTTTTAAACCCCAATATTTTGTTTTTCTGGTCGCCTCTTCTGCCTGTGTTTTTTCTAAACCTTATTTTGCAAGGTTTTGGCAGTTTATTTTATTTTTCATATGTTTCTTTTTGCATCTGTAGGCATTTTTCCGAATTTTAATTAATTATTTGTTTTATTTAATTTTTGCTATATTTTTAATTTGTTTTAATTAATGTTTTATTTTATTTTTGGTCTCTTCTTGCGGTGCGTGTTTATGTTACGGCAGCCATATTGAGAATTTCAAAACTACATTAATCATTTTGTTCTAACTTATACAATTTTCACCTTTTTGTTTAAATTGGTTTTGTAAATTTGTTTTAATTTTGGCTCTAAGCCCAACATAAATATTACTCTGACTACCACTCGGCACCCGTTGCTAGGCAACGTTGGAAATGTGTTCGAGTGGGTGGATTGTCCGCAAAAAGTGAGCACTATTACTAATACTGTAATTGCTCGGACAACCCTCGGGTTCAACGAGCTGTCGATGGAAGACCTATGCTCGCTTTACAATGTCCCTGTGTGAGAAAGTTCAAGATTCGACTCATGTCGACCGGTAGAGATAAAACGATGTTCAGGTGACGCTGGGTGAATACTCACGACTTTTCGGCAGCAAAATTATTTATATTTTACAACACCATACTTTAAGTTGGGTTAACCACAAATTTATTCAATAAACAAGAAAAAACTGATTCAAATAGGCAATGTTGGTAGGTTATCTCAGTGTTAGAACGATATTGGACAATTTAGTTCTACTGGCTTGTTAGGCGGGCAGCTCTGCGTCGGGCGCGTTCTTTGCGTCCCGGTCGGTGATTGCTTGGCGGCACTGCCGATGGAGTCGCTGCCAGTGGGGGATTGCTGACCGAATTACGGTACGCCAACTGAGATGGGGCGAAGATGAGCGGGTAAGTTACCGCCTCCCTTTCACGACTGGCTGCCAGGGCGACTTCCAATTCCCTGATTTGCGTCCGAAGACTCTGATTGAGTTTGCGTTCCTCAGCCCAACCCTTTTGAGCGGCTGTGAGACGTTGGTGGATGGATTTGAGCTTTGCCGGCTCTACCCAGGTAGATTTCACCTGCTGAACTTCCTTGGTGAGCTGGATTATCTGCTCGTATAAAGATTTATTGGCTTGCTGGGCTCGGGATAATTCCGTTTGTAATAGTTGGGCGGGTTCCATGACTAATAAAAATAAAATTAATAAAAGGGTAATTTACAATTAGGGCGGAATCGTGCCATGTTAGATTTATTTCAAAAAAATTAATAAAATTGTTTAATAATAACAACATTCTAGTCAAACGAAAAATAAAACAAAGAAATTTACGAACTTAGTTTAATTACCAACAATCAAATCAAAATACTAAAAGAACACAATTATTTTGAATCGTCATTAATCGAGATTAGGTTTACGTCCCTTCACGGAAATCTGTTCGCCACCCACTCCTCGGGTGTATAGCCGGAGATCGACATAGTCGGTCTCTTTGTGTTGCGGGCTCGGGCCGCAGTGGTTTGTGGGGTCTGGACTGGGAAGGTTTGTTGGGGATGCCAATAGATGTCGGCGATCCGTCCCGCCAGCAAATCTTCTTCTACATTCGCCAGATGCTGGCGAGCTCGGGTCACCTGTAGATCCACGTCGCGCTGGTGTGCTTCCAGATTTTCTAATCGCTGCCGGGCCTGCCGATAAATCTCTTCGGTCGGGTTCCACTGGGTGGATGTTCCCAGCCCCAGATTGTTCCTGTCGAGGAACTTCGACGGGGAAACTCAGGGCATTTCTCCTGTCTGTATTGAGCCCAGGCCCATCTCCATCGATCTGCGAGGGAAATTGGTAGGCGATTTATTGGACTAACTACGAAAGAAAATAAAATCATTAGTGGTAGATACTAAACCTCAAGTAGATGGTCGACATTCAACAATCATTACCATTTTTGTTAGAGTTAATACAAGGGAATCGGATTAGAAAAAGTTTGCATCTAGGGAACGGTTAGTCGGGGGTTTTAGCGTAAGAGTTTACTTGCTTTACGAGAAAAGAATAAAAGGGTTCGACTATGATTCTACTAGATCATTACATTTAGTGTTATATACCGATTTTAATTATACTATCCTTATAATTTTCTCTATTATTTCGTTTATTAATACGCCTATAACTCTACTATATCATTATATTTATAAAGATGATTATAATTCTCATATTTATAGGATAGTTATAATTTCTACTATGCTATTCCAGGTGATTATCATTATGATTTGCACTATATTATTACCATCTCATTTTATCAAAAATTAATCCCTACATTTATGAGATGATTCTAATCTATTATTCCGTTTATTAAAGAGATTATTCACTTCCTACATTATTTTATCACTGAAATGATTACGGGTTTTGCTATGTTATTACGTTTATGATTATCAAAAGTGATTTTTATTTATTAATATGATTACCAAAATGATTATGATTTTTATTATTATATTTATTATGACTATCAACATTAATTATGATTTTTACTATTACATTTATTAATTTTGTAAATCTAATTGCATAATCTTACTTTCCGTGGTCATTCCCGATGCTGCGGCTACTTCCTCTTCGGGCGTTTTGGTTGGAAATTCCAAATTGTCGGTCATGATTGGCATAAAATAAATTGTTAATTCTGAATGGATTAACTGGTTTGTGGTTAATATTGATTGAAATTTTTCGCGTGGGCGTCGACATCCGGTTGGTTGAATCAATTGAACGGAATTCGGACGATGGATAATCAAATTTTTGATATCCGTTCGATTTTGTTTAATTAGATTTATTACCTATTCAGATGTTTGGACATTCGACGTTGGTAATTTTGTAAGTTTTTATTTTTTATTTCTTTGGACAACAACGGCGGAAAACTCACTCGTCCCATCGTCAACTTCACGATGTCACGGTGGGTGTTCCCACGTTGACTCCAATCTACTCCTAATCTATTGAACTCTAATTTATTTAATATATTTATATGTTTATTAACACCTTTACCTTTTCAGGAATATTCCAACTCATTCGTTTTATTATTTAATATATGAAATCATCGCGTTAGAAAAGTCGTGAGATTATTCTCGTCCCTCAATCTTGGAGTCTCAAATTTGATTAGCAATGGAGTAATTAATTCACGGAATATCGTACATGGGTCCAAGTTGGTGATCACAAATCAGGAACTTGTTGGGTATTCAAATCAAAATTAACTGCCTTATTTTTCAGGGAATGAATATCAATAAGCGGGTTTCGTAAATTTATTCGGTAACGCTACAAAGAAATAACGGTGGATGAAATAGATAGGCCAGTTTATTTAAATTTTCAAGTGGGTGGGAAATCTGCGTTATGATACGATTTATCCTATATTTTTGATTTATTTATTGATTTAGGCTGATTCGGTTTAAACGGGGTCTACATTAATTTATGGCCGACATTTTTAATCAAAAATATAAAAGGAGATGTCTCTGATAGTCGGATGGATTTATGTCGGAATAACTTCTCTATTTTGTTAGGGTATGTGATTTAATAAATAATAATTTAGAAATTCTCATTTTAGTGTAATTTGATTTTATTAAGATAATTCATAGCAATAATTTCATATTAATTTTTTCCTGTGCCCTTCCCCTTTAATAAGCCTTAGGCGCATATTGTGTTCATATTATATTTAATGAGTGCCCACTGGACTACTCGATGTGAAGATTTTGAGCCGTATGTAAAATAATTTAGGTCGAATTTAAAGAAAACGAGAAACGAGGAAGAAGCCAAAGGACCTCTTCCTTATTTCTCCCTTCTTCTATACGGGATAGTATTGACGTTCCAATCCCTGCGTTCCGCACGCCGGGTCTTCACGGGCAAAGATCATTGGCGATATTCCACGCACTTACACGAATCTGAATTGTATGTTGATTTTACTGACTTGTGATGTGTCTTGGCTGTGGGCCGGAAAAATTTCGACAAATAAATTAATTAATTTTATGAAAAACAAGTTAGATTTTAACATTATAAATATTTATTAATAGATATTAAAAACAAGATACAAATTACTTGACCAAATCATCCAATAAAATCATAAAAAATACATCTCCCCCCACGCCGACATCCAAGCAGAGCTCTACCGAGGTTGCGAGAATGTGACGTAGAGAGAGAGGTTCCAAATAAAAATCACTGCTCACCTAAAAATAATTCAAAGTAGATTTTTAAAATTAGCAAAAATTTTGTTTCAAAATTGGTTAAATTTTATGTGAAAATGCATCGGTATATATACCTATTTTCTGTCCCTAACCTCGCGTGTTAATTTTGATTTTTTTTTTGATCTTTATTTTTATTATTTTTTCAATTTATTTTGATAATTTTTATTTGAAATTTTTATTGAATTATTTCTAATTCAAATTCTTGATTTAAATTTCATTTTCATGAAATTTTATTGATTTATCAAATTTCGGTCGAATTTGTTGGGTTTTCATGTTATGTTTGTGTTTGTATCGAGCGGATTGTGTTGCATTTTGTTATTATTTTAATTTATTTTTATGTTTATTATTTTATATGTAATTCTCTTTTTTCTCATATTTGATAGGGTTTAATTGATGTTTTAATAGGTTTGAGTTTGAATTTGCATGTTATGTTTGCATGTGTGTTACCTATCCATTTAAACATTTTCCAAGGCCGTATGTGTTCTGGCCCAACAATTTTCAAGGCCGTTTGTGTTCTGGCCCAACACTTGTAAATAAACAAAATCCTGCTATCTGAGCTAGACTATATAGTATATACTGTATATTTTACTCTAATTTCTTAGTCTTTGAGAATTTTAAAATTTTCAGTTAAAAATGCAAAAGATTTTATAGCTAGTTATCCTTTTTGGGTTTGTACGTAAGTTGTTGATGGAATTGAAACTCAATCGTACTCCTGTTCACAATTAATATAATAAAAGTAGCCAATCGCAACAAAATCTTTATTTTCCAAATTTACAAAGTTTCAACGATTCACAAATAAGACAAAATCACCGGGGTAAACACTCAAAGGGTATCACCCCCAATCGTAAAATCAAAACACAATCTACTTTTCTGTTGCCAATCCCCCCGTAACTATTACTTTAACAGAAATATTTTACTTTGACTACTGGTCATTGTTTTGTAACAATATGTAGGTCTTGAGTACCAAACGGAGAACAACCTTAGCAGTCATGATTCACGACACCAATGTCAGCCTCTCTCGAGTGTAATCGAACATTTATTGCGGTATATATTACGAGCTTATATTCTAATCCCACAGATGTAGGTTATTGAATAATAGTGGATTTAATTATCCGACATTTTTGTTATTCGAATAGCAGTAGATTTCGGTTACATAGAAAAAAAAGAAATTGAAATAATTAACAATGATTTATTTTAAATTGTTGGGATATTAAATATTTGTCGATGAATAGGTCTCTCGATCCGACTCCTCATGTTCAATAATCAGTAAGACAAAATCCCAACAACGAAATCTTTATTGACAAATATTCACCACGATATACAATTGTTTACTTTTAGTACACACCCTCTAGTGCACTACCGAGTCGCAATGACTACCAATTTATTCATTCTTAGGGGACATTTATAAATTACGTCAACAAAATAGGGGAAGGGTGGGGGTTTGAAGAAGTTTGACAAATGTTGACATGATGAAAGGAAAGTTAAAAATAAATTGACGTCAACAATGTTACTTTTTACAATAACTTTAATAAAATAAAAAATAGGAAACCCAGTCGAACTTTTGACATTAAAGGAAGTTATCTTCAAAAAACAAAATTATCAATAGAAAAATTGAATAAATTTCTTCAGGTTCTAAGCTTATATTAATACTATTATAAGAACTTCTTTTGGTTTTCACCTCTGATTTCTTTTCACTTTAATATTTGACTATGAATCAGTAATTATATCGATTCACAAATTTTCGTCACAGCCTTTTTCAAGTTGAAAAAAAATAACAATATTAAAATATTGGTAATTTAATTTATTAAATTCATTAAGTGATATATTTAAGTGATTATATTTACACACTAGATTTTGATTTCTAAATGGTGATATCTGCCCGAGGGCCGTAGCATAGGTAAGTAAATATTATTAATGATAAAATAGGAAAGAAACTTTATCTCAAATTTGTGCAGAAAATCCTGATATTCAGTAAATTGTAGATCCGAAAGAAAGCTAACCGACCAACAATTGAAAAAATGTCTGCTTTAATGCAGAGAATTTACTAACTAAAAATCAAGATTGGGGCAAAAACGAAGTCAAATCAATAAGTTTTACAAATTGTAAAATCTCATGATATAAATTGATGCTAACCGATAAGAACCTTGTATTTTGAGATTATTGCCTATAGATTCATTCCACCAGATCCATCTTAGATCGACTTGCACAGATTTCCATCGTTGTTCTTCAACTATTCTTTGAAAGTTGATAACATGCTACCTCGATCGCTATATTGTCCTTTAAATCTATATTTTCTATTTTAAACATGCAAGCCAGAATTATAAAATGTTAATAGTTTGTAAAGGGGTGTTAAAAATTGTTTGACATAATTATGTTAAAGGGGTTACTGGAAGTTTGACAATTGTTGACAAAGGGGAGGGGGTTAAAGATTGGGTTCAAAGGTGCCATAAGAAATATCAAGTTCTCAAAATGAATCTGTTCATAGGCTTGTCAACAGGTCTCTTTTAAAGAGAATATGTTCTCTTTTTTAGCACATTTTATTTGTCCTCTATCTTTTTCTATAAATATTCAAATTGTTCTCTTTTTTCAATTTCGCTGATTTTTAATTAATTCAAGTTGAAATTTAAAAAGAAACTCGGTATAAAAATTCAAAAATTTGAAAAAAAGCAGGCTATGCTATTGCTGTCCTGTCAATATTTATTGAATTTAAAATTAAAGATGAAATAATTTGTGTGTATTAACGATTTTGATAAGAAATCATTATTATTATAATTTGTTGTGTTAAATAAATAAAATAAGCAAGTGAAAAGTAATTATTAATATTATATTTTTTTGTGTTAAATAAACAAGTAAGTATGTAATTTATTATTGTTAATTAGAGTCTTATATTTTATATTCTTGGATTTTTCTATTTTAGCTCCAAATATGAGTAAACGAAAATGTTTATTTACTGAAGAACTGCAAGCTAAATTTGTATGTTTTAAATCAACACCAAAATGGACAGAATATTTTAAAACAAATGCTGTTGAGTTTCATTCAGAACTATACATCCAGAAATATACATAACCAAAATTATTGAAAATGAAAAATCCGTTGTGTTTTCGAGTTCTATAATTACTTATTTCTATTTGGCAGCGGAGAAATAAATTAAATAGAATTCTAGTTAAAGGGAAATTTTGATTGATTGCCAAAACAACAACTCAAAAGTATAAAACAACACTTTGCTGTATTCTACAAAAATCACAAACAGAACGAATAAATTTTTCAGATTTTATGTTTTTTCTAAAATGAAAAATAAAAACAAATATATATCACTTCAAACATTAACATAATACACAGAAAATACGATAATTTCCCATAAATAGATTCTACAATCTACTAAAACAAATACAAAAACTGATTTCTTAATTCTATGGTTTCAAATATAGTAATAATAATAATAATAATAATGAAAATAATAATAATAACTCGATCACAAATCTGTAACATGCATCTCAGTTTCATTCACATTTCTAATTTCGACAATTCCAATACCCGAGCCAACTCATCATCTACATTGCCATCATGATCCTGGATAATATAAATCATATGAAATAAAAGCCGGAAACGTTTCAATTGGTCAATTTCTTTAAAATTTTTTAATAGAATTGCTAATATTTTTAAGTGGTTTGAAAATGAGATTTTAAGGCAGTACAAACCTATCTATATAAAGCTAGTTAATGCGTGTTTATTATTGGATGTAGAGTCTGATAGGGTCTTAAAAATGTTTATAATTTTACTGATCAGCACTATAGCTATAATTAAATTGAGTGGCACACGCAGATGCAGAAAGAAGAGCCTCACCGACAAAGAAAAAACTTTAGGAAATTTTCCAAAAACAATTCACTTATAAAATTTTAATTTTTCAATAGTGATGAAAAAAATTACCCAAATGGACAATTGGCTCCAACAGCAAATAAAAGATATGCCGGAAACTTTAAAAGCTAAATTCAAGTGTGGTATAATAGCTTTTTTAATGGACATTCAGTATATAATATACACAGGGCAGATCGAAGGATAAAATTGACTCGGGCGATTTGGATGATTCATCCCAGTTAATATGTGAAGAATGCATTAGTAGTATTCCTACAGATCAAAACGATAATTTTGTCTTTATTTTTGTACTGGCACATAATAAAAACCGTAGTTAATAGCGGCTATCACATTAGCCCAAAAAGCACTACCCGCCCATCGGCCAATGACCGATAGATCGGATCGATCCAACCCTGTTTATACAGTGTGTCTATTCGTGATGGGGAGGGGTAGCTACTACGAGTCTCAAAATTTAAAGGAACTTTAAAAAACCAACATTAACGATAAATATTTGTATATTTTTTAAACTGATCGACTTCTAGTAAAAATCAATGTAAGAATCAAAGGTAATATAATTTTATTAAATCTTATAAAACTTTTCACAAATTTATGTTTCATCTATTTCACATTATGCAGCAACAAATGTAGCATCAAATCATTTGTAGTACAAAATATATTTTAATTAATTAATTTACTAGAAATAGATTTTATTTTAAATTAATGCCTTATAGTAACGCATAAATAAATAACCTAGAAAAATTCTGTCTGCTAATGTGATAAGCATTTTTTAAAATTTTTTGATTTGAACATGTCCTGCATTCCAATAAAACATATCTGGTAGATAGAGGGGACTAGGAGAGCATATGGCCCAGACTACGGAATCGAGGATTTAACTTTATTGATGAAATTTTTGGATATTTAAAAATCTTAACTTATTGATAATAAAATACATAAACTTAAAAAATATTAAAAAACAAATGGAGCCAAGGATCATTACGTCCACGTTGATATTATGGATATCATAAAATGAGGGATCTTTTAGTATTTTTATTATTAAATTAATATTAAAATGCTATAATCTTTTAAGTTAAAACCAAATTTACGGATACTATATAATTCCTTAATGTTCATAAAACGAAGTAGAAATGAGTTCGAAAATGCTTTTCGACCAATTGAAATTCTTTAACCCGCAAACGATTTTTGGACAAAAATGTCCATTTTGTTTTTTAGTGACGTTTTCTTGGAAACTGAAAAACACCCTGCTTTGTGAATCTATGACTTTGTCAATTTTTTATGCTTTATTCAAGTAAAACTATCAGACATTCATAACTACTAAAATAAAAAAGTTATGACAAGTTATTCTGTTTTGAGAAAAAATGGACATTTTTGTCCAAATTCATTGTGTATTAGTTTTTAGCTTTTTCAGTTGACAATTCATGTCATGTTTTATGGCATAGGCGTTAACTCATTTCAACAAATACTGGCGTTAAAATGAAGCTGATCAGACTTTTTTAAACAATTATTGTGACTGGCTGACACTATGATATGTTTATCGCATGACGGATGGAATTCTTACAATAGAGTGCATTGATTACATATCTCTCCATCTCTGCTTTGGCAGAAATGGTCTTCCATTAACCACTCTCTGACCATAAGTTGCTTTAGCCTACACACAAGAGAAATTTAATGTAGTATCCGTCTCACCAACATCTTCAAAACAGTTCTGCATTCATATTAGCTAGCTTATTCGCTCTCGTCTATTTTGTGAAGTAGGCAGACTACCATTTTACACTCATGACATTGGTACTCTGTCTGTCTCTCTCTACTCATCCCCCACACACAGACGCACTTAGAATACCTCATTTCAGGTATCAAGTAATAATGCACGTGACACTTACAATTGACAATTGATATTGTAACCAATGAATGTTTCACATAATAATATTCTCTCACGATTTTTCTCACCTGGATTTGTTCATGCGTTTGTCTGCACTTTGTCATACTCTCATTATAAGTGTGTGAGTGTCGTGTTAGAATACAACATTTATACTAGTAAGGTAGAAGGTTTGCTACTACATAAACATTACAATTGACATGAGGACTCATCCACGAGCGGCAAAAGCATTTGCTCTACGTGCTATCCTAGGAAAAAGTTCTAGTAGCAGTAGTGATAATGAAGTTGTGCTGGAAGCTGACGATGTACATGGAATCAAAAGTAATGACGAAGAACAGCTGTCTTATGACGATACTGAAAGTGAGGATGCTGACAATCTACAAGTTGAAATCAATCCAGCTGATCTTCATGAACAAGATGATATCAATATATTCACCGATTCTAATGGAAATGTATGGGTTACATCTAATGAAGGCATGTCAGGTTGAGTAAACGCAGCAAACATTCTCCGCACATCCCCTGGTATAACCCGTTGGGTTACTCAAAGGATTGGGGAAAATTCCGTGTTAGACTGCTTTAATCTTCTATTCATAAAATGTAAGTTAATTTATTATGTACACTAAATAAAAGTTATAATATTCTTTTGACTTAGCAACAATGGAAACAATTTTGATTGAGACAAATCGAGAAGGATCAAAGTTGTTTAACAACCAATTTACAGCGCTCTCGTTAAATGAGTTGAATGCCTTTTTTGTCATTCTCATTCTTCGAGGAGTATATCGTGCTGCTGGAGAAAGTATAGATGAATTGTGGTCAGCTGAACATGGACGTTCTATCTTCCGGAATACTATGTCTCTCAATCGATTTAAACTTATCCGACGTATTCTGCGGTTTGATAATCCTGACACAAGAAAAGGCTGTTACGAGATAAATTGGCGCTGTTAGATTGCTTATCGATAATTTTGTTGAAAATAGCCAAAAGTGTTATATGCCCGGTGAATCTGTCACTATAGACGAGCAACTTTATCCATACCGTGGACGTTGCAAATTTGTTCAATATATGCCCTCTAAACTATCCAAATACGGCTTGAAATTTTGGGCTGTTTGTGACTCACAAAACTATTATTGCTGGAATCTACGTTTTTACATGGGAAAAGAAGATGATCGGGATATGCAAGTGTCGTACGGTGAGTATATAACAATGGATATGTTGAAGGGACTATATGGTAGTGGAAGAAATGTAACGTGTGACAACTTTTTTACATCATTGAATTTATCAAAGCGATTGTTCCAAAATGGTATCACCATGGTAGGCACCATTCGTGCATCGAGGCGTGACATACCAAAGCATTTAACGAGGTACTAGGGGCGTGAAGTTTTTTCAACTATTGAATTGATAACAACAAGTACAGCAGATCGTAGAGATAAAGCCTTGTTGGTTAGTTATGTTGCTAAAAAGAACAAAGTTGTCAATATCTTATCTACTGCCCATAACAAAATAACTGGATATGTCGGTTCAAAGCATAAACAGGACGTACTTCTCTTTTATAATGCTACAAAAGGTGGAGTTGACGCAATGGACGAAATAGTTGAAACATATACTACAAAGTTTAAATGTCGAAGATGGCATGTGGCATTCTTTTGTAATATATTAGACATCTCAGCATTCAATGCATTTGCCTTGCACTATCTTGTGGAGCCTCAATGGAATGCGAACAAGTCACATCGACGAAGGCTATTCCTGATTGAACTTGGTAACAGTTTAATAAGTGCGTATGTAGAAGACAGAAGGACTGCTGCCACCGACTCTCTACCGTCGACTCCATGTAAGCGTGGTAACTGCTACATGTGTATTGATCGAAAACGGTGCACTGTCACATGTGTTAAATGTAACAGATTTATATGCAAAGAACATTTACACAACATTTGTAAGAATTGATCATAAATTATAGCTTTATTTCTTGGTATTCTGTCATTTTTGTGTACTTGGACATTTTTGTCCAAAATGAACAAAATTGTTGATTTTTATTCCCATCGTTTGCGGGTTAATTGTCTATATATAATGCATCCAGTTGTCCCAGGTCTCAAAATTTTAGGACGCCAAAACCAAAATAATGTTGGAAAAAACGAATGAAAACTGCTGTTAAAAAATTGATAAATTACTGAAGTCAACTTTGTTTGCGCCAAAGACGGATTCAGGATTTTTTTTGGATGGGGGGCAATTGCCCTCACCCAACAGGATTAGTAAAATCAGTTTTGTTGCCAACCAACTTTTTCACAAGAATTCGATAAATGAGAGCCAGAACGTGGGCAAAAAACGATAGAACGAATATTTTTTCACACTGGTTCAAGCAGTTAAGCTAATTATAAAATCTTCCCATAAACCTTTTATTTTAAAATTTAAATATATTTTATTACACATAAAATGCCAATTTTTCGCTGCAATAAAACATGAAACCACATTTAAGTCTGAAATAACACAAGACAAAAACCCGCGTTATGGGATTAAAATGAACCCTGTTTATGATAGTGCAATAAAATAACGATTTGTTTATGTTAAAGTTGTCTGGTGCATCTAACGTAGCCTACACTGTAGGTTGAGGTAGTAAAAATTAACCCTAATGTATGATGATTGGTTTTTTATGAGTAATATGTAGAGTTGTATACACACAAATAAGGACGATTATCTTATTTTGACAATTTTTAGTTCCAAGAAAGCAACTTTAGGACATTTTTTTGGGGGATCTCGTCGCCCCATGGATCCGTCCTTGGTTTACACATCACTCTAATTGATTGAATTTTCCTAACTATGTTTTAAAATATTTCAAAATTTTTGTTAATTTCAATTTTTAAAAACTAAAAAAATATTTTTGTAATTGATTTTGTTAAGCTACACGTGTTCTACTTCTAACGAATTGATTTTGAATTTTATTATTTAAATCTTTATATGCATTAGTAAACGTTTGGTAAGTTATTTATACTTTAAAAAATATTAATAGGGTATTTTAAAATGAAGATACAGTTTGAAAATGACGTAAGTAAGAGAACGTATATTCCCGTCTCCCGATATTTAACAGTTTTAGATTTTGAATAGATTTTACCCATCTTGAAAGGATTTTTTTTAAAAAACCATAAAATTAAACGAAACTAAGAAAAAAAATAGAGAAATTATATTTCTATCTTACTTATTTTTTTGTTATTTTTTCTAATATATTTTATTTATAAATGCATA
Organism: Schmidtea mediterranea; assembly: GCA_022537955.1. NCBI lineage: Eukaryota > Metazoa > Platyhelminthes > Tricladida > Dugesiidae > Schmidtea > Schmidtea mediterranea. The sequence continues at coordinate 269,455,577 of CM039679.1, read as the reverse complement.
TAATAAATATGAATGAATTTATATTTTTTCACAAAATATAATTGATTTTTTTTGTTTTTTATTCCCGATATGATTTTTCGAAAATCTGGCATCCCTGGATCTAATAATGGAAACAGAATTAGATTATTCTAACTCAAGATGAATAAGGTAAAATAAGGGAAAACATTGATACTGCCAGAGTCGGAATGGAATTACCAAATTTGCTTGTTAATAGTAAAACAAATTCCAAAAATGTAGATATTTGTCAAAATAATGAGGAAATTATATTGACAAACTAATCAAGAATATCTGTAAAATCATTTATTTTGTTCATTTTAATCTATTTTCATTCTTTTCATTATGGATAATTTTTTTAAAAAATATCATAGAAAAACATTTATATATAGCTGTAATGAAAATAAATAAATAATTGTGCATAGGCTCTAAGCAATCAATCAATAACAGTCATCAGGGTAGTAAATAAGAAGTAGGCTTAAATAAAATACAAGAGAATAAAAATTGCAAGATATAGAATAGATGAAATCTAATATGTAATTTATTCTTCAATATAATACAATATCTAAATAATCACAAGGAAAAACTATTTTTATGTTGTGACTGAGTTAGGTGAATAATTAGAGAAAGCAGAATGAAATATGAAATATCTAAATCAGCAAACAGTTTCATTCAGCCTGAATTTAGAATCTGATTCGCATAGAAAACTAAACCAAATTCAGATCAACCATAACTGAGTGATTGACAAAAAAATGAACTTATTCAGTTGACAATAATTTCACAGAATCATCGATCAACTTGCAGCCTTGAACCAATTTTGAGAAATATATAAGAAACTAGATAGAAGTCAAAATATTTTTTAAAAAATCACGTTTTCCTATTAACAGACAAAATTTGTCTGATAAATGCAAAATATTCTATGATGAAATGTTTAATAATAATAATTATAATAATAATAAATTTAAACAAATTAGAAAATATATCAAGTTATTTTCGAAGCTTGAATAATTCTTTGAGTGAGCCATGATTTCAAACATACATTTCGTCATACTTTGTAATTTATATACAGTTATATTTAATATTATAAGGACTTTTTTTGTTTTATAAGTGACATAATATTTTCTACACAATTTGACTATGAATCAGATTTTGTAGAAAAAATCATATTTATTAAATTTAATAATAATAAAAGTAATAATTAAATGTTTAACAATTAAATAACAAGATAAGCTTTGCTTCAAAATATATATTAAATGAGAACATTTTCGATTATTTTCAATTTTCAATCTATCAGAATTAACCTATGATCCACAATGTTAAAGTACTTACAGGTTTTCTTTTAATATTCGTTTTCATTGGCTCTCATTTGAACATTCTAGCTAAATTAGAGCCATGAATATTAAAAGAAACAATTAAATGACAAGTTAAGCCTTTGCTGGAAAATACATAGTGAGAAAAATAATAGATTATAAGATGATATCTTATAATCGATATTTTGCCCACTTACTACATATTTTCCAGCAAAGGCTTACCTTGTCATCATTCTGCAGCATTTCCTAAAGATACTTAGAGATCCGTATGAAATTAAATTTAATGGATCAGCTTATGATAGAAGTTGTCAATCACTATTTGAGCTATCACCACAAATCAACAGTCATTATGGTCCAAATAATTTTAAAATGATTCCCTATAATTTCGTCAAACTTCATCGAGTTTCGGATTACTTTGAATTGGTCTAGATTAGAAATATTGGAAGAGGATGAACTTCGTCGAAATGAATAACTACGTATTATAAAAGCTTTTTAAAATCATTTATCCGAAAATTAATGATTTTAACATTAATTTACAAAAAAGAATTAAAAATTATCGAATTTGTTAAAAAAATTGTGGTTTAAATTTGAAATCGATCTATTATTGGATTAATGCAAATCGAATAATAATCAATCGATCAATATAAAAAGTATTAATTAATTTATTGGTATTTTGCTTTTCAAATTTACAAAATAAATCAATATTATTAGAAAACCAAAATCGAACATATTTTGACAAAATAAAATAAACTATTAATTTTAAATTCCTTATTCGAACAAAATTATAAAATTTTTTTAGAAAATATATAATAAAAACATCTAAAAATTGATGAAAATGAAAAATTATTATGTATAAAATAAATTTTCAAAAAAAAAATCAATAATTTGTTTTGTGATTTTTGAAAATATTTTGATAATTTTAATCAAATAAAAGTAATTTAAATTCCATATAATATTTGGTTTTTATCTGATAATGACTGCCCAAATGTAATGCAAATCAAATAATAATCAATCGATCAATATAAAAAGTATTAATTAATTGATTGGTATTTTGCTTTTACAAAATAAATCAATATTATTAGAAAACCAAAATCGAACCTATTTTTAACAAAATAAAAAAAACTATATTAATTTTAAATTCTTTATTAGAACAAAATTATCAAATTATTTTTAGAAAATATATTTTATTATAATAAAAAAATCTAAAAATTGATATAAAAATGAAAATAAAATTAATTTAATAAAACTTTTTTATATTTACCATGTTTAGAATTTGAATGGTGTTTGTATTTATATGTTAAAAGATAGAAAATTTTTCTCCCTAGCTAACACAAATTTGATCTATAGTCGTAACGAAAAAAATAAAATGTTAAAAGATAACAAGAAAAGGATTTTAGTAATAATATTAGTTTGTGTTAAATTCAAAATATAATTTTATTCACAGCACTTACTAGACAATGACCTTCCTCGTCAAAACTGGAGGCTTCAACGCTAAGACTTGCTGCTATTGCCCTGGAGAGAAAAAAATTACGATAAGCATAATAATATATTTTTAGAAAGAACATGCAGTAAGAAGAATAAAAAGGAATTATTTTAAAAGATAACGGCGAAATATAATTTCTAAAATTTTTAATAATAAACATTAATAATAATTTATACTGATAATAATAATATTAATAAAAATAATTACTAATAAAAAATAATTAAAAATTTTAATTTATGTGCTATCAAGAAATCACCGTTTTATAATAATAAATATTAATTCATAATGATAAATAATACTAATAATATTAAACCTCTGTAATTCAGCATCATCCAAATCACCGAAATCACCGGCAGTGTTTTCTACTGTGCGTTTTCTCTGAATCAAGAATATCAATAATAAAAATCTAAACTGTTACTAGTAAAATGCCAAAGTAGAAATAATTTACATATTACAAATTATACTTTATAAATATTAAGAAAAAATAATTCAAAAACGGTTTCGATCATCAAAGTGGTTGCTATTGAGATGCTATATACTTTCTAAAAATAATATATAAAAATTCTGTTCCTATCCAATTCGTGTCTTTCTATTATACTTTGCCATCTCTCGACACTTGTAGATAATAGTCTTGTTATCAATTCCTTATTTCCATAGTATATTTGACAGCATTATATAATTTGGTACAATTCATAAATTTTTGCCACGTTTTAGATAAATCTTTTTCACAATTAGAATACTTTATATGTACATTGTAGTTGAAATTGTAATATTTATGAAGTCAGATAAAAATTATTTATATTGACATAAATGAGAAAAAGTCCAACACGAGTAAAATTATAATCCAACAGTAATAACGGTTCTTAAAATTTGAATTGAGAGCAAAAATTGAAACTTTTAATGGAAATTAATTCAATTATAACTAAAATTCATTTGATATTCACATCAATATTTTAATTAATGTTTATTGACTTAATTTTATCGCATATAAACCATATATAATAATGAAATTAATTATATATTTTATTTAATAAGTTTATAATAAAAAACGATTTACCAGTAGATATTTGCGTTTCGTTAATTCAGATGAGACACCATATTCGGCAAGAGATGCTTGAACAGCCATTTGAACCATTTGATCCTCTTCATCTAATCCTCCACCATGACCAGGAGAATTTTCTACTGAAAAACAACCAAATAAATAAAAGTTACTAAAATCCGGTTACTCTACTCAATAATAATATCTATAAAACTAAAAAATATAAATTTAAAAAATTAAATTTTTTAAATAGCAAAAATATTTTATTTAAAAAAATATTTTTATTTAAAAAATAATTTTTAATTAAATTTTTTTTTTAAATAAAATATATAAATTTTAAAAATAAATAAAAAAACAAATTTAAACAAATATTCAAAAAATTATTTTCAATTAAAAATTGGAATTAAATTTTTTAAAAATTAAAATTTACAATATTTTAAAATTAATTTTTAATGAAAAAAGAAAATTTTAAAAAGAAAAAGTTATAATACTTACAAACCACTCTATAATGAGTTGGAACTTTAAAAATATTTTCATCAACAATACAGTGAACATTTTGCCGATCTGGGCTACTATATCCAGCAGAATTAACATCCTTTAAAACGTTAACACATTGAACGGGTTCATTGGCTGCGAATAAATTCTCAAAGGTAATGCGTGCTGTTAAAATGTGATAAAGAGGAATCTCTATAATGAAATGGTATTTTAATTTAAAAAAATATTTCGTAGATTTCTACCAATTTTCATTGGAAATCCCGCTGGTAATTGCATTGTTACGAAATCTTTAAGCTTGTGAAAATGTGGATTGAATTCAGCCATCAGGTCGATTATGGGAAGAACTTGATTTTGTAATGATAAAGGATAGTCATCACACATGGAAATATGAGCTTTAAACGTCTTGACTTTGGTGGTCATAGATTTAGGTCTTCCAATATTTCGTTCATTCAGTACCACTTTAGGATTGAAATATTCTTCTAATGTGACTTGATTGGGGTTATAGGTGGACTCAATTACATCCAACTTTACATTATTACACTTTTGTTCTGCTTGTATCAACAGACTCGTAAGAGGATTTGCTGTTTTACTTCCACTAGACTCTTCATGGTCGGTTGGTTTTTTACAGTCCGGCAAATGCTCAATCCGTCGTAATGTAATAATCTGAACATTCGAGGCGCTAAACACATGACATTCATGCCCAGCAACGGTTTCCTTTTTGTCACTTCGCCAACCCCAAATTCCACTTTTGCTGCGTTCGAATTCAATACTTTCAGTGTCGACATACGTAACAAAAATAGGCTGAGTTAATTTCTGAGCTATGAAATCCTCACTTGGATGATTTAGCATCCAATTAGAATTGACATTATTCATAGAAGATTCCAATGATTCGGGAAGGATATCGACTTTATGACGATAAACACATCCGGTTTGATGATTAACTTCATCCATTAACGCACCCTCTCCTAAATCAGCGATTTTAAACTAAAGAAAAAAGAAAAAATTCTAAAAAACAAAGAAAATTTGATAAAACAAAATGTTTTTTCGATTCACGATCTTGAAGAGTCTAAAGTGCTGAAATTTCAAGTGCGATTTAGACAAATTATATAATTGCAATTAACAAATTTGTTTAATAATTTATTGACAATGTATTGTAGAATTGAAAGGAGCAAAACACCTGCCAGTGAATTCCATTTTGACATGTTTCACTTTGTTTCAGATTTCTACCAACACTATTTGTATTCAATGTATTCAAGATCAATATCGGTAGTAGGATCAATTAAATATATCGAATGATTGACAGATACGTGACAAAACAAACTAAATTAAATTTTACTAAACAATGCTATAGTAATTTTTATTAAAAAATAGATTTTCCAATTACTAATTTTGAAATCGATTAGTATATAGAGTATATCAGATTTATTTAAGATATTCATAGTCAAATTTTGTAGAAAATATTATGTCACTTATAAAGAAATCAGAGGTGTAAAACAAAAAAAGTCCTTATAATATATATCAGAAAATAAATCAATATAAATTTTTAAAATAAATAAATATTTTTTAGAAAAACGACTTAGTTAAACTTTACGATATATCAATATCGGCATTAGGATCAATAAAATATATCGAATGATTGACAGATACGTCACAAAACAAATTATCTGACTAAATAACAGGCGACAAAGAATGAAAGAAAGAGTAAAGGACAGTTCCGAAATTTAAATATTAAACAAAATATTGGAAAAGGATTTAAAATCGAAAGTGAAATAAAGCCAATGGCGAAAAAGCCAAACTTTTATTGAGAGTAAATTAAATTTTACTAAACAATACTGTTTTATTTTTGGTTAAAAAAATTGATTTTTCAACTATTAATTTTGAAATCGATTAATATAAAAACTGCATCGGGAAAAAAATCAATATAGATTTTTAAAATAAAGGTTAAAATGCAATAAATTACGCGCAATTAAAAATTAATAAAAAATTGCATAAAACATTAATAAAAAATAAATTCAAACTATTATTTATTAATCAATTTCTTATCAATTTTTAATTACGCATAATTTATTGAATTTTAACCTAAATAAATATTTTTAGAAAAACATGCGACTCAGTCAAACTTTACAATATTTTTAGATAATGATAATTTCATCGTATCGATTGACATAAAATATTTATTCTTCTTAAATTATTTATTTTTACTATTTTTAAATAATATACGTATGAAAAATGGAGGTTTAACATAGTAAATTTAATATGTTATAAGATTTGTATATAACTTGGAGTTGTTTTAATATTGGGATTTGAATTGAGGATTTTTGAATTTAGTAAATATAATTTATTGAAACTCAATATTCTTCAAATAAGCGGAAACAGTCCAACACATCAAAAGAGTTAAAAAATATGTAGATCTTTTCAATGATTGCGGACAAATTACTGATAAGAACAAAGCAGATATTTAGACGAAAATATTAAAAGAAAAGTGGATTGCGAAAGGAACGAGAGATTGAATTATACTCAAAGAAAATAGAAAAGCTACTTGAAGTAAAACAATCTAAAAAATAAAAATTAGCTAATACTTCCGTGAAACAATGCAACGCAAAGACGAGAGTATTGCTGATTTTGGTAATAGAATCTGAATGAGTTGTATATATCAAGGAAATTTTGAGAAGAGATAATTGGAGGTATTTGGGGAAAATTTTGCGAAAGCAATGAAACATCGCAAGAGACAAAAAATAAGTAAATTAACCGATTTCAAGTGGAGTTCTGTCGATAAATTAATTTTGAAAAGAAGAAATCTAATTACCCAAAATGTATATAAGGGAGAAATAGAGGAATTTTAGAAGTTTAAAACAAAAACAGATTAAAATTAGATCGAACCCACAGTATTACTCTTAGCGTATTCGAAGGTAAGACTTTCTCCGACCAAGAGAATAAAGATATATTTTAAAAGAGCGTAGGTTTACAGTGACATTGAAGTAGTTGTTTTGTGGACAAAGTTGAAATTATTATTGTAATTTTTTAATAAACATTGTTGTATTTGGTTGTTAGATTTGTTTAAATAAGGACACCAAAGAGTCAGAAACTAGTACAGACTTATCATAAACCATTAGAGAAGTAAAAGAGGCGAATACACTTGATATATATATATATATATAGAAAACAATCTGAAACCAACCACTCAATCGGAATATATAACTCAAATTCCCTCGAACCCAATCCGATGATCCAGAAAATCCAACTAGAGTTGTGTCGATTCTCACATTTCCTCCACTTTTCCACACTCGACAAATATCGCTAGGACACATTCTTGATACAAGCGGAACTGAAAAAATTCGAAGATAACGATAATGGATTTTCATTTATTTCCAATAACAAAAAACCGCAATAAATTTTCAATGAAAACCATAAATGTCAAAAATAATAACTGTGAATAAAATCTCAATAATATATGATTTCAGAATAAAAATATTGATTAATTTTGTTTACTTTGGACAAGCCGGTGTTGTTTGATGAATTGATAGTTATAATTAGTGCTTATTCACTTTTTCATTCAGATCATAATAGCAACTTTTTACTTCAATTTTCACTAAATAAAATCTATTTTTTTTCATTTTAACATTCAGCTTATGCACTCTTTTTAGTTTATACATTAGCACATGGGTTCTCAAGGTCTGTCGTACGACACATTAGTGTGCCGCGAAATCTTTTGAAATTTTATTGATATTTGATGTTGGATGTAAAGTTATTTGTTGAAATTGCATAATATATCTAAAAATTATGTTTATATTTACTAATTTTTAGTTTCTAAAGCTTTACATGTGTGAATGATTTAAATATAAAATCAAACTAAAATATTAAGTGTAATTAGAGTATTTAATAAAAAATTACTCCATAAATTTAATGGATAAATTTATTGATATTAAAAAGAAGAATTCAAATAGAAAGGATGATAAGCCCCCAAAGCAAATTGAAATCAAAAATTTTAAAAAAATCACAAAAAGAAAATATACAGATGCCTATTTAAAATTTGGATTTGATTATAAAATTTAAAATGAAACGCATATATCAGTTTGTAATAATAATCAATAGGTTATTTTGAACAGCTGAAAAAGTCTTCGAAGACATCAAAGCAAAAATTTAAAAAATTTCTGAAACAAGTCTAATTATTTCTTACAAAATCCCAGAATTGATTGTAATAAAAAAGAAACCTCATAATATCGGAGAGGAATTAATTTTGCTAGTCAATAAATAATATTCTTAATCGAATTCTATGATGTCCAAGTGCTATCGACATCACTTTTGAGAGACACAGACGACATTAGTGAATGTAAACGAAAGTCCCGTGTCATTCAGGTACAAACACTGGTCAAAACTCATTAAACCTGGTAATATTAAATTTATTAACTTTAAGATGTATTCTCTTGTATTGATTTTTATTATTTTTTTAAGTAAATATTTTTATATCGAGTTAATAACATCCACATTTTGCCATCATTGGTTTCGCCAACTCTAACACTAGATCATTTGACCACTTCGTCCTAACGATATTTGACCGCACTGACTTCACTTGAATAACAACTCTAAATTGACCCACTTTATTCTCACATAACTTCTGTATAATCTCATTTTTTATATTATTATAATTTTTATTATTTCAAAGTAAATAATAAGATAAGTCCTTGAGAATGAAAAAATTTTTCGATTATTATATACTATACAGCCAGGACTTCTCTTATTATTTACTCGTTTGAAATTTTAATTCATGCTAGTAAAAAGAAATCACTATTTTTAATACAGTCGAATTTTGACCTATTTTTTTACCTTTACAATTCATTTAAATTTTACAACTTAAATCGTATAAATAAGTCATATTTTTGATTATCTCGTAGTTATTATTACTGGCATGTATATGCGTATGTATTGATTTTTTCTACATATTACGTGCATCACTGTCAGTACTTAGTTATAATAGAAATTTAATAATGTTATTTAATAGTAATTATCAATTTGATATTTAGTTTGTTTTAAAATTATACAAATTGAGTTTTCTTGATTTTTTAAATCTACGATTGCTTTAGACATTTTATTTCATCTATTCACAATGGCTGAAAAATGCAAGTTGCAGACTAAGACGTACTGTGAAAAATATTAAACTTTTTGATGATCATCTAGAACATGTCTCTATTTATTGTCCTTTACTTGACTAAGATTTTTTCTAATCTTAAATTTGGACTTTTAAAATATCATTGATCGTGACAATATTAATTTAAAGTTTTTGACAATCATTCTAAACTAGCTTCGACTGCTTATATATTACAGACTCATATGATGCCATTTTATTTTGTCATATTTCGGCGTATAAGACGACCCTTAAAGTCAAAAAATCACCCTTGAAAATTGTGGGTCGTCTTATACAACCGATATAAAAGAAAGTATTACAGTACAGGTAGTTGTATTTATACTACTTTTATGCATATCTAAATCCCGATATATGATAAATCATAAAAATTTGCTCTAATTTTGTACCTCGTCTTATCTGACGGTCGCCTTATACGCCGAAATATACGGTAATTATTTTCCAAATATACATGTTATTTTTTTAAAAATTTTCTTTTATAGATTATATCAGCCAAATGTTCGCCGTTATTGTTCACACACTGTTGAAGACTTTCGTGAAAGTTGCCCATAACACGGTGAATCATTTCATGCCATAAAACACTTTTTATTTATTTTAATTTGGCTTTATTTAAATTTCAAATATTTCAGATATTTTTGCCCCACCTTGTATTATAGAAGGTGTATCTCAGTGTAGTTTGATGTACACAAATAGGATACATTAAAAAACTCGCGTAATCACATCGCCACAGTAACAATGCCAGATACACTTTATTTTTATAGCAATGCTTATTTTTCTCCAATTTGACTCCATTCCCCACAATTGATCTCACGTAAGTGCGTCAGTTGTCTTACCCTTGTTTCCGCTCTGACGGTAGCGTTTTTACTTTTTAAAATTACAATTGTTGGTTTTCTTAAAATTATTTTCTATTTAACCAAATATAGCCTATTTTACAAATATTTGATTTCTTCAGTATTCACTTATAACAGGAGTGATCAATCGCAGTCTACGAGATTCAATGCGTTTTCACAAAAAAATATTTTGTAATGTTGTTATGACTTGGTAAAATCGTAACAAAAACCTGCAACATCAACTACGAAAGGAAACACAAGTATTGAAAAAGCTAAGTGAAAGAAAAAATAAACAAATATCTCATTGATTAGATATTCGATTGTTTTATTAATTGCTATTATTATAATTATTAAAATTATATATATTATAGTAAAATATGTTTAACTGTTCTTCTGTTAAATTATATAACAAAATGCGGGATTTTTATGCATTGTCAAAGTGGCCCATAAAATCATTATGTTTACTTCCTGACAATTGACTAAGGAATCTGCAACTATTAATTCCCGTTTCATCTTTCATTCTCTATCTGCAACAAATAAACAATTTGACATAGATATACATTTTTATTTTATCTTTCTTCCACAATTGTTTACAATGTGTAACATTTTCTCACATAGTTACATTAATATTAAAGCTGCATTTTTATATCATTCTGCAGTAGATTTCGGTGAAACTTACAAATCGATCTATTGAAAACGGGCTCATGTAAACTATTTTCCGACATTTTGATAAGTAAAATTCTGCATTTGTATACAGTTCTTGCTCTTCAATCTAATCAAATTTATTACAATTTTTTCAAATGCTCAAAATCTATTATTCTATTTTTCATATTTTCTGTTAATTAGATAATTTAAATGAACATATATTAGTGAATATCTTTCAATATTCCCGAATTTTTTGAATTGAACACATTTGCCTCCAAACTAAATTGACAAATTTGTTTCAGAAGTAATGTTTGATTTCTATTAAACACGATTTTTACTATTCGTACTTTTGATTTTTATCATAGTTTGTTTTTTATTCTCAAATTTAAAACACTGTGAATCAGTTTATTTTTAACTCTCATAAATTGTTTTTGACTGCAATCTTTAAGAAAGTTATTTCTTGATCATTTTCATGTTTTCCCTAACTTTACAAGGCTTATATTAATTTTCTATTGCGCGTAATATATTACGCTTAAATGTTATTTATTCACTCAATTTTATCGAATACCTGATTAATATTCATCAAAAGACTTGGAACTTCATTCTTTTCAACTTTCACGATATTTGAAATTTATTCTAACAAAATATTTTCGTGAAGCCATGCACAATAAAATATATTTATAATCCAACTTTATTTATGACAATGATGTAATTAAAAAAGCAATTAATACAATTATGAAAAACAAATGACGATATTAAAAAAAAATTGGTATTGAATAAATTATGGATCATTCGATTGAGAAAAATTGATTTTTAAATATCATTGAATTTAAAATGTCATTTTGATGATTATTGTAAATTTTTTATTTTAAATTTAATATAATATTACTGAGAATATATTATAACAGTAGAGATGGTTTATTTCATATAAAAATATTGAAAAACCTTACGCCAACTAGAAAATTCCCACTTTAATTCCACATAAAAATCTGGAGATTCTTTTAACTTAGTGAGCATTTTAGTCATCATAGAAGTTTGCTCACGAATTCTTTGTTCATCTCTGTGGATGATTAATAGCTTTACCAATTCTGGATCTCCAGTACTTATGGCTTCTTGAGTAGCTGGTAATGTTATTAGGCAGTTAATATTTTATAGATTATAAATTAAAGCTTATTATATTAATCCAATAAATACCACTGTACTCATATAATGACTTGGAATATTTCGTTTATTCATTAAATAATATAAAATTTGAATAACACTTCTAAAGACAATACCGAAAATTTGTGTCACATGGTAAAATAAATTTTTGAAATTTAGTTATAATGAAAAAAAGAAATATTAAAAATTTGAATAATCAAATTTAAAGAATAAGTTTCATTTGCTATTTAGACTTTACAAAATAAATTAAACAAATGGAAAGAATTTTTTATTTTTGACCTTTTTTTAGTAAACTGTTTTATTTAGAAAAATACTGATACAATACAAATTCCAAATAACTAGGACTTTGATCTGTATTTCTTTACAATTTTATTTAGTTTTCGACTGAAAATCAATGTTTTATATTTTATACAAATTTGTGACACTGCCTTTTCAAGTTAAACAATCGAAAACGGAATGAGGATAAATGAATTTTAAAATTCCATCAATGTTTCCACCTAAATCTCATCGTTTTTAACACTGTTATATTCTTATTGATAAGCTTAAAAGCCAATTTACAACATATTAATAAATTTACCACGAGGTGAATGAATATTAATAATAAATAAATCATAATTATAAAAACCTTGATAAAGAGTATGTAAAATATTATTTCAGAATTGTGAAACACATTGTTTGCCAACCTATTTTTAATTATTTTTTAAATAAAATTTTAGTTATTTTTTATTAAAATTTCTTGTAGAAAAATGTTACATTCTAAAAATAATATAAACAGAACAAAATTGTAATTTATATAACAGCATTGGAAAACAAAAACCATGAAATGCGTGTACCATGCTACTATTTCTTACATAGGAACATCCAATACATTAAGGTGATTTAAGAAATAATATTGTATGAATAATAAATTTATCATCAGGAAATAACAAGAAATATCAGTGAAATTTTTAGTTTTTGTCTTTTTATTAATTGGTTTGCAAAAGAAATGTGCTTTGAAATTTTAGATAATTGGTAAAGGTTAGAGAAGTGATATTATTGAAGACTGGAAATGCAAAATATGTAAGATAAAAAAACATTAATTGAAAGGAAACAGGATCAATTTTTAAAAAGAAAATTAATGAAAGTCAATCAAAAGTTATTTCATGATAAATATATATCCTTATTGAAAACAAAGAGAATGATCAAGATTAAAAATTTCAAAAAAATAACTATGTAAGCCAAGTTCCGTAAAGTTTATTCATAAAATGAAATGCAGTAAAACCCCTTATAAAGTACATCTCTCTTAAAAGTACAAAAAAATAAAAATGAGTAACATTTGTATTTTTAAGGGATATTGACTCTTTATACAAGGTACATCGCTATAAAGTACACAATTTTATTTATATAATTTTAAAAAATATTAATTAACTCATAGAAAGAATATCAGCATACTTATTTTAAATATCTTATATTCTTTATAATCTTTAAAATTCTAGTTTCGATATAATGGCTCTCATCAGTACTATGCGGAAGGCGATTAGATTTCTCTTAGCACCAGGTAAGTGTAAACAGTGTCAAATTAACACTGTTATACATTTATCCTGATGCACTGGAAGTTTGATTTAAGGGCAAGAAAATAAGACTAATCTGTATCTTGAACCTCCTTTCACTTAAAACCATGGTAGATATAATCATACCTCTGTGAACTACAAGTTCAACACAAAAACTGATAACAAGCTATCAGACTACCAAAACTATTTGAAAAACTTAATTTCATTAATCACTATGTCTGATTATATTCAAAGAATATTTAGAGGTTTATAAGTGAAATAATATGAAAATATTATTAAAATGTTAGATATTAAAAAAAGTTGAGTTATTTTAATATTAAGAAAATTATTTGATAATTAAATTTTTTGAGCCCACAAAAAATGGAAAATCGCAACACCACATCAACAACAAAAACAGTTTGTGGATTTTTAGAAGATAAATATTATAGAATATCTACGAAGTAACAAAAGTGTAAGAGGAACTGCACAATATTTTGATGTGTCTAAGGGATGTGTTCAAGCGATGAAATACAAACAGGTGGAGGAGGTTAATTAAAATGATGCAGATTATCGAAAGATGGTAAGGTTAATGTAGTTTTATATAGGTGTTTTGTCTGTGGAGGTTCGTTAAATTATCCTATCACCGAGCCTATTCTTCAAACAAAGGCCCTCAAAATATCGGATGCTTTTAGGATTGATCGATCAGACTTTAATGCCAGTGAAGGATGGATAGATAAGTTCAAAAGTCGTCATAATATCAAAAAATATGTAATATCGGGAGATCGGGAACTATAAACCAAATATCAATTGATGAATGATTTCAAAACTTGTTATTTATGCTAAAACCAAAGGATTAATTGAAGAAGAGCTTCATTTATTGCAGTTTAATGAGAAAGTAAGAAAAGTTGTATTCTTACAAATTGTTTAATTTTTAAATAAAATTATGTCCCCGAAAAAAGAGTCTTTTATATAAACATACCAAGAATGTGAACCTTTTTTTTTCTCGTTTAATCCAGTCGACTCAATACACAAACCTTCATTTGTTATATCTCTTTTCATGACTGAAACAATTTATTTGCAAGAATTTTAAACTTCACAACTTTTACCATAAATAAAGATAGTAAATTTTTATTGAATATAATGTATTAAACTTTTTTTATTTTTCAATATTTCTCTTATAAGTACACCTACCGAACAAGAATTGTTTACAAGTAGGGTGTACTTTATATGGAGGTTTTACTGACTTTCGCCCTAAAATAGGTCCTTGATCACTCATAAACAAAATTTAACAAAAATTAAATATATCCGAATAAAAATTATTTATACAGATATAAACAATTTTTTTTGAATATTTTTATCGAAAATGCAAAATTTAGTAGAATATTAAATCTTTTTATATTTATTTAAATTCTTTATAAAATGCAAATTAAGTTTTAAAATATTTACATAGTTATTTATTTAAATTATATTTATATAGATGATTCCGTTATCGACAAACAAAGAAATTATTTTAAAGTTTATATAAATCAGGAATTCTTAATGTAAATTTCATATAAAAGTAAAATAAAAAATCAAATTTATATATTGTCGATATTCAGATAGTGGCTTGCGAGTAGATAAGAAATACATAATTATTAGGTACTTCACTAAATCAGATAAAAAGAATGCAAATCCTTTTTAAAAATTTATAGAATAACTTTGTCTTACGAAATATAGGGATTAGGCAATGGAGACGTAGTCGAAATCAGAGCTTAGGAATTGATCCAAATCTGAATCCAACTACAACTATTTATAAGAATATTTTAACAAAGAAGTTTCGTTTACAAATTCGTTTGCTTAGCCTCAGAGTAACAGAGTATAATAATTATAGATATTTGACTTAAATGGACTTCCGGCTAATCCTAATTCCAATTATAAATCCTTTATCTAACAATAAATCCCTCAAATAATTTTGTAAGTGCGTAAATTCCAATATTCTAAATCGATTAAAAATAATTTTATATTTAAATTACAATTCGAGGTAACTAATTCAACTTTAGAAAAATCTTTTATTTTTTCGATCATCTTTAATCTGTTTAAACCACGCAAATCTTGCAACGGCAAATAAACCCACTTCCCGTGGTCGATTCGAGCTGAAATTTGGCAGATAAATTAACCGTCGATAACAATGCATTCTTTCAATTAACTTTTTTAAAAATTTTCGATTTGGTCACCTATTCCTATGGAGAAATTTCTCAACCAAGTGATTCTGCGTTTCATATCATTGAGCATGCATATTGAAATTTTAATTTTGAGAGAATGTAAAAGATTGAGATATCGAGAGCTTTAAAAATCATGTTTTACGGTAATGTTTTACTTATTTTTGATGATTTCATTTATTTTCATTCTGACAAAAAATCAAAAATTAATTTTATTCAATACAAATTTTCGGCTTGCCTTTATCAATTGTGTTGCTTTGTATTTAAATTATCAAATTCAAAAATATTTAAATGGGGATGAGGAAATATAAATCAATATTTTCGAGTAATTACTTGATAAGCCACCGGAATATAGGAAAAGCATTTGAAATGACTTGGATAATTAAATTATATTTATAGCTTTCAATGGGAAATGCGTGGTGCGTCCAATAACTACCCTACCAAACTGGGAAAAATCAATATTCAATAATCCAACTTTTTGTATAATTCTTTAATATGTCAATTTTAAGTTTTGTTAGTTTATTTTTTTAGTTATTTCATTCTTTCATGGTAATAATTTCCGAATTAGAATATCAGAGTGTAATTAAGATTTTGTTTTGAAAAAAACATTACAGTCGATTTACCAAAAGGATATCTGATTGATGACTACTGTAATATATTGAGAAAGAATTCAAAGGAGAACTGCTTCAGTTTTTGATGTAAAAAGAGAATTCCGACTAACAGAAATTAATCCAAGAAGAATGCTGTCAATACATCTGAATTTCAATGTCAACATTGTCAGTAGGTAGTTAGGAGCTTACTGCAACATAAAAAAACATAGGGGGAGGGGGGGGTTTAATTACAGATTAAATTTCGGATTATCTTGATTACATAATGATGTAATCAACTTAATTAATTTTGTGTGTATTTTTTTTCGAGTTTTTGGCGCGATTTTTTTAAAATTTATTTTCGAATTTATTTTCAATATTTAAAATTTTTTTTAAGTATTTCTAATTAAATTTTTTAAGTAATTAAAAATTTTATCAATGTAGTTTTTATATAAGATTTTTAAAATATGATTTTTATATAAATTATATATGATTTTAAGTAGAATTTTCAGTATAATTTTATCGATGAATTTTTATATACGAATTTTATATCCAATTTTAGCTCCAACGTATATTCCATATATTTTATAAGTGGAAAGAGGTTCTGAAAGCGTCCGGTACTCGAACTAATTTAAGTTAAATCCGAAAATAAAAATTTTATCTCACATTTGACAGTTTTAGACAACAGGAAATATATTCGAAATTTACAATTATATTGTATAAGGAAGGAAAGTATAAAAATTTCAATTTAAAAGCATCTATTAATTTTTGGGAACTATAATTAATAGATGCTTTTTTTTATTAACAGTAACTTGATAATTATCAATACTTGTTTAATAATATAATAATAAATTAAAAATATTTTTTTAAATTTGAAACTTCAATGACATAAAATTATTTTAAATTAAGCTTAAATGTTTTGATGTAGAAATTTGAGAGTCAGTAATATTCAATCAAATATGAAATACTGTATTAAATTACCTGTCCAATGATGCTGATTAACACAAAATGTATCAGCATTATGTCCTAACAAAAGCTTTACAGATTCCATGTGACCTAATATAATGGCGAGCATTAAAGGTGTTCGCCCTCTAGGATCATGACTTTCTAGATTACTCTGAATTAATGTATTTTACAAGTCACGTATAAATAAATTTGCATACTGTATCATTTAGTAATAATTCTTTTAATTGATCTGATTCATTTTTCCACACATGGTAATGCAAAGGATATTTTGCTTTTATTTCTGATTCCAACATTAAAAATTAAAGATAATACAGAATATAATATAAAATCTATTAATAAAATTAATAAATAGAAAACACTTAAGGTCAAATATAGGCAATTGATATATTTAAACAAATTTTTCTGATAAAATTTCTGAAGGAAAAAATATTAAGTTAACAAACCCATTTATCCTTTAAATCTATTTAATCACTACTTGAATTTACTTTACCTAATTTAAAATTAATTATCCTTAAATAACTTAAACTCAATTTAAATTATCCTTATCAACTTCTTATGGACTTAATCATTGCTAAACTTTGATTTTAAGGGATCATATATTTATTTGAGTTTATCTTAACCACATCTTAAGAACGTATTTTCCACTTAACTTTATTTTATCTACTCTTAAGAACGTAACTAATACTCGAATTTTCTTTCATTTCATTTTGTGATGGATAACTGTTAGGGGAAAATATATATTGTGCACACACATCAAAGGGTTTCTTATCAGAAACGCGCACAATAAAAATAACTACTAGAGCTCCCGTCACAAATAATGTTGAAATTGTGGAACATATCGCATGACTGTCAATACCAAAACGTTAAAGAGAGTTTACTTTTATAACCAAGTACTCTTTACTGCAACCATCAAAACTACGACCTATTAATAACAATGCTGAGCATAACTGCGCGTAATAGTGATTTATTAAATGCAACAATTATTTAGGTCGATTAAGGCGGAATCATATTACAGTACTTATAAGTTTAATAGGATTGTCTTAATTTATATAATACTGGCTGAATTATTTTTATAAAAAATCGCGATTTTTAAGGTAGCGGTTGCGAGATTTCGGTATAGTAGCTATTCCATTCAAGCGTTACCATATAAAATTTTGCACTCATTTAAGTTATTGTTCCTGTAATTTCTTTTTAGGCAAAAATGTCAATGATAAATATAATTTCAATGCAATACGAACAATTTAAAATGGGAAAATTTAATTCATTTACTTAAAAAATGTTTCTTTCGTCAATATCAAAGATCAACTAGTCGTGAGTAACTTCAGAATAATGTAGTCATCTTTTGAAGATGTCCAAGTATACGTGTAGATTTTAGTTTATCTTTCTTCGTTCGCTCTTATTTGCTTGGTTGTGACTTAGACTAGAAAGCTAAGCGACGTAATGTAAGCGCCATCGAATTAAGTTTTGCTGTTGTGGAAACTGTCCACTCCCATCGATAACCTAGTGCATCTTAGGTGTTATTTCGATATACAGAGAGAGGTTTAATTTTCCAGTTGATTTCCAGTTGATTTAGATGTTCCAAGTTGATTCTCTAAACCCAGATTTTTCACTAGTTCTCCATCATATTAGCTGCACAATAACTCATTCTGTTGCTGCGTTTTCCTAATAGTAATCGGTCATGTCTAAAACTCTTACATGCCAAAAACCCTGATTCATCAATTGGGCTCTTTGCGATACCTGAAGTGCCTTTTCATAGTTTTCTGCCGCGTACCGACGAAATTACTCATAATTTGGCTAATTGTTGTTCACTATATAGTGTTAGGAAAAAACAAATATTTTTGAATTGTTGTTTATCTGGCACGACATCCGATAAAATCAGGGCGCGTAAAATGCAAATGGACGAAAAATTATCAAAAATAGCCTACTTAACATTAAATAATAAACATTAGAAAAATACAAAAAATATATAAAATATAAATAAAAACATTTAAAAAGAATCAAAAAACATTAAACTTTAGTAGAATTAAACTATTTTATCAAATTGGCTCCAAATTCATAGAAAACGCTTATATTCTAGAAAATAAATATGAGAATTAAGCTTAAAATGTAATTAGGAACTTTAACAAAAAAGAATCATGAAAATCTGACAACTAAGGGAAAAGTGATGAAATATGGTAAAAACGTGTAGGCGTTTTGTTTTATCGGATCAAAAACCATGCGTGTAAAACCCCACTATATAAGTCGATGCCAGATCGACACAATTTAAAGATCGACCATTTTTCAAGAAATTTTTAAAAGAAAAACCTCAACGTCAGACCCTCTGTAGAGAGCGAAGGATCATGAGAAAGATTTAAATAATATTAAACGAATGAAGAATATACTAGTAGAACGACTCAGAGAGAAGATGTATATTTCTGCGCAATGTATGTTATTATCATGTTAAAACAAGAAAAAAAAATAAAAGTAATGAATTTTATTAGAAGAAAATTATCTATCATTTTTAATAATATATTAATAAATTTTGTATAATTATGTCGGCTTAATTTTAGGAAATTTTCGGGTAAAAACATATTATTAAGTTCATCATCATGTTAATAAAATGGATATCTTTTATGTATAGTTTCAAGTAAACCTTCAGGTTAATTGGCATTTGAATTAAAAAGAAACAAATTTGCTATTAAATCCTTATGAAAATCGACTATTATCGAGCCAATTATTTATTTATAATGTACCAAAAGAAAATAAGAGAAAATAATAATTACCAAAAATTTTATTTCTACAAATATAAAAACAACGCGTTAATTAAATCACTTTAAATTTTTTATTATTATATATTAATGCTTTTATTGTTCCACCGGAGAAGGTCATCAGAAATAGTGGCCGATGCTGCCACGAGAGGCGAGTAAATTCTAATAAAAGAAGGAGACAATTTCCACCGATTTGATACTAATATTGACCCAAGATGGTCTAGAGGAACAGACTATATTTCTAAAAAAGGGAAAACATCATTTCATTGAGATCCAATAAAATTTTGTATTGAATTCAAATTGTGTTTAGTTTTTCTTATTGCAAACAATGTTTCAAAATTTCCTTTTGTTTTGAATATTTAATTCGTCTCTAGAAATATTTTAATAATATCACTAAATGAAATATTAATCTTACCTATCATTCACGACCTTGCCACCAAGAATTCAAACCACGGGAAGATAGAACTTGAACCGAAAAGGAAATAATCTGAGAAAAACTCCAAATTCGTAAAAAATTGTGGGAATTCTAAACCTAAAAAAATTTATAATCAATCAATAAAAGTTGACTAGATAAATCTTACCTCTCACCAAGTAGTGGTGTTAAAACCAAATAAAATTTTGTTTAATTCTAAAAATAGCAACTAAGAAATTTCCAACGTCGACCAATAGGAATTTTACTGTATTTTAGGATGGTAAAAAGGTGTCGGATTCCGAGGTTAAAGGGGTTTTTATTTCTTTTCGGGGTTCAAATTAATTACCAAAGATCTCCCATAGATGTTATCAATCTTTCGATTTCAATAAAGCCTCTAATTAAAAATAAAACTTTCTATAAACAACACTTTAAAACAAAATATAGCAATCAAGGAGTCGATATTATTTCATTTAATAACAGGGGACCTATAATTAAAATGAGCATGAATACCTTCTATGGTAGCTCTTGAACCCAAAGGTTTTCTAGGGTATTAGCAGTCATGGCAGTATGGCTTATCTTTTACTAGGAACCGCCCATTGGGATACATTTTCAACGTCATTTTGACGGGTATCCAATGGTTATATCTCTTGTGCGTGCATCTGGTGGGAATCCCTTGCAAGTGGCCGCGAATCTCCAATATCTTTTACTCATCAGGGGCCCAGCAATTGGTATAAAATCAACTTCAATAAGTTTATCTGATATTACCTTTACCGTACGATAAATTTGGTTTAAATGGGACGATGACAGCTTATTCGAACTTATGAGAATCAATATTCGTAAATCTTGAAATATCTATCGTAAAACATTATCGATTTAATTCAAAGACAATGTCGAGACCCACAATAATTAAATTGACGTGATGAGGACTTTGTCAATGCGGTAAATATAAAACTCTAATCTTATATGTGTTAATATTTAGGTTAATCATGTTATTCTGGGCTTTGATCAGAATATAAATTTGATTAACGTTAAGCGCTCTATGTTTTATAAGGTATGCGGATTGCCTTTTTCCAAAAATTGATTTAAATATGTGTTGTCGACATGTCATTGAGAACCATTGATTAGCATACCACTCACTAGTGAGTTCATGGATTTTAGAGGATATCTCTTTTAGGTTGTCTGCATTTAAGTGGTCTTTGTAGTTTTCCCCTGAATTTTAAGCGTAAATATATCTTTATCTATTATTAGTTTAACTATAATCCCAAAGTTTTGGTAAATATCGTTTTTGGGCACAAAAATTCGACATCGTGCCAAGCCAACATGTTCCCCGAGATGGTCCTTTCAGGATCGCTAAATCTGATGAAGCCGATTCCAATCCCAGCTAACATCCTGCTACCAAATGTACGCAATACAAAGCATAAACCCAACAAAAACCACCGGTGACGCGAACGGCGACGGGCTGAACATGCTCTCCAAATAGCTCACTAAGAGCAAGCAAAGGACGAAATTGTGAATCCCGCACACACTTACATCCGCTACAGAAAGCAATACCTCACCCATTACGGAAATTAGCATCACATTAGTGCACCGGTCACTCGAGACGACATGGCACTGAATATCAGAGTAACAGTGGATCAACTCAACGTCAATTTCCCGGAGAAATTCATGTTGGCCATAACTGCCGGACAGCGAGTAACTGAAATTATCGACCTTAGTAGGTTACCCGGATTAGCAAAACTAGTTATGTGGTGTATGATGAGAAAAATACTCTAGAAATTTTTTGAGGGATAATAGACGATGGTTGATCCTATGGTAACGCAAAAGTAAATTTTTTAACACCACATTATTTGGTTTTTAATACCAAATTCATTATTATCTTTTGCAACATTAAAAATTGTATTAAATGTTGTAAACCATGATAATTCAACCTCATAATTATAATCTTGATTTAATTCTAAAGGAATTGGAAAATTAGCAGAAAATTCTGATTCTTTGGAATCAAAGCTTAAATCTGTTGAATATTTTGTAGATAAAATATTAATCATTTTTTCTAATTTCTCCACCATTTTAGAATAAAAATTTTTTTAGATTGTTCTCTAAGTAACTTTTCCATGAGGAACAATTAAAAAAACCTGAAACTTTTTTTTCATCGCTTGATGATTTTTCTTTAATTGGTGATTTTTCATCACTTGATGATTTATATGTCTTCTATATGAATTCATTATTTTGTGAAACTCAGCACTTCCAGGAATCACTCTAATATTTTTTACTTCAACATTTCCAGTAACTATAACTTTATGTTCACGCATCCATTTAAGAATTTCTTTTTTCTCATCTGAAAGAATATAATTATTTTCAGTTTTTATTTCTTGAATTTTTTCATTTGATATTTCATTTTTTGGTTGGTCACTCTCTTCCAACATAAATTTAAAAATTTTATTCATAACTATTTTAAACATGATAATATAGATAGTCAACCGAGACCTCTGGTCTATATTATATTTACCATCTTTCCATTACCTGTTTAAATATTAATTTCTTTTTCAACCAAAACACAAAAAAACATTTTCCTTTAAATCCATCATCTTTTGTCATTTCTATTGTTACACTTATTCCATTAATTGCTTGTTTATCATCCTGTTCACTTACATCAACACAAAATATAGAATATAAATTTTTAAAATCTGACATGCTTAATTGTGGTTCAACAAAAAATTCATTACACATTGAAACATAATTTTCATACAACATCAACTCTTTATTTTTTGCTGTGTTGAATTATTGGTTTTGCAGGATAATAACTTGTATTTAATTGAACGCTTAAAGATTTTAGTTGTTTATAATCAGTGATAGATTGAATAAATTTTGAATTATTAGTTGTATAACAAATTGTTGAATCTTTAATTCCAATCAAAATAAATCGAGGTCTTGTATTTAACAATGTTGGTTTCCATGAAAATGTAATTCCTTCTAAAATATCTATGCAAGCTGGTATTCTTCGATGAAAATTTACATTGATTGGTTTTGAAATCATTTTTAATCTTTTAAGAATTTGAATTTCTAAATGTGGATTACAAGTTATTGGTGGAACCATCAACATCATTTTTTCAAATTTTATTTTTGATACACCACCTTTTAAAACTTTTCCATAAAAACATTTTTTATAATCATCATTCCTTTTCATTTGCAATTCAAAATGTATTAAATAAATTATTCTATTATATTCCCCCTTTTAGTATCAAATTCATTTCCTTAAATAAATTATTCTATTATATTGTTGGAAGAATCCAAATATATTTTTAAAGGATACTTTCCTTCAAATTTTTTAGTTGAATACAAACTTTTTCTAGTTTTATATCCTTTATTTTTTTCATCACCATCACTTGTATCAGGGATCCATCCACTTGCTTGACCATGTTGATTTTTAAAATTAGCATCAGTCATAACAAATTGTAATAATGAACTCATTTCACCAGGAAATCTTATATTCTCAACTTCTGTTGATCCTAAAGTTATTGATATTTGATGAAATAAATTTAAAAACCAATTATGTTCGAGAGTTATATCATCTGTATCATCAACACCAGTAATTTCAATTTTATAATATAACCATGAATTACAAATATCAAGTGAATTTGATAATTGTTGAATTTGAAACAATAAATTTCGTTGTTGATTTAATGATTCTGCAGATGAACTTGATGGTAAAACTTTGAAATAATCTTTCTTTTTTAATAGATGATTAAATTTACTATTTTTATCCAAATTGAAAATCGACATTCTATTTATTATTCAAAAATTTAAGATATTATTTTTTATTTAAAAATCTAAGATATTATTTTTTGTTTAGAAATCTAAGATATTGTCTTTTATCAATCAATTTCTTGGTTAATAATCTTGACAAAATTGTATTTATGTGATTTTCACAATTATTATTTCCTGCTTTCCTAGAAGCTAAATATTTTCTTAATTCATAAAATTATTCACAAGGGTTATCGGATAAAAAATAAAATTCTTCATCTGTTGTTTTTTCATACAGAATAGCGTCAGCGACTGCCTTTGGAATTGAAATTGATTCTTTATTAGTTTTTTTTTACCTATTTTTTATCTAATTTTTCTTTTAGTTCATCACTGAGTTTGTGTTGAATCTCTTCTTCATATGATGGTGGTTTTTGAACAAATGATTTTATTGTTATATAATATTTATTTGATGAAATGGATTTAATATCTTTTGTTATTTTCTCATGTTTCAATATCACTTATTGGAACATTTACTCCCCCTTTAGTATCAAATGCATTTCCTTCAATCGTTTTTTTCAATCCATCTGTAAGAATTATTTTCGCATTATTATTTGATTTCACGCATATGCTCTTCCTTCTTTGATTAATTCAAAATTTTTACCACCAATAGTTAATTCAGCTTTACCCCCAACTTCATAAATGTTTACATTAGTAAGATAATGTGTAATTTTTTTTTCTCATTCAAAACTACTACTATTAATTCTATAATATTTTAAAAAATTAATGGAATAATCACTAAGGCGAGATCTCAGTTTCCATGTGAAATTCGCTGAAACGGAAAATAATTGTTCAGATTCGGTGGATATTGGACGTGATGTTAAAACTGCATCATATAATTGTTGTAAAGTTTGAGTTCTTTTGCCAGTTTTCTTATATATAGCAAATTCTTCGTTGAGAGATTTATATGGGGTCTGTTGTACTCCACTCTCTTTGGATGCATTATTTATGCAAGCGTTCATTTCGTATACTAAATACATAAAATCACAATGAACAGAAACATCATTTGAATTGATGAAGCGCTCATCATCATCAGATACCGCGGATATTGATAAATAGGGTACAGTCGATTCAACAAACGCGTACCGAAATTTAAATTTTCTTTTGTTGGTATTTTTTGCTGCAGAAGACAGGATAACAATGAGTTAAGATCTCAATTCTCTCGAGAACATAATCACGTCTTGATATTTTCTTTCAGTGCGTTAATTTCAGGTATCGCTTCGACAAGAGTTTTTTCCTGAGTTCCGATTCCATCAAGCTTTTTCAACAAAAAATTAATTGCACCTTTGGCAAATTAAATCGGCGTCTTTCCTACTTAATGTAAGCACAGTGAGTTCTAATGGTTGCAAAATAGAGCACAACCCTTTAATTACGTCAGAATTAAGACCAATGAGTAAGTTTGTGGCGTTTAATTCTGCCAATGCTTCCACAATTGGTTTCTAAAGCTTCAAAAACTTTTCCAGCATAGGATAGATCGAATTTCATCTATGTTTAACGTCCAATATCAGATGGAGTTCATTCTCAAGCTCAATACGAACTTTTGCTTGCAAGATATTGTAGCGAACAGTCGATGATTTGAAAAACTTTACTATATCTCGTACTTTGTTTAGTATCTCAGCTATTTTATATATCTCGGTAACCCTTTCGGCTTTGCTTTCTTCATATTCAGTAGTAATAGCAGACAAAGAAAATTCGTCTTCAAACTCGTTTTCCTCATTATTACCAATGGCTTCATCTTCAGAACTGGTATTTTGTTAATCATTTATGCGTTTTCTTTAATAAAATATATTACAAACGGTTAAATGAAGACCATGGTTTAAACACAATTGTACTTCTGATGGAGAGTAGTATGATACCGGCCCTCTAGCTCACAGGCCATCTAGCTCACAGACCTCCCGGCAAAATTTTTTTTTCTAAGTTTAAAAGTACAAATTTTTGTAGAACAAAGACAATGAATCATCAAAATTTTTTCAAGGTCATTAAAACAATGACCATGACTTATTCAAGGTCATTGGATGACTCATCACAACTTGTCAAGGTCATTTAAACAAAGACCATGACTCATTCAAGGTCATTCAAAAGTAGGTCAAGGTCATTCAAAAGTAGGTCAAGGTCATTCAAAAGTAGGTCAAGGTCATTGGATGACTCATCATAACTTTTCAAGGTCATTTAAACAAAGACCATGACTCATTCAAGGTAATTTAAACAAAGACCATGACTCATTCAAGGTCATTGGTCGACTCATCATAACTTTCAAGGTCATTTAAACAAAGACCAAAACTCATTCAAGGTCATTCAAAAGTAGGTCAAGGTCACTGGATGACTAATCACAACTTCTCAAGGTCATTTAAACAAAGAACATGACTCATTCAAGGTCATTGGATGACTCATCATAATTCTCAAGGTCATTTAGACAAAGACCATGACTCATTCAAGGTCATTCAGAAGTAGGTCAAGGTCATTGGATGACTCATCATAACTTTTCAAGGTCATTTAAACAAAGACCATGACTCATTCAAGGTCATTAGATGACACATCATTTTTCAAGTTAATTTAAACAAAACCCATGACTCATTCAAGGTCATTGGATGACTCATCAAATTTTATAATATATATTTTTAAATTTATTTATTTTTATTTTATATACTTTAATTATTTGTTTTAATAAAGTCAATAATATTATTTATTTATTGTTATATTATAATAATATTAAATTTAAATTGTTTGTTTTAATAAAGTCAATTATTTAATTATATTATTTAAAAATTATATTATTATTAAATTGTTAGTTTTATTGAAGTGAATGTTGTTTATATCAAGTCAAAAATATAATTTATTTATTTTTTAATTATTTTTTTACATACTATAATTATTTGTTTTAATCAGGTCAATAATATTATTTATTTATTTTTATTTTTTTTTAATTATTTTATATACTTTAATTTTTTCTTTTAATAAAGTCAATATTTTATTAATATTTTTTTAAGTATTTTATTATTATTATTATTATTATTATTATTATTATTATTATTATTGTTATTGTTATTATTTTTATTATTATAATTATCATTATTATTATTTTTATTAATTTGGTTATTACTATTTTTTATTTTTTTTTTATATTATTATTATATTATTATTATTATATTATTATTATTATTTTTATTATTATTATTATTGTTATTGTTATTATTTTTATTATTATAATTATTATTTTACTATTTTTATTATTATTATTAATTTTATCATTATTATTTTAATACTTATTTTTATTTTTATTATTATCATTATTTTATTAATATTTTATTAGTATTTTATTATTTTTATTATTATTATTTTTATTATAATTATTGTTATTATTATTTTTGTTATTATTATTTTTATTATTATTATTATTATTATTTTATCATTATTATTTTCATTATTATTATAATTTTTTTATTTTTGCTTTTATTATTTTTATTATTATTTTTTTTAATTATTATTATAATTATTATTATTGTTATTATTATTGTTATTATTATTTTTATATTATTATTACTATTATTATTTATATTAATAATAATTTTAAAATTTTTATTTTTATACTTATTTTTATTTTTTTTATTATTATTATTTTTATTATTATTATTTTTAATAATTATATTTTTATTATTATTTTATTATTTTTATTTTTGTTATGATTATTGTTATTATTATTTTTACTATTACTATGCAATTTTTTTTACTATGCAATATGTTTATTAATAAATCAAAAACTCTGGTTGGATTGTGTTCTGATCTCGTTTATCAATTTACATGTAATGGGTGTAATGCAACATACATTGGAGAGACTTCCCGTCATCTCCGTACTCGAGTTCTAGAGCATTGTCGATTGAAGGGTTTGACCAATATTAGTGAACACAATAGAGGCTGTAAAAGTGATATTGGAATGTCTGATTTTAGAATTTTGTTGAGAAGTTTTAATAGTTATTGGGAACGAGTGATATGTGAAGCATTGCTGATAAGGTCATTGGGTCCAAAGATTAATGTGCAGAGTGCTGTGACTACGAATGTTTTGAATATTTTTAAATAGTTTACGTATGTTAAATCATGTTTGTTTTTTTAATATTATTAAAATAATTGAAAATTTTAAATTACATTAATTTTTAAAAATTAGAATATAAGTAAAAAAAATTTTAAATTTAAAATTAATTTAAAATATATTTTTAAAAATATTTATTTATTAAAAAATTAAATTAATAAAAAATAATTTGTTTAAATTAAATGTTAGTTCATAATATTTTTAGTTGGTTTTGAGTACCTGAAGATGATAGCTGTGCTATCGAAATATATCGTACGAAAGGTTTTTTATTGGCGTTATCGTTTAATTAAATCGTTGCCAAATTTATTTAATTATTTATTTATAATTATTATTATTGTTATTATTATTGTTATTATTATTGTTATTATTATTTTTATATTATTATTACTATTATTATTTATATTATTAATAATTTTATAATTTTTATTTTTATACTTATTTTTATTTTTTTTTATTATTATTATTTTTATTATTATTATTTTTATTAATTATATTTTTATTATTATTTTATTATTTTTATTATTATTATAATTATTTTTATTATTATCAATAATTTTATCAATTTTATTTTAATACTTATTTTTATTTTTATTATTATTATTATTTTTATTATTATTATTTTTATTATTATTATTATTTTTATTATAATTTTTATTATTATTATATTATTATTATTATTATTAATTTTATTAATTATATTTTTATTATTATTAATTTATTTTTATTTTTCTTATAATTTTTGTTATTATTATTTTTACTTTTACTATATTATTATTATTATAATAATTATTTTATTATTATTATAATTATAAATATTATTGTTATTATTATTATATTATTATTACTATTTTTATTATTATTCTTTTAATTATTATTATAATTATTATAATTATTGTTATTATTATTGTTATTATTACTATTATATTATTAATACTATTATTATTTATGTTATTATTAATTTTATAATTATGTTTTTAATACATATTTTTATTATTATTATTATTATTATTATTATTTTTTTTTTAAATTATTTTTATTAATTATATTTTTATTTTTATTTAATTATTTTTATTTTTGTTATAATTATTGTTATTATTATTTTTACTATTTAATATTATGATGAGTCATCCAATGATTTTGAATGGTTCATCATATTGTTTAAATGACCTTGAAAAATTATGACGAGTCATCCAATGACCTTGAATGAGTCATGGTCTTTGTTCAAATGACATTGAAAAATTACGACGAGTCATCCAATGACCTTGAATGACTCATGGTCTTTGTTTAAATGACATTGAAAAAATATGATGAGTCATCCAATGAGCTTGGCCTACTTTTGAATGACCTTGAAAAAATATGATGAGTCATCCAATGTCATTGAATGAGTCATTGTCTTTGTTTAAATGACCTTGAATTTTTTTTGATGAGTCATTGTCTTTGTTCTACAAAAATTTGTACTTTTAAACTTAGAAAATTTTTTTTTGTCGGGGGCTATGTGAGCTAGATGGCTGTGAGCTAAAGGGCCGGTATCCCACTACTACTCTGGAGATCATCTTCCGTATTTCATTATGACACTGGCTTCGTCGTTGGTAGTAGCCACAACGTCGTTTTCAAAAGAAAGATGAAAAACTTTAAGATGATCGGTAACAATTGACAGAATTTTTCTTGTGTTGCACGATCCAATAATTCTTATCAATCAAAGATTAAATACTTTTCCCGTTTTATCACATACATTGATATTCATGTATCGATGCTGTCGTGAACTTACCCATTCATCCAAAGTGATGCTGAATTTTGACCTTTCTTTATGGCTTCATCAAAGTAGTTGATATATACGTTTTTCTTTAGTTCAAATTCAGCACGAATAAGTGCCATTCTACCATTTTCGATTTTTGGCGATTTGTAGCCCTGATTATGAATTGCCTGCTGAATGAAACTAGATCTTGTAATTCCTCTAATAGAAAATAAGTCTTTTGTGGCTAACTCATCAACAATTTCGCAAAGAGTTATTTTTTTCATAAAATCAACTATTGTTTTATGCTGTGAGCTAGTACTTGTTAAAGCATTTGAATCTGAATCGTGCGTTCTCTTACAAGTAATCTTATGAACACACTGCATATGATTGATCAATGCAGATGTAGATCCTTTAGAATTGTTAACTTCTGTTCCGCATTTTTTACATTTGGCTTTATTGTTAGCACTATTAGAAGCCGGAATTTATATATATATATATTAAAGTTAATAAACTATTAATAATTTTGAAAACTACAACTTGTAATAATTTTATAAACTGAGAACTTAATAATTTTGCGGACTGCAATATTTGTAAACTGTAATTGAGTTGTAACTGTAATTTACAAACAAAGCAAGAAACGAGTAATCAGTGTTGCCAATTCTTAATAGAGAAAAAGTGCTATTTCTTAGTCAATTGGATGCTAAATTTCACAAAATAAGATACCATGATTGATGAAAGGTATGACACTTTGGAAGAAATTTTATTTTTTAAAAATATACTAAAAAGCACACGGATGCTTTTCGAATATTTTAGATGCTAAATGAAACTAAAAAATACTAAATTTGGCTCCCAAAGAGCTAAAATGGCAATGCTGCAAGTAATCGCGAAATGCAAAGGATACGCTGATTTAAAATAAAATGTTGTTGTTGCAAATAAGTATTTTTAGTTTTGAAGTCTCACATTGCAATTCTTTTTATATTTTGTTTCTCTTAAAACATTATTTAAATCTAAAAGACTTCTTTTTTTTAGGAAAAAATACCTAAAAGGAAAATTTGATAAAACCGCGATTACCGGGCTCGGTTTTCGGTTACGGTTAACCGAACCGTGCAAACTCTACCCGAGATACCCGAATTTCTCAAAATTTTCAATTTTTCAAAATCTATGACTTTGGTAAATATGGAATATTAGAAACCTTCACAAGTCTTCAATTCCTCATAATGGGTGCTCGCTGGAAACGCTTTAAAACATACTAATTGAGTACAAGATGATAAAAATAAATTTTTAAAATTTTAAAATTCTCAATTTCTTAAAAAATTAATTTTAAAAATATGGTAATTCGAGAAAAATATTTTTGTAATTCTTGTAATTAATATCTTTCAAAAGATCTCAAAGTTGAACATGAAAAACTAAAATCTACCAAAAAATGTCTCACACTTCACACTTCTGGGGGAATTTACAAACTGTAAGTTCTAAACTTCCAGAATTTACATGGGCATTATTTCCAGGAGAACATCATCTTCCAAAATATAATTATTTGGGTCAATTGGGCTCAAGTGTGTTTTAAAAAAGAACATGCTAGTGTTTGCTAAATTCATTATAAAATAATTAAACTAAAAATGGATTTAAAAATTTAATAAATGTAATATTGAAAAATAGATTGAATCTTTTAAAATTATTAAGAGAAAAGGAAAATCCTATTTTCTTGGTATGTGTAAAGAATGCGAAAGTATATATCATAAGTTAAATGAATAAAAATATAAAGAGAACCGTTTATTAGGAATAAGAAATTTGAAAACTACTTTACCAATAAAAGTATGTACAAAGTGTAATATTGAAAAATCTATAAGTGAATTTAAGGATAGACTAAAAAGAGATTATTATGTCTATAATTCAGAGTGTAAAGAGTTTGAACGAATATATTCACAAAATAATAAGGAAAAAATTAATAAACAGCATAAAAAACGATATAATAAAAATCCAAAAGTTAAATTATCTCATCTTTTATATGGAGGAATTAGAAGAGCACTGAAACAAGATAAAGAAAGCCGAACACTAATGAAATATTTAGGATGTCCAATAAATTACTTTTATCAATGGATAGAATTTCAATTTTATGATGGAATGACTTGGGAAAATTTTCTAGTTTTAATTTTGAAGATGAAGAACAAATAAAAAGATATTTTAATTGGATAAATTTAAGACCTTTTAAAGCAAAGAAGAATTTATCAAAACACAATATAATAATTTTAAAAGAACATTTATTACAAGAAATTAAATCATTATTTATGAATTTAGCAAATGCAACTCCTTCAAATTGCGGGAAACTCCTAAAGTCTTTTTTTACCACTTCATTATAGAAATTTAATGAAGGAACTCTGGCAATGACCGACCCAATGATAAAAACGAAAAAGAATAAAACAATGGACAATTCTCAGCAAGTCTCCCAAGTTAGTTATGATAAGAGTATGATAGGGATGAAAAGTCTAATCATCTTTAATGATTCCTTAAGATATAGTCCGGCTCTCTTGGAAACTTAAGAGATGTTCTGCCAGGAACTCGTTTAGATACAAGACTTGATGAAAATGATAATCCTAAACCCGAAGAAGAACCAAAAAATAGAGTTGATGTAGTGGCTTTAAAACATGACATAGCCGTATTGTCAAGAAGGTATTCTTTATCGCCAAAGAGCAGATATTGATTTGATTCAAGATTTAAATGATATTCAAAATCCAAAATTTTCTGAAAGATTTTCAAGAGCAATTGGAAAAAATTTACAGAACAAGGAAATAGAACTTGGATAGATGTATTACCAGAATTAATTAATAAATATAATAATAAAATTCATAGAACAATAGAAGTTTCACCAACAGAAGCATCTGAGAATCCTGATCTAATCAAAAAAATTACTCACGATAACAATTATGCTAATGAAGATTTACAAGAAAAACAAAAATTTAATATTGGCGATCGAGTTTGAATATTTAAATGGAAATATAAATTTGAAAAAGATTCAACACATAAATGGTCTAAAGAAATTTTTATCATTTCAGAAATACATGTTGGCTCAAAACCAATAACTTATGAAATTAAAGATTTAGATACACAGGGTGCTCCTAGTGAAGAAATTCTAGGCAAATTCTATCAAAATGAACTCCAAAAAACTATTTTTTAATAAATAATTTCTATTAAAATGATTGACCAAAAAATTAAAACAAGTTTTGAAAAAATTAAAAAAGTGGAATATTAATATATAGGTTGATAGTGATGGAATTTTTTTTTCTCCTTATAAAAAATAAATAATTTTTCATTATTAAAAATTTTACTATTAAAAATGTCTTCATTTACACCAACTTGGAATAAAAAATATATAAAAATATGATAATTGGAAGTTCTGGTTCTGGAAAAACTGTCTTGTTGTTAAAAATGATTCTTACTCCTAATTTTATAGACTATGATAATTTAATAATTTTTTCTAAAACAATTGATCAACCTGAAATGCAAATAAATTTTCATGGGCTAAATTCTGGTTTAACAAAACAAGATATTGTGGGATTATTTGAAAATCAAGATGCAATTCCTGATAATATATATATTAGAGATTTATGCGAAGAAACAAAATGTGGGGAATTAAACTTATTATATTCGAAGTAGACATAATAATTGTAATGTAATTTATTTAGCTAAAAATTATTATGATTTACCAGCTACAAGTATTTGTGGTAATTCTAATTTTTTCATATGCTTTAAATTAGGAAAAAGAAATAAAGATAGTATTTTTAATGATTTGTTTAGTGATACTTTAGACAAGGAAGAATTTAATAGTTTTGCAAATCACCCATCTATAAAATATAATTGCATTAGATAAAGAAAAAAATAATTATTTAGTTATTAAGAATTATTTAATTTTCTTGAATAAAATGGTTAGAAATGTAAATAATTTTAATATTGATAAATATATTCAAGATTGCAAGTTATTAAATATTCAACAAAATATTTAGAATGAAAATTTAATGTTTAGAAAACTTCAAGATCAAAATTTTAATTTCATAGCTACAAAAATTGACCAATAATTGATATTATTAAAGAAGCAAAAACTGAATTAATTTCAAATCAAAATAAATCTCCTAGTAAACACTTTCCAAGAAGAAAATCCTTTAAAAAAATATAAATCTTTCATTGGATGAAGATGCTTTTCAACTAGAAAACGTTTTGAGACCTCCGGTCGACCAATTGATGATAGAAAACTTTTTATAGATGAAGAAACACAAATTGATCAAGAAAATCATCCAATAAAATTAGAATTGAAAGTAAACCATGATGTTTTGAATGCGAAAAAAAAATTACACCTTATCTTACTAATGTAAACATTTATGAAGTTTGGGCTACATATGGGGCAACATAAAAAATTGCATAATAAAATAGGGGGGGGGGTTATTTACAGATTATTTTCGGATTATCTTGATTACGTAATGATGTAATCAACTTAATTAATTTTGTGTGTATTTTAATTAATTTTTTTTTTTTTCGAAATTTTTTTCGAGTTTTTGGCGCGATTTTTTTTAAATTCAAATTTTGGCGAATTTTTGAAATAAAATTGAAATATTTTTTTTGAATAAATTTTTTTTTCAATCACACTATAGTCAGGGGGTATTTTTTGAAAAAGACTAAAATGAATTGGCTTGAATCGCCTAACGATAAAAAAGCATAAAATTAAAATTGGCTCAAATCGCCTAAGATGAACACACTATAAGTAGGTAGTTAGTGGCTATCTGGAACATAAAAAAAACATAGGGGGAGGGGGGGGATTATCGCAGATTAAATTTCGGATTATCTTGATTACATAATGATGTAATCAACTTAATTAATTTTGTGTGTATTAATTTTTTTAATTAAATTTTTGTGTGTATTTTTTTTCGAAATTTTTTTTCGAGTTTTTGGCGCGATTTTTTTTTTGAATTCAAATTTTTGGAACATTTTTTTTAAATTCAAATTTTGGCGAATTTTTGAAATGAAATTGAAATATTTTTTTTTGAATAAATTTTTTTTTTAATCACACTATAGTCAGGGGGTATTTTTGAAAAAGACTAAAATAAATTGGTTTGAATCGCCTAACGATAAAAAAGCATAAAATTAAAATTGGCTCAAATCGCCTAAAATGGTCAGAGAGGGTATTTTCATTCACAAATTTTTTTTTTAAATCACACTATAGTCAGGGGGTATTTTTGAAAAAGACTAAAATAAATTGGCTTGAATCGCCTAACGATGAAAAAGCATAAAATTAAAATTGGCTCAAATCGCCTAAGATGTGATATAGTCAGGGATATTTTTAATTCGTAATAAAAACTAATGCAATATTTGATCTCAATACTTTCTATAGGTAAATATAGGCATAAAATAAAAATTGCTTGAATCGCCTACTGA
The DNA here is from genome assembly GCA_022537955.1 of Schmidtea mediterranea. Lineage (NCBI taxonomy): Eukaryota > Metazoa > Platyhelminthes > Tricladida > Dugesiidae > Schmidtea > Schmidtea mediterranea. The sequence continues at coordinate 269,420,003 of CM039679.1, read as the reverse complement.
TAAAAAAAAAGCATAAAATTAAAATTGGCTCAAATCGCCTAAGATGTGATATAGTCAGGGATATTTTTAACTCGTAATAAAAAACAATGCAATATTTGGTCTCAATACTTTCTATAGGTAAATATTGACAAGATATTATTTTTTTTTAATTCTTAAATTATTCTATTATTTAAAGTTATATTTGAAATTTAATTAAAATAATTTTTTATTGATTAGTAAATAGAATATTTGATTTAGTTTTATACTCAAATAAAACGTTTTGACAAACTTAAAATATTTTGAATAATCTCTTTATAAATTTATGGTTATAAATAAATATTATCCAAATGTTAAATTATTTTCATATATTATTTATTCAATTGTAACTATGGACAACATAATAATTTAAATTCAAAAATAATAATAACATATCAAAAAATGATTATTATTTCTAAAAGTAGAAAACTAAATGTTTCTTATAATCGTAATACCAAATTATTTATCTATTCAATGTATTGTTTACTATGCTCCTTTATTTGTTTGACTTTCTACTACATTCTTCCTACTTGTTATATTGTATCAGATACGCGCGCGCGTTTATTGTTTTTAATAACTATTCCTCCGCCCATAAGTGTCCATCAAAAAATATATATCCCTATTTAAATATAATTGACCGATGAAATCAACTCAATTGTTAATAATTTTTAATTGAATTTTTAATTCATCCACTCTTATAGTACAATTCATTTTCAGTGAATATTTTCATCTTTTAAGTATATTTGTTGAGCAGTGAATAATACAGACTCCATTTAAAGTATTTCCCAATATTTAATTGATATTTCATCTCATCATTGAGAAATTTACAATCTAATTTATTATAAGCAATTTTCGATTCACTGAATATTTTTTAGCTTCAATTCATATTTTCTCACTTTAATGATTTTTTTCCCTCTTCAAAAAATATTTTTTCTCTCCAATGAATAATTTCCTTATTCAATGAATGTTTTTTCTCTTCAACGAATATTTTTCTCTTCAATGAATATTTTCCTCTTCGATGTATATTTTCTCCATTCAAATTATATTATCCTTGTAAGTTTTTAATATATCAATTGATATTTCATCTATTTAGTAGATATCTTTAACTATCCCACTTTTTTCCCAGTAATTTCAATGATTTTAGACACTTAATGTACTCTCTCACCAACATTGCTTCTTCACTGAAAATTTTCTTTATAGAATATAATCTCTACTAATTAAAATTCTATTTGTTGACTTGTCATTTTCAATGAAAATTTAATTAACTTTTAATAAATTTAATTACACACTTAAATAGATTAGATTGTAATCGACAAAAATAAAATATTTTTAGGCTATGTAAATCAATTAGAGATTTTAGGGAAGTTTTATGATAATTTAAGTGACATCTAGTTTTACGAGGTATTTATTTTAGTAAATTTTAATCATCTATGTGAATTTTATGGTTTTCATTTGAATGTTAATGGATTTGGGGACTATTATGTTTTTGTAGAAAATATTGAAGAAATGAGGGTAAATCTATAATTTTAGAAGCACTTAATTTCTTGATAATTTAATAAACTTTACTTGATTTTAGGATTATTTTAAATAAAAGTTTATTTTAGGAACACAATGTTTATGAAACATATATTTATGATAATTATTTACCAATTAGAATCAAATTAACTGATAGATTTTGAATAGTAAATGATATTATAATTTTATGATATATTTAAAAAGTTGATTAAATCAGTTGATTTTTAAAAATATTTTAGTGAAACCGAAAATTTTAATTGATTTTACAGTAAAAAAAAGGATGGTCAATTAATTATTATCATTTTTCCATTTATTGATTTCGTGGATATCAATCACAAAAGTAGTATATTGTAGAGATTTTTAAGAGGATGCTCAGTGTGGTTAACATATGAAAATCGTTGAATTATATCTATGGGTTGACTGGTAATTTTTATTGAATTTATACTTGATTTACTGATTAATTTTAATTATTTGAGCAACATGATATATATTTTATGATTTTACATTAATTTAGTGAAATTAAATTTATGTGGGAAACATAGACTTTATTCGATTTTAGTCATTTTTGATGAATTTTTTATTTGATTGAATTTGTTACCAGAATCAATTGTGGTGATTTTCGACGGAAAATGTTGGGTATCGATAACAATTTTGTAATACTTTAAAGAAAATTTATTTTTATTGGTAAAATTCAGATTTTTATTTTAAGGGAATTTGATTGGTTGAATACATATAGTAAATATGATCCAAATGATGAATTTTTAAAGATCTTATTCGGTTAAATATAGATTTCTAAAGAAATTTTACCTTGTAGGTTATTACCAAAAATATGTGTATTGTTGGTGCAGTGGGGGAAAATGTGATTTCAAGGGAAATGATGTTAAGAGGAAATTTTGTGATATTTTAAGGGGAAATAATCTATTAGAACAAGTTTGTTGTCATTTTTAAGGGAGATGAGTTGGTTGAATATCTGTGTTCAAAGAATAAATATTTTATAAATGGAGAATATAGAGGAGGAATTATAATATTTTTAAGGGGGCTTTGTTCAGATAGATATCAAGATGTGTGTAAATCTTTTGAGAGAGTGGAAATATTGTCATTTAAAAGAGAAATGATTGTTTAAGAAGAGAATTTATGATCTTTTAAGGGGAAATAATTGGTCACGAGATGGATTTCAAGAAATTTATTCTGTTGAATATCGATATGTTGGTGATTTTTATGAAAATAATGAATATAGCGGGGATTATTGTAATTTAAAGAGAAATGATTGGTTGAGAGGCGAATTTATAATATTTTTAAAGGGATTTGATTGGTCAAGAGAGGAATTTTATTTTAAGATGATTTCAAGAGATTTATTCGGTTGAATATCAATGTCGGTGATTTTTTATGAAAATAATGAATAAAACTGGGATTAATCTCATTTAAAGAGAAATGATTGGTTGAGAGTAAATTTTATTTTAGGGGAAAACAATTGGCTAAGAAGAGAATTTATGATTTTTAATTAGGAAATGATCGATTAAGAACAGGCTTGTTGATATTTTAAAGGGAAATGATTGGTTGACAGTAAATTTTATAATATTTTAAGGGGAAACGATAAGATAAGAGGGGAATTTATGATATTTTTATGGGGATTTATTCGTTTAAATATCTATGTTAAAGGATGGATACTTAGTGAAATCGATACATTTTCATTGGTTTAAGGGTTATCAAAATATATCAATAAGATTTTGGTTAATTTTAATGATATTATTGGAATCGGAATAAAATATACGATACGTGTTCGGTTCTAAGAAATAGTTTGATTCATGTAACTATTTGTATACAAGTAAGTATTTATTTGATTTTATTATAAATTTGTAATTTAATTTAATTAAAAACTAAATTAACTAGTATTTAAAAACTTTTTATTTTTCATTACTTATGTTGTTATTGACAATTTTCTGAATAATTTAAATATTTGCGATTATTTCCAGGAATGAAGAGAAATTGTACGATTAAATACTATAAGAAGTCGATAATATACACTAATTTTTATTCAACAAGTACCTTGAATAAAATTTTAAAAATGATCTAACAATTTTTTCAAATATTTTACAACTTAGTTTATTTAATTTTTTAATTCATAAGTACTATTTTCTTTACAATTTTGCTAGTATGTTGAAACTTTTTTAAAATTTTTATTCAAAGTACTAACAAATTTTATTAAAGATCTATCAAAACTTGACAAAATTATAAAACTTTGGTAATTTTAATATGTATTACTCAATAACAACTATTTTCTTACCAATTTGCCGAAGGTCTTATTTTAAATTTCAAAGTACTAACATTATTAACAATTAATCAGTTTTTTTAACATCTTAAAATATTTAAATTTAATCAAATTCTATTCACATGCTAATCATAATTTAAGGATAAGTCTTATTTTTACAAAATCAAATATTTTACAAAATTAAACATACATATTTGGATTTTTAGTAGATTTTATCGGTATCTATCAGTACACAAGTACCTGTTCCATGTGGTTTTTTAAGCTTTGTTAGAAATTCAACTTATTTAGTGGTTGGTCGATAACCATTTAATTTTTAGTAATGTGGTAGATGATAATTATTTATCTATTAACTTTATTTAATGTTTAGAAACTTAAAAATCTAATAATTTACAATAATATATGAAAATTTATTTCAAGTACTGTGAAAGTAATGTATGTTTTGTGAAATTAATTTAAAAATATTTTTTAATCAAGTTTATACTTACTAATTAATTTGTCATTCAGTAAACAACAAGAGTGTGAGTGAAAAGAAAATCTATAAAAATAAATTTAAGTAAATATTTTGAGCTGTTAGCAATTAATTTATTTAGGGCATGTGAAAAATAAATGAAAAGGTTGACATTCATCTTTGAAAATAACTTTTAATAATTATTCATTGTTGGACGCAATTAAAAATATTACAAAAATGGTAGAAAAATTTCAAAGTTTTTTAACTAAGTTTTACAAAATAATTTCAATAATCACATACAAGACTGTAAAGAATAAATTTTTATTCAGAGAAAATACAACAATTGATTGAGCTTCAATGATTAATAGTTTCTTGATAGCAATCAGGTAACTAAACAACAAAAACAATTTGGAGACATCAATGATCGATAAAAGAGTCGAGAAGTTAATAAAATTTCAACTTGTATTTCTTTTGTTCAACCCTTATGTGATTTATTTCAAAATTAGTTGGTCAGTAACCTATCATTAATATTTGTTGGTTCAATAATTAGTTTTTGATATTGATTTGTTCGGTAACTAGTTATTGATAACATATTGTGAGTGTGTGAATAACCAAGTATTTTAAGGGGAAATGATTGAGAGAAAATTTTATTTTTAAATGAGTTAAGTTGGTTGAATATCGGTGTTCAAAGAGTAAATATTATTTAAATATGTCATTTTAATGAATAAGTAAATTATTGAATGCCTAGTATGTATAGAGAGTTGTACAGTACTCAGTTATTTGTACACAGTACCTAGTGATTGTTGTTCAGTTATTAATGAATTATTCACTGTGTATCAGTATTCGGAAGTTGATACCAAGTAAATATAACAATGGATTTGGTTTCAATGAATTTGATTAATTATCGCCTGATAACGACAAGGTAACTAAGCAACCAAAAATTTTACCAATTTGGACACATCAATGATCGATAAAATAGTGAAAAGGTTAATAAAATTTCAACTTGTATTTCTTTTGTTCAACCCTTTATGTGATTTATTTCAAAATTAGTTGGTCAGTAACCCATCATTAATATTTATTGGTTCAGTAATTAGTTTTTGATATTGATTTGTTCAGTAACTAGTTATTGATAACATAATGTGAGTGTGTGAATAACTAAGTATTTTAAAGGGAACTGATTGAGAGAAAATTTTATTTTTTAAGTGGGTTGAGTTGGTTGAATATCTGTGTTCAAAGAGTAAATATTATTTAAATATGTCATTTTAATAAATAAGTAAATTATTCAATGCTTAATATGTATATAGAGAGCTGTACAGTACTTGGTTATTTGTATACAGTACCTAGTGATTGTTGTTCAGTTATTAATGAATTATTCACTGTGTATCAGTATTCGGAAGTTGATACCAAGTAAGTTAACTTTTTATATTTTCTGAAAGTATTATTATTATTATAATTATAATTATAATTATTATTATTATTATTATTATTATAATTATAATTATTATTATTATTATTATTATTATTATTATTTTATTAATATTATTATTTATTATTATTATTTTATTATTTTTTTTAAGGATGGGTTGCTCTTGCGAATGACTACTACCTACCTTAGGCAATACTATGTAACACTGAAACTCAAAAATTTAATTTAATAAAATTCTTTGAAAAAAGTTTTTGAAAAATTTCTTTGAAAATTTGATCGTTATCAAGATGTATAAAAAAGTAATAGTAAAAATTATACTAAAAATTTGATTGTAAGATTACATTAAAAATTTTTTCAATTAAAAACATGTGTAAAAATTTCATTGTAAAATTATCCTAAAAATTTCATCTTTAAAAATTATATATAAAAAATTCATCGATAAAATTATACTAAAAACATGCTTGTATAAAAAATTTCATTGTAAAATTATGTTAAAAATTTTATTATTTAAAAATATGTATAAAAAATTTCATTGTAAAATTATCCTAAAAATCTCATCTTTAAAATCATGTATAAAAAATTCCATTGTAAAATTATGTTAAAAATTTTATCATTTAAAAATATGTATAAAAATTGATCGATAAAACTGTACTAAAAATTTTATTTAATAAATTTTATCATGCAATATTGTCGACTCTTTAACTTTAAAAATTTTTACCTTATGTAATTTACCTTTTGACCCTCTATTTACTTTTAAAAAATTCTTACCTTATGTAATTTGCCTACTATAACTGCTTTTAAAATTTTCAGTTTTAAAAATTACCCTTATGTAATTTAACTGTTGACTCTATATTTAATTTAAAAAAATTCTTACATAACTTACCATACTTTACTCTAGGCACCTTAGATTACTTTAAGAACCTTAATTTACTTAAATTTATTCTAACGTACTTTAAATTACTCTGATGTACCTTAATTTACTTTATGAACCATAATTTACTTAAATGTACCCTAATGTACTTAAATTGACTTTCGACCCTTTAATTTACCTTAATGTACTCTAATGTATCTTAATTTACTTGAGGAACCTTAATTTACTCTAATATACTTAAATGTATTCTAATGTACTTTAATTTATCTAAATTTACTTTAATATACTTTAATGTATCCTAATGTACTTTAATTTATCTAAATTTACTTTAGGTATTTTAAATTATTTTTATCTAGAGCCTAAATTTACCTATGAAAATTGTGTGAACAAATATTTCAAGTGTTTTTTTTTAACAAGCCTATAAAATACCCATGTCAATTTTTTATCAGTAGGCTATTCAAGCCAATTTTATTTTATGTCTATATTTACCTATAGAAAGTATTGAGACCAAATATTGCATTAGTTTTTATTACGAATTAAAAATATCCCTGACTATATCACATCTTAGGCGATTTGAGCCAATTTTAATTTTATGCTTTTTTTTATCAGTAGGCGATTTAAGCAATTTTTATTTTATGCCTATATTTACCTATAGAAAGTATTGAGACCAAATATTGCATTAGTTTTTATTACGAATTAAAAATATCCCTGACTATATCACAACTTAGGCGATTTGAGCCAATTTTAATTTTATGCTTTTTCATCGTTAGGCGATTCAAGCCAATTTATTTTAGTCTTTTTCAAAAATACCCCCTGACTATAGTGTGATTTAAAAAGAAAAATTTGTGAATGAAAATACCCTCTCTGACCATTTTAGGCGATTTGAGCCAATTTTAATTTTATGCTTTTTTATCGTTAGGCGATTCAAACCAATTTATTTTAGTCTTTTTCAAAAATACCCCTGACTATAGTGTGATTTAAAAAAAAAATTTGTGAATGAAAATACCCTCTCTGACCATTTTAGGCGATTTGAGCCAATTTTAATTTTATGCTTTTTTATCGTTAGGCGATTCAAGCCAATTTATTTTAGTCTTTTTCAAAAATACCCCCTGACTATAGTGTGATTAAAAAAAAATTTATTCAAAAAAAAATATTTCAATTTCATTTCAAAAATTCGCCAAAATTTGAATTTAAAAAAAATGTTCTAAAAATTTGAATTCAAAAAAAAATCGCGCCAAAAACTCGAAAAAAAATTTCGAAAAAAATTACACACAAAAATTTAATTAAAAAAATTAATACACACAAAATTAAATAAGTTGATTACATCATTATGTAATCAAGATAATCCGAAATTTAATCTGCGATAATCCCCCCCCCTCCCCCTATGTTTTTTTTATGTTCCAGATAGCCACTAACTACCTACTACTATAGTCAGGGATATTTTTAACTCGTAATAAAAAACAATGCAATATTTGGTCTCAATACTTTCTATAGGTAAATATAGGCATAAAATAAAAATGGCTTGAATCGCCTATTGATAAAAAATTGACATGGGTATTTTATAGGCTTGTTAAAAAAAACAACTTGAAATATTTGTTCACACAATTTTCATAGGCAAATTCAGGCTCTAGATAAAAATAATTTAAAATACCTAAAGTAAATTAAGATAAATTAAAGTACATTAGGATACATTAAAGTATATTAAAGTAAATTAAGGTAAATTAAAGGTCTAAAGTAAATTAAAGTATATAAGAGTATATTAAAGTAAATTTAGATAAATTAAAGTACATTAGGATACATCAGAGTATATTAAAGTAAATTTAGATAAATTAAAGTACATTAGGATACATCAGAGTATATTAAAGTAAATTTTGATAAATTAAAGTAAATTTAAGTACATTAGAATACATTTAAGTATATTAGAGTAAATTAATGTAAATTAAAGGGTCTAAAGTAAATTAAGGTTCATAAAGTAAATTAATGTACATCAGAGTAATTTAAAGTACGTTAGAATAAATTTAAGTAATTAAGGTTCTTAAAGTAAATTAAGGTGCCTAGAGTAAAGTAAGGTAAGTTTTTTTAAATAACTATTCATCTGCGCATCTATAAACAACATATATCCCTATTTAAATATAATTAACCGACTAAATCTACTCAATTGTTAATAATTTTTAATTGAATATAATAGTAATTCATCCACTCTTAAAGTACAATTCATTTTCAGTGAATATTTTCATCTTTTAATTATATTTGTTGAACAGTGAATAATTCAGACTCCATTTATTTCAAGTATTTTCCAATATTTATTTGATATTTCATCTCATCATTGAGAAATTTTACCCTCTAATTTATTATATGTAATTCTCAATTCACTGAATATTTTTTAGCTTCAATCCAAATTTTACGTTATTAAGTTGGTCAGTAACCTATCACTAATATTTGTTGGTTCAGTAATTAGTTTTTGATATTGATTTGTTCAGTAACTAGTTATTGATAACATAATGTGAGTGTGTGAATAACCAAGTATTTTAAAGGGAGATGATTGAGAGAAAATTTTATTTTTTTAAGTGGGTTAATTTGGTTGAATATCGGTGTTCAAAGAGTAAATATTATTTAAATATGATATTTTAATGAATAAGTAAATTATTCAATGCCTTGTATGTATATAGAGAGTTGTACAGTACTCGATTATTTGTATACAGTACCTAGTGATTGTTGTTCAGTTATTAATGGATTATTCAGTGTGATGGGTTATCAGTATTCAGAAGTTGATACCTAGTAAGTTAACTTTTTATGTTTTCTCAAAGTATTATTATTATTATTATTATTATAATTATAATTATTATTATTATTATTATTATAATTATTATTATTATTATTATTATTATTATTATTATTTATTATTATTATTATTTATTATTATTATTTTATTATTTTTTTTATTAAGGATGGGTTGCTGCAGAGTGGAGGCGATGGGTTGCTGCAGAGTGGAGGCGATGGGTTGCTCTATCGAATGACTACTACCTACCTTAGGCAATACTATGTAACACTGAAACTCAAAAATTTAATTTAATAAAATTCTTTGAAAAAAATTTTTGAAAAATTTCTTTGAAAATTTGTTCGTTATCAAGATGTATAAAAAAGTCGTAGTAAAAATTATACTAAAAATTTTATTGTGAGATTACATTAAAAAAATTTTCAATTAAAAACATGTGTAAAAATTTCATTGTAAAATTATCCTAAAAATTTCATCTTTAAAAATTATATATAAAAAATTCATCGATAAAATTATACTAAAAACATGCTTGTATAAAAAATTTCATTGTAAAATTATGTTAAAAATTTTATTATTTAAAAATATGTATAAAAAATTTCATTGTAAAATTATCCTAAAAATCTCATCTTTAAAATCATGTATAAAAAATTCCATTGTAAAATTATGTTAAAAATTTTATCATTTAAAAATATGTATAAAAATTGATCGATAAAACTGTACTAAAAATTTTATTTAATAAATTTTATCATGCAATATTGTCGACTCTTTAACTTTAAAAATTTTTACCTTATGTAACTTACCTTTTGACCCTCTATTTACTTTTAAAAAATTCTTACCTTATGTAATTTGCCTACTATAACTGCTTTTAAAATTTTCAGTTTTAAAAATTACCCTTATGTAACTTAACTGTTGACTCTATATTTAATTTAAAAAATTCTTACATAACTTACCATACTTTACTCTAGCACCTTAAATTACTTTAAGAACCTTAATTTACTTTATGAACCATAATTTACTTAAATGTACCCTAATGTATTTAAATTGACTTTCGATCCTTTAATTTACTTTAATTTACCTTAATGTACTCTAATGTATCTTAATTTACTAGAGGAACCTTAATTTACTCCAATATACTTAAATGTACTCTAATGTATCTTAATTTATCTTAATTTACTTTAGGTATTTTAAATTATTTTTATCTAGAGCCTGAATTTGCCTATGAAAATTGTGTGAACAAATATTTCAAGTGTTTTTTTAACAAGCCTATAAAATACCCATGTCAATTTTTTATCAATAGGCGATTCAAGCCATTTTTATTTTATGCCTATATTTACCTATAGAAAGTATTGAGACCAAATATTGCATTGTTTTTTATTACGAAATAAAAATATCCCTGACCATAGTGTGTTCATCTTAGGCGATTTGAGCCAATTTTAACTTTAAGCTTTTTTTATCGAGAGTCAAAAATATTCCTGACTATAGTGTGATTGAATATATTTTGAGGAAGAAAAATACCTTCTGTGACCATTGTAGACGATTTGAACCAATTTTAATTTTAGGGTTTTTTTTATCGATAATTAAAAATACTCCTGACTATAGTGTGATTGAAAAAAAACATTTTATGGATGAAAATACTCTCTCTGACCATCGTAGGCGATTTGAGCCAATTTATTTTAGTCTTTTTCAATTTCTTATTTCAATTTTATTTTAAAAATTCGCCAAACTTTGAATTTAAAAAAATGTTCCAAAAATTTGAATTTAAAAAAAATCGCGCCAAAAACTCGAAAAAAATTTCGAAAAAAATACACACACAAAAATTAATTAAAATACACAAAATTAATTAAGTTGATTACATCATTATGTAATCAAGATAATCCGAAATTAATCTGTAAATACCCCCCCCCCCTCTCCCCTATTTTATTATGCAATTTTTTATGTTGCAGTGTGCTCATAACTACCTACTTATTTATATCAAGTTAAAGCTTTGGAAGATGGAATATTATCAATAAAAGAAATAGAGGAAAGTTATAAAATAATAGATGAAATAAATGAAAATATTAATAAAATTAAATATTCAAAAGAAATAGAAATCGAAATTTAAAAAGAAATGACTAAAAAATTAAAACAAAAATATAAAATGAAGATCAAGAATTTGTAGTTAAATTAAATTTAAAAAATAGTAAAACTGCTCTAAGACGAAAGTGGTGTTATTTTTTGTTTTTTTACCGCTCTCCTCTTTTTTAATCTCTCAGTGTTTTTTTTTATGATCCGGATCATTTTTTATTTATTTTAACCTCTTTCGGCTATCAAATCAATTCCAATATACAAGTTGGCCAGACTTTCATATCAGAACCAATTTGATAATAGCAGCACGCCTTATTATTCGCTTCTCGACTCGAATGAGATTTCATCGGCGTTTTAAGCGTGATGCTCGAAAGAACAACTGAATTCGAAAGTGAATTTGAAACAGGTCCGAAAAACAAACAGATAAATAAATGTGCTTAATTAGAAAAATTAATTACAATAAATTAATTAATTAGAAAAAAATAAAATATACATACAAGATGCATTTCCTAAGATGTATATATATTTAATATTTATTTTCAATATTATTTTTCATATAAAAAAACTAATTCTTGTTGGGATTTGAATATTTCTTGGTTATGGTTGAAAAAATAAATATTCTAATTAAAAACTAAAAGTAGAATAATTTTCAATATTATTTTTTATTGAAAAAAACTAATTCTATTTGGTATTTGAATCCATGTATATTTGAACCACTAACTGACTCTATTACCACTGAGCGATCCGGGTTGTATTTTTTGTCATTGTTTTTTCACTCTTTAAATTATTTTTATTTTATTCTTTCAGGTTTCTTTCAAGATTCTCAATCTTTAATGATGTAACATGATAAAATAAATTTTTGAAAAATAAAAAAAATAAAAAAATAAATCCTATGAAAAAACAATAATAAAAATTATGAGTACTCAAAAAAATGGGAAATCTAAGAAAACTCAAGTTTCTAAAACTAAAACTCTTAAAAAAGAAGATTCTGAAATTAAAATATATTCCTTGCAAAAAAATATTTAGTAGGATATCTGCTTATTTAAGTCATTGTATATCGAAAGAACATCTTGAAAATACTGTCGGTTTGAATGATTCAATTCTATACTTTGTGATAAATGTGAAAATATATATTTAACAAAAATTTTTAATCTTCATTATAAAGCTTGTAATGATATCAAGAAAAAAAACAAATCAAATGTTCCTGAAATGGTCCGTGAATTGTGTGGAAAAGAATGCCCAAGCAAGTTTAAATATGAACAACATTTAGAAGATCATAAAAAAGAAACAAAACCTGTTAAAGTTAAACCGAGTAGAAAATATCCTAAGAAAACTATCGAAAAAACTCGTGAAGAAGAAATTGAAGAGGAACTTGAAAGAAAAAAAACTATTAAAGAAAGAATTGAAGAAGGAAAAAAGACACTGGATATTCCACTTATAATATTGATGTTACATTTGGTGAGATGATCAAATCACCATTAAGTACAAATAAATATATCGATATGCACAAGAAAGAAATAAAAGAAAAGATGCAAGAAGTTTTAAAAACTATGAAAGTTGGAAGATTTTATGTTCTAAAATATAAACTTTCAATAAATGTTAAATATTATCGAGGAAATGAAGATACTAATACATTCTTAGATTCTAGTTATGAAACAAGTTATTTACCTTTATATTGCATAGATGGTTTTAATTCTAAATTTAAAACAATTAAAAAGAAAATAGAAAAAAATTATGAATATATGGAAGATAGATTGGGTGAGTCTGCTTTAATTCTACATTTATTTCAAAATATTAATATAAATTTTTGGAAACATCGACCTCCAAGCTCAAATTCATATATTAAAACCCCATTTACTTCCAATTATATTGTTAATGTTAAAAATAAAGATAATAAATGTTTCATGTGGGCTGTTTTATCTGCTTTACATCCTGCAGCAAGTAATATTGATAAATTATATAATTATATAGATTATGAAAGAGAAATAAAATTTTGGGGATGGATTTGAACATCCAATGAAAAAAAAATGTTTCTAAATTTGAAATATTAAATGATGTATCAATTAATATTTATGAATATGAAAATGAAACCGATGTAATAATTCCAATTCAAATTACTGATGCAAGAAAAAAATATGAAAGACATGTTTATCTTTTAATAATACATACAGAAAGCGAAGAATAAATTAGTCCTCATTATGTTTGAATAAAAAAATTTCAAAGTTTTATGAGGAAGTGGGTTACAAATTCTAATTATAAAGAAGGTCGTGTTTGTGAACGCTGTTTATCTTATACATCAACAAAATCTATGATGGAAAAACATGAAATATTGTGTGAATTTAATGAACCAGGTCTTATTTAAATGCCAAAAAGGTTATAAAGCAGAAATGAGTTTTAATAAAGGTGGAAATCTTATACAAACTTTAGCTGTTATATATGAGATTTTGAAGATGTTAATATTAAAAAAAATTTAGAAGAAGAATATCTTAAAATCTTGGAAAAATATAATTTTAAATATACAATGGAAAATATTTTAAATCCTAAAAATATTCCAGTTAAAAAATATAAAACTTGTTTACAAAAAGGAATTTATCCATATGATTACATTGATTCCTTTGAAAAATATGAAAAAAAGTGATCTTTTGAAAAAAGATGATTTCTATTCAGTTTTAAATGAATGTGATATTACTGATGAAGAATATTCAAGATATTTAGAAATGTTTAAACTATTTAAATGTAAAAATTTAGGAGAATATACAGATCTTTATTTAAGACTTGATACATTTATATTAACCGATTGTTTTGAAAATTTTATAAAAAAATTTAAGTTGAATCCTTGTAATTATATTTCAACACCTTCATTATCTTGGGATATAATGTTGAAAAAGTGGTGTTGTTTTGGATTTTTTGACTGATGTTTACATGTTTAATATTATAAAAATAATATTTGTGGAGGAGTAAGTTCAGTGATTGAAAATAGATTAATTAGTTCCTGGAATGAGAAATTTCTTTATAATAAATATCCTGAAGATATAACACTTATTAAAGATGAAGAAGAATATGAACAAGTGTTGAAATGTTTGAATAATAAATCTGATTTAATTTATATTGATGCAACTGCATTATATTCAGGAATAATGACAGAATATTTACCATTTACAAATTTTAAATGGGAAGAACCAACAAGTGAAATAATCATGGATAAAATTTTATCAACCAAGAAAGATTCAAAAATTGGATATTTTCTTGAACTAGTTTTTGGAATATCCTGAAGAAATTCATGATAAAACAATGTATTTTCCTTTAGCACCAATAAAAACAAAAATAAAATATGAAGATCTTTCAAACTGGCAAAAAGAAAGATTCAGCAATTAAATTATTGTGTACTCAACACGATAAAGAAAAATATTTGTGTCATTATAGAAATCTACAATTTTATTTGAGACAAGGAATGAAGTTGAAAAAAGTTCAAAATATTATTAGTTTTGAACAAAAACCATTTATGAAAAGTTTTATAGAGGACAATATTAAAAATAGAAAAGAAGCGCAATCAAACAAAGATGAATTTGGTAAAATGTTGTATAAATTAGTAAATAATTCCGTCTTTGGTAAAACTATGGAAAATATAGATAAATATGTAGATATAACTTTATTAACAAATAGTCCTCAAGATTTAATAAGATATTCTAAAATGCTTTCAAGACCAACATTTAGAGATTGTGAAAGATTTTCAAATAAATTGGTTGCTGTTGAAATGGGAAATTATACCAAAAAACATAATAAACCAATGCATGTTAGATTCAGTATTCTAGAATTGTCAAAATTTCAAATGTATGAAATGTATTATGATGTATTACAACCAGATTTTCAAGATAGAATTTCCTTACATTTAATGGATATTGATTCAATGTTTTGGAAATTAAACGAGAAGAACCCTGTCAAGATTTATTTGTAGAAATTAAAAAAAATAAGAAATTAAATAATTTAATAAATGAATCCGGAGAATTATTTACTTATAAAGATGAAAAACTTTGAAATCCAATATTGAGTGTTGTTGCTATTAGATCAAAACAATATGCATTAAAAATGATCAAGAGTGAAGAAAATAAAAATAAAGGAATTAAAAAATCTGTAAGTAAAAAAATAAAATTTAGTGATTTTAACCCTTTCACTGCGCAATATGTTTTGAGATTTCGTGTTCGATGTGTTCAAATCTTTCGATTATTGTACGTACAGATGCACAAAATTTCGATTTTACGATACTAAAAGTGCAACATCATCTTATCATCTTTGTACCTGACTTGTCCGAGTACTCTGCTTGAATAATCGTGTTGAGAACGGAATAATTTGGAGAGTAATGACTACTTTTATTTTACGAGTATATACGGTTATACAATTGTGTTAAAGGTAAATATGAAAAACAAGTTGAAATAACTCATAATCTTAGATCAAAAAGTCATGAAATTTATCTTGAGAAATCTTTAAAAACAACATTGGATAATTATGATGATAAAAGATGGATTTTAGATGATGGAATTACAACTCTTTCATATGGACATTACTCAATAAAACGTTTTAATAAAGAAGATTCAAGCAATGATGAATTTTGAAGATTTAAGATCACCACAAGAGGGTGTCGCCTGTTTATTCTTTGATGAATTTTAGTTTTTTCATGTTCAGCTTTGTGAGCTTTTGAAAGATATTTATTACAAGAATTACAAAAATATTTTTCTCGAATTACCATATTTTTAAAATTAATTTTTTAAGAAATTGAGAATTTTAAAATTTTAAAAAATTAATTTTATCATCCTGTACTCAAGTAGTATGTTTTTAAGCGTTTCTAGCGAGCACCCATTATGAGGAATTGAAGACTTGTGAAAGTTTCTAATATTCCATATTTACCAAAGTCATATAGATTTGAAAAAATAGGACATTTTGAGAAATTCGGGTATGTCTAGTATCTCGGGTAGGGTCGAGAGCTGGAAATGCTTAAAAACACACTACTAAACTAATATTAAAATTTGTATTAAAATTTTTAAAATTTATTCTTTTTATAATTTTGAAATGTTTTTTATTAATAATTTACTAATTGATTATCAATTCAATAAAGTTCTCTATTTGTAGACAAACCAAAATTTTAAATAAAATTAAAGTTTTAAATTATATTTTTATTAATTACAAAAATAAAAAATGCTATTAAGTTTATATTCATTTTCAATTTTCTGAAGCAGCAATTTCGAATTTTATTCATCTATACGTATTTAAATTAAATGCAAATGACTTTTTCAGGGAAATCGCTTTTTTGATCTTTGTAACAATAATTAAAAATGTAAACTTTTAATTATAAAATCAGTTAAATAATTTTCAAACAAAATCTATGTTGTGTTCTAATAATAATTAAAAAAATATATTATTGAAATTTATTTTATAAAATAAAAGAGAAAATCACAAATAGTTTAAAATCGTTCAAAATACTTAATCGTGTTTTGACAGTTATTTTAAGTGTTCCAATTAAGAAATATAAGTTAAAATAGATTACATTATTTGTTGAGAATTTGGTTAGTCTGTTCCCTTAGCCCCATGTAGTTTAGTAACTTGGAGAATAGATTCAAAAATTTGAGTCTTTTCTCCAAATAACAACAATAATTAAAATTAAGGCCGGGAAAAATAAAAATAGAATTGTGAATTAAAATGAAATAAAAAGAAGACTTATTTGGAATTTTTTTTTTTGTAATAGAGTGATAGTAGTTTAAAATAATTGTAAATTTTAAATGATTGTTTAAATGTAAATGGTAAATGGACAGATTTTAAAAGTTAATCTGTGATTAAAGTGATAATTTGTAATTTAAAATAAAAAATAAATTTATTTTGGCTCTAAACTGTTTAAAGTTTCTTAAAAATGTTATTAATGTGTTCGATTTTTAATGAAATTCCTGAAGTTCCAGTTCTTAATAGATTTTCAGGGCATGCTTATGAAAAAAGGTTAATTGATAAATACTCAACAACCAGTGATCTAAATCCAGTCACTGAGGTACAGTTTTCTGGAGATGATTTGATTGAAATTAGAGTTCTAATGCACGTGAAATCGAAACCACCCAGTTTTACATCCATTCCAGCTTTATTAAAATCTTTTCAAGATGAATTGGGTGCTTTGATGCTTCAACAATTTACTATGAAACAAGAGAACCAGGCTCTTAAACCTGAATTGTCTCACGCTCTTTATCAATGCGATGTTTCGTGTAGAGTTGTGACTCGTCTAACTAAAGAGGCTAACACAGCTTGAGAAGCTTTGTCTACTCTTAAACCACAAGTTGGAATTACATCTCATATTGTTTCGCCTCAAGCTACACAATTCGATAAAAGTGAAGCAGGAAAAACTCTTCATTGGATGGATATGTTAAATGCTACAGTTCCAAGTCGTATTAAAACTGCACTTGATAAAATCCCAACAAATATCCAAGAATGCTCTATGGATGAATATCATAACTTTATGTTTGATGTCTAGTTTTGGGATATTTGATGGGCAGCGTTGGGTTCAGGTCATAGTTAACAATTAAATGGAAAAGCCTGGGTAAATTCTGACGCAAACATTCTCATCCTCAATCAAGTAACATCAACCCATCTGAATCAATTCAATAAAAAATCACAATTGGATCTGTCATTGAAATTTTATTTTTTTACTTACAGATTTTTTAATTAGTTTATTTTTATTTTCTTCACTCTTGATCATTTTTAATGCATATTGTTTTGATCTAATAGCAACAACACTCAATATTGGATTAATAATCGATAAAATTTTAGATATCAGAATTATAATCAAAGTATCATTAAAAGTCAACCGAAAGTAAAGCATTAAATCGCGAAGAATGTTAGTTATCCGCTGGTGAAGCCACTTGCAATAGTAAATAAATCGGTAAAAGTCGTTTACAATAGAAATGAATTATGTGCCAGAAATTCCAATGAAAGATTTGATAGAATTATCAAAATTAGGAGATTTCATTTAAATAAAATCAATTGATTTAAATTGTTTGATAAATAAAGAAAACCGAGAGACTAAGATCCAAAATGATCTAAATTGGGACCTTAGAAGAAAAATTGTTAAATTTATCATTTTGAAAATGGATATATAGCACCAAATCTGAGATCAAAATCCAAAACAAATGATAAGACAAGTTGGTTAATAAACTTTGAGAGAAGTATAAAGATAGTTTTAAATAAAATGACACCTGAAAATTTTGAGACTTGTGTTTGTGAAATTAAGAAGATCAGATTTGAAAGTATAGAAAACTGAATTGCTTTGCAGAACTAGTTTTCTGTACAGCAATTTTAGAAAATCTATTCAAAGCTTCTTTCTAAATTCAAAGAAATTTGCGTAGGTTGCATTAAACTTCGATCAGCAGTGTTAAATAAATGCCAAATCATGTTGTAAAAAGGAATAGAAAAGTTAAAGGAAGAAGTATGAATTAAGAGAAATGTGGAAAGAGAAAAGATGCAATTAAACAAATGAAAGAATGAAAATTATGTATGCCAAGAGTGTAGAGGAGCAAATCAAAAAAGCTAAGGATAGATATTTTGGAAATGCAAGATTCATTTCAGAATTATATCTTGCAAATGTATTACTGAAAATATTATGTTGCATATTATGAAAAGTCTGTTGAATGAGCCAATAAATATTAATCGAATTAGAATTGCCAGTAAAATAATGGTAGTTGTAGGAAAGTCAATAGAGTCTCGATGTCGAAAGGATGTTGACGGAATCTTTGAGAAAATAAATCAGGTAATATGTTTTAAAAGATTGGATATGAAAACGAAATTTAATTTGAAAGATATTATCGATATGCGAAAAAGAAATTGGAAGCTAAGACAAATTCAGCTTTTGACAAATATTGTCCCTAAGACATTGAAAGATCTCAAAAATAAAATTAGAAATCAGTGTTTTCTATTTAATAAATGTGCTTATTATTTTAATGTGCTTATTATTAATGTGCTTATTTGGTTTATTAAATATGTTTATTATTTTCATGTGTTTCGATTTAAGTATTTCACTTGAAAATTAGTTTTACTAATTAATAATTTTCACATTACTGTTTGTTTAATTTTCAATTTTTTATGATGCTTTAGTTGTATATATTTCATAAATAATTTAAGGTAAATTTACTGATAAAGTATAAAATTGACTTCTTTTATGTATTCGATCATTTCTTTAGTCTTTTCCTTTGTGAATTAAAATCAATTCTTTTATTAACTTTTTATTGATTCATCATAATTGAATTGTTTATTGCTTATAAATGTTACACCTTTATCAAAACTCTTTGGTTGCGGTGGCGGGGCAGTTATTTGTTTACCATCGGGAGGTTTTTTGAAACTGTTGTAAGTCTTTATTGATTCCTTATTTATCTTTTTATACGGAATTTTACTTAGCGATTAATCTTGCGAGGTTACAGTGTCTCTTTATTAGACCACCGTTAGTTTGAAGTTGATAGTGCCGCATTTTCAATGTGCCATCTATTCATAGCAATTCTATACTGTTTTATTTTGTCTAATAACTGACGATAACTTTGTCTCGTCACTTGTATCGGTTCCCTTGACATCACTATTTGCTGGCTATTGTAACCTGTCTATTATTACTTTGGCCTTGCAGTGACGATTGTCTACTGTCATTTTCGACCGTAGTATTGTTACCTTGGGCCTGATCTATCGTCGTATTTAAGCTTGGCAGTTCATTATATGACATTGTTCTTAATGCGAATAAACAATTATAACAATTAATTTAATTTTTAAATTTAAATTTTGAATTATATGACATTGTTCTTAATGCGAATAAACAATTATAACAATTAATTTAATTTTTAAATTTAAATTTTGAATTCAAATTTATCAATTTTCTTTCATCATAATTATTAAAATTTTAATATTTAAAAAGTTTAATTTTAATGAAAATTTTATTTTTAATAATAAAAACTATTTCATATTTATTCTTTAATTTTTTAGTTTGACATAAAATTTTTACATTTTAAAGTTTGCTCTTGTTTATTGTACTTTTTGTCCCATTATTTAAATTTTCAACCGTTAAATCAAGCTTTTCTGTAAAACTTTGACTTTGAAACTTTCTCAATTTAAAATGACTTTGATCATGGAGGCATTTGATGCAGTCCGCTCACAATACACTACTATAAGGAGTAGAATTAAGTTTAGATTGTTATTGTCGAAGATTGAAAGATTGAATGCTTGAAATTACTGTACTGAAAATAAAACGTATTTGTGTTGGGTCTTGCTATTTTAGGACATCTGTAATCAAATTAAAAATTGTTTTTAGTAAACAATCTTCAAAATATATGAAATGATCAAATTGGTAAAAAACAAAATTTCTTATTTATATCATATCAAAAATATAATTTTATTTCTTAACTATAGATATGTCTTTAAACTTAACTCAAACATTTGTTACTGCTTTGATAAAGGAAATACCCGAATATAATAATATCTATATAATCGTGGTTGGCCTCCACAATCTTCTAACGTTAATAATACAAATAAAGAAAATAAATTTGTGCACATACCTGGTTTTATGGAATAATGACATCTACAATACAGGTTGATTATCAAACCAATATATCAGCGGTTTTCAACTGGTGGTACGCCAGATGTCGCTAAGTGGCACGCAAAAAAATAAATGTAATTTATTTATAAATTGTTTAACCTAAAATGTAACATTTTTACAATATTAATTTCAAAGGTTTAATCATCCATCATGCGTCTTGTTGTTTTAAATTCTCTAAAAATTCGTTTTAACATGCCCAAAATGTTATTTTTAATACTTATAGTTGTATATCTATGACTCTGTTTATCTTAGTCTGTAAGATTTTAAGTTTAACATTAACTCTAACAATTATTGGCTAAGTAGGTACTAATGAGTAATGTCCACTAACAGTGGCTAACTGACTAACAATAACCAATTCTAAGTCTAAAATTCAAGTTAGTATTAATCATTAGTGGGTATTATGATTATAATTTATGTTGTTTTTGATTTGAATTTTGTCGATATTAAAATTTGTTACCTGGTTGTACAATGAAAATAAAGGTTGAAAACCACTGGAATAGATGACTCATAATTTATTAGCACTTATTTTTATAAAAATCATTAATTTACAAAATTTGATATTCTTGGATTGCTTTAAATTTAAAATGTTTTGATAATTATGAACTATAATTTAATATTTTTGTATTATTTCCAACATATTTTTCATTTTACAGTATTTTTGGCAGAATTTGTAAAAATTCACAAAATAGTGTTTTGTAATATTTACTTTTAAAGTTTATTTCCAAATTGTTCTATTATCAAGCTTAATAAACCTTTTAGTATTTTTTAGAAGACTTTGGAAACATAATATTTATTATCTAAAACAAGTGAGAAACTCTCAGGAGGAAATTATTACATTGTAATTATCTTGAGCAAGATACACACATGCATACATAAATCACTTAAATCACACCTTTGACATTCAGACATATATTACATAATCTTAAGTCAAACAAATTCAACATACACATACATACATATTATATTATTTAGAATACCTATTATTTACTTTTATCCTACATCTCCCCTCATTTTAAAATATTTAGATCAATTAAACATTTCTAATTTTCGATTTTTCATTCTGAAATTCAATCATGAAACTTCTGTCATGCAGTTTCTGTACTATTTTGCCTGGACCTTCAAATCTATCTTCATTTTTATAAACAGCATCTCTAATATTGAAGATTCGGTTTGGTCATTTTTTTCGGAAAATAGTTCAGTTTCTTTTCTCCCTTGTATCCGCTTTTTTAACTCTAATCTTTCTGATTTACGATTTTCCATAAACAGTTGTAGGTCACACGTTTCGTCATTTTCATACCGCTCTCTTGCAATCTTTTTCCAAAAAAAATTTGTGCAGGACTCAACTTAGTTGTTTTCTGAATTGTCGCATTTAACATAAATTCAACTTCAGGAAGTATTTCGACCCAGTCTTTGCCCATTCTTTCTTTTAAGAGATCTGAATAGCATCTCTGATAGTTATAAATTGGCATTCAATTTGTCCATTAGCAGAATGATAATACGTACTTGAATATATTAGATTAATATCATGTTTATCTGAAAATGCTTTTATTAGAGCTGACTCCAATGCTTCTCCTCTGTCACAGTGAATACTCTTTGGAGCTCCAAATTTCAAAATTTATTTTTCATTAATTATTGCTGCAATTGTCTATTCATCTTTCCCAGAAGCTGCACTCAAAGAAATATATTTACTAAATTGGTCTATAATTACAAAAATGTATCTCTTACCACTACTAGAAGTTTTCATTGGACCACAAAAGTCGATGAAAATTGATTCAAATAAATAAACTCCCTTAGATTTAATTTGTTTCTCTAATGTTCGGATAGTCATAGCTTTTCTTTTTTGACAATTTTCTTACGATCCGACTATTTCTTTAATAAATTCTTGTCTGTTTCTCATATCAAATTTCCTAGAAATATATTCGTGAACTTTATTCACTCCAGCTTGACACAGAATACTATGAGTGTACAAAACAAATTCTGTTTTTCTTTCGCCTGGAATCCATATTTTACCTTTACCTGAATGAATAATGACATTACTTTTTATAAATTTTGTTTCCTTCCCCATTAGTATATCTTTCTTGATATTTTCTATTTCATTTGAATTTTCTTCTCTCTTTGCATTTCAATATTTAGACCACTTAATTGATCCATGTTTGAAATTGAGGTGTGATTGGTCTCTCGGTCTTCAACATAAACGTTATTGCCTTATGATCTGTCCTCAATTTAAACCTTTTGCCATATATATATATATATAGTGTTTGAAATGTTCGGTAAAATAAATTACGGCTAATAATTATTTCCGAGTGATACAATACCCTACTTCGTGTTTATTCATTTTGTGCGAACCACATGCAATTAGTCTTTCTTTACCATTTTCATCCAACTACGATAAAACTGCTCCAATTCTGTCGAAACTGGCATCTGTGTCCAAGATAAATTCCTTGGTAAAATCAGGGAATACTAGAATTGAAGCTTTTACTAATGTTTTCTTTAATGCTTAAAAAGCGTCTTCGCATTCATTTGTCCACATAATATTTGTCTGATTAACACCGCACAATTTCTCGAGTAGTTTTGAATACATACTATAGTTCTTTATAAACCTCCAATAATAATTCATTAATCCAAAAAAGTAATTTTTTAACACATTTCGGAGTTTCAAAATTTTCAATCGCGATTATTTTTTTGTCATTATCATGTATTCTTTCCTCGTTTATCATATGTCCTAAACATTTTATCTCTTTTTTAATAAACTGACATTTTTCTAGACTCATTTTTAACCCAGAATCACGTATTCTTTGAAATACTTTTCTTATTCTCTTATAATGTTCTTGTAAAGAAAAAGAAAATATTAATATGTCGTCAAGATAAACAGCAGCTTCTTCACAATTTAGTGGCCCCAATACTTTATTTATGAGCTTTTGAAATGTTGCAGCCGTAAGTTAAAACGACATACAGTTAAAACATTATTGAGTATTATTTGTGGAAAATGCTGTTTTTAATCTAGATTCATCTTGTAACTCACTTGGTAATAAGCATTTCCTAAATTAAGGGTGGTGAAATATTTGGTGCCGTACAAAATATCTAACATTTGTTGAGTATTTGGAATGGGAAAAATTTGTCCTTCTGTCGCCTCATTTAACGCTCTATAATCTAAACAAATCCTGATATCTTCTTTATCTTTCTTTTTTACGTAAACTAAAGGTGAGTTCCAGGGAGACTTACACTGACTTATTATTATGTTTTCCTCCATATTCTTAATATTCTTTAAATCTATTCCTAAATTTGAAGGCTCTTTGAAACCTTTTCTGCATCTTTCTTCATAACTGTCAATTTCTTCATTTCCTCCTTCATATAATTTAGCAACTTCGGTTGACATGAATCCTCTTATGAACGTTTTTTGCAATTGGGTTGGGGTTTGAGTTAAATTATTAAATCCTCTAATTTCTTCTAAGGAAATTTTCAGATTGCCTCCAACAGTAAAGATTTTCGGTGTTGGAATAAATGCACTCAATTAGTTATTTGTTGTTAGTCCTGTCGTGGTCGCATGTTAGAAGATTTTGTAGACATAATATTTATTATCTAAAACAAGTGAGAAACTCTCAGGAGGAAATTATTATATTGTAATTATCTTGAGCAAGATACACACATGCATACATAAATCACTTAAATCACACCTTTGATTTGCAGACATATATTACATAATCTTCAGTCATACAAATTCAACATAAACATACATGCATATTATATTATTTAGAATACCTATTATTTACTGTTATCCTACAGTATTCATAATAATCGTTTAAAATAAAAATTGTTTTTATCATTTACATTTTTATCTCTTTATTTTCTACAAAACCAGTTAAGCTTTTGGCATTAAAATCTAAATTTTAATTTCATAGTTTTTACAAAAACTAAAAATTTAAAATGCACTTTTTCGAAGTTGTGTTTGTATGGTAAAGGTATTTCTTTATCCATTTTCTCAATTTCTATATTTAATTAAACAAATCGATACAATTCAAAACAAAATTAAAAATCAATTTTCAAGTTAAATTTTGTGTTTCTATAATAAAAATTTATTGATTTTGTTTATATATTATGGACATTATTATTTCAAAAATACGTGACGATTTTAATGAAAAATTGTTATGTTATAAATAATTTTTGACCCATCATCAAATATAAAGAACTTCATCCTAGGAACCGAAAGCCTCAGTTGTTATTTTGCTTAACAACATTTTACATCTTTTATTGATCTTTTTTTAATATAAATTAGTTAAAAACAAAGAAAACTTGTTTTAAAAATAAAAACTTTCTGTTAATAGTTTGTTTTATTGTTTTTATTGAAGATAAAAGTGAAACTTTTATTAGAGTACATTTAAACACACTGATTAATTATTCATTAAAACAAAATTCATGGTAAATCAATTAAAAACCCAAATGATTTTCTCATTAAAATTAGAATGATCAAGAATTACTTTCTCCCACAGTCACAGAAATTTGTCTGTGAAATTGTTCTATAAATTTTTCACAAAATTAAATTTCCCAAATAAATTTTAAATCAAAATTTTGTACTTTTGTAACAAGTGTATTTAATAATAAAATGTATGTAGTTTATTATTTAACATAATTATTATTATTGCTATTATTCTGTTATAACGGTCTAATAAAAGATTTATACTGTCATGTTAATCGTCCTTGAAAATCTAATTTGTTTATTTTTTGTTTGTTTACACAACTAGTCTTTTCAAATTAAGTAATCAATATTTTATGTGCTTTTCTTTTACGTTGTTCTCCATTATTTATTCCATCACACATTAGTTTTCCAAATTCAAATTCAAAAATTTATTTATTTTTTTAACATTGAATTTCGAGGAGTTTTATGTATATATATGCTCATTCTCACAATTTTGTTCCCTAAGTAAACCAGGTCTATCAATTCCATAATCAACTAATTTTCTGTTTTCGATTTGTTTTCATTAAAATTGGAAAATATATACTACATATATGTCTATTCCACATGCATCATTGGCATAAATGAAAAAAGATGATATGATCTGAGGACTCTGACATTCAAGAACAATCAATCAAATATACAAGCATTCATACACATTAATGATAAGGATTTACATAAAATAACATTCAGCCAGAGCCATCAAATATCTAAGTTCAATTGCATCACAATAATATTGCACATTATAATACTTTTGCATATAATACTTTTTTATTTTTTATTCTTTTATAAACAAATATCTTAGTAAATAGTTTTAAATCTTTATATAAATAAATAAAATTTAAATTCTAACATATTTATTTATATTAACAAAAAAGTTTAATAAATTACAGATATATTTGTATCAATGATATAAAAAAATATATTTATAAATGAAACATTTCGGTGGCTTCCTTTAAATAATTTAATTATTTGTCGAGACAGCTTTTTATTATCTAGTTTTTTCGATCAGATATTAATTAATATTTCTTATTTTTTATTTTTTTGTCTGAATATATATATATATATATATATATACACAGTTCATTAGTCGTAATTGTTTTTTAGAAATGTTATATTTATCGAAACATATTAAATGTTTAAAATATTTTAAAAATTTCAACAATTTCAACAGAAAATATATGAAACAATTTTAATAAAAATAACATTTTATATATAAAAATAAATTAAATTAGATATTTCTTAAGAATAGATGAAAAACTAGTTTTAAGATTTTAAGTTTTTTCTACTTCAGAGAGTTTAAATAAAAGAGTTTATATACATAGCGTGTTTGGCCGAAGATTGAAAATATTACAAAATATTACAAAAAATCTCTTCAAAAAATATATAAAAGATTATTTAATTGCAAATGATTTAAATTTTTAAAGTGTTATTCAACAAAACAAGGCATGTTTAATAATTTAACAGCGTATACCAAGTTGTTAACCATTTTTAGTCCAAGTTGATTTGTGGGCTTGGAAAAATAATTTCTTAACATATTTAGACTTATATTAGTTAAAGTATGTGAGAAAAATTTATTTCAAAAATTTCGGGGCTATGTTGATATGAAAATTTAAGGACCGTGTCAAAATGCTGTAAACCTTTGGTGATCAACAACATATCCAAATAATGTATTCATTATTATCAAATAAGTGGTTAAAGCTCACAACAAAATTGACATATGAATGCCATAAAACTTTATAAAATCAAATCAACAGGCTGTATGTTCCTCTATGGTTGTGTTAAAAAAAAGTCAATAAAAGAAAAGATGAAGACACTTAAATGGAATTTGTTATCTTGACAACAATATGAACTATTCTACGATTGCAAATAACAGAATTATCTATAAGTACCAGCAAATGACAACCCATAAAAGCAGCGACACAAATGAAGGAAGCGAATAAAACAGAAGATCCCACACGAGATGAAACTTAAGAAAAACAAATTAGGAGAAAACTAAAGAAGTGTCACAATTTGAAGGGTTTACGATTTAAAATATCACCGAGGCTAAAGAAAGCGAACAGAAGTTGAAATAACCAATCAATTGATACAATCCTATCAAGAAAATTCAACAGAGCTGCAGATCAGCGATCATTGAATTGGGCTACTGTTCACTGTGTGCTGCAGTATCCCCCATCTTTGAGTAGTGAATATCACAATAGAACCATCCCTGTAACCCTAATTGTAGTTCGGAATGTCATTGAATTTTCACATTTGTACAACTATCCATACTAATGTCAGAGACTCAAATTTTACATTAATAAAATGAAACAATAAAATCTTTTTTCTAAACTCAAAACTGATATTTAAAATTTTTTTTAACTGAATCTTTTTATTTTAAGAATTAATTTGCAATTGGTAAAACATCTTTTTATTTTAAGAATTAATTTGCAATTGCTAAAACATCTTTTTATTTTAAGAATTAATTTGCAATTGCTAAAATATAAATTATAATAATTTATAAAATATTAGGATAAAAGAAAAATAAAAAAACTTAAATAATTAACATATAAAATTTTGCAGATATTTAATATCACTCGTAAATTCGAAATTAATTACAAAATAAATTGAAAAAAATTATTATTCGAATTCAATTCGATAATTAATAGGTATTTTGGGTTGAAGCAAAACTGTGAACTGTTTTCCTGAAACAAATAAATCCACATTAACAGTTGGAGTTTTAATTACATCTTTCTATTTGTCTTTTGAAATGCCCATTTTCCCAGAGAGAGGAATCTGTTATTTGTTTGGGTTTCTTGAATTCTATTTATGGGAATTTGAACATTTTTCATCAATCAACAAAATGATAAGTTTAATTAATTTTTCAAAAGAAAAAATAAGAAATTAATTTTTGTTTATTTTTCAATTTTAATTTATTTTTAGATTAAGCAATTAAATTTTCAATTAATGATTAATGTTTTATTTTAACACAAAAAAATGTTGTTAATAATCAATAATAATTCAAAACTCTACAAAAGAGTTATACTGGTTTATTTAAAAGCAAATCTGTTCAATTGATATATTTTTTTGCTAAGAATATGCTGGTTGTCTCCGGAATCTCGTTTCAATTTGATTTGCTCGCAAAAGCAAGGTCAGCCGCTACATGAATAATTAATGATTAAAAGTTATTATGTGCAAATAAATATTAGATAATTAGACATTTAAGAATTAGATAATTACAGTATGAAAATGAGAATATTATTAGACAATATTGATAATTATATAAAAGATAAGTGAATAACAAAATAAGCCCTTGCTGTGATTATACTTATACCACATAAAAGAAGTTCGTAAGTACATTTAATTGTGCCACAGACCAAAAAACAATTGAGAATAATAAACCAGGTGATTGAATACAAGTGGAAAACAGGAAGTGAAAACAATAGATGAAACATTAACCACTTGAGTCCCGGCCAATCGGGGTTTCAGATAATAATTAAAGGATTATATTTAAAGATTGAATTATTGCCCATCTATTGACTAAACTTCATCGATGAAAAAACGTAGTTAAAAAGTTGTTAAATTTCAAATTTTGATTATTTTGTGATTTTTCAGTTATTTGTTTGTGAAAATTATATTTTTGTATTTGGCCTCGAATAAGATGGATACTTTCGTTGAGATAATTACATGCAATGAATCCCAAATAGAATCAGAAGATAAATTAGATGAATGGAATTGCTGCCAGATTAAACTTCTGAAAATGAAGAAAATTGGATCGAATCTAATTATTCATCTGTTATATATAAATTCATTTCGACACCTCGAATCGTAATAGCTCACAAGGAAAGAATGAAGCCGATTGACTATTTTCTTCATTATTTTGATGAAAATTTGGTAAATATTGTTGCTTGTGAGACAAATAGGTTTCATCAGCAAAATTCTATACATCAAAGGGAGAAAATGGGAAAAGGGAAAGATGTGAGTGTGAAAGAGTTATATGTTTTCTTTGGAATTATTATGCTAACCGATATTGTTATGAAAAAGAAAATACGTGATTATTAGTCAAAAATAAGATGCTACGAACGCTTTCTTTACCTACATTAATGACCAGAAATCGCTTCCAAGACATTTTAAGATTTTTACATTTCAATAACAATGCAGAAGACTAGACGAATAGATAAAGTTAAATTAATTGTTGATTATTTGAAAAGAAAGCTCAATTTTTTCACAAAACCAGGAAAAAAAATTATATATTGATGAAAGTTTTCTTCATTAGAAAGGAAAACTTGCTTACAAACAATATATTCCATCAAAAACAAATAGATTCGGTATCAAAATTTTCATTTTAGCTTATTGTTCAACTAAAGTTATTTTTCATTAGTTATACTAGAAAAGAAACCGAAATAAACTTCAAGAAAGAATTAGGAATAAGTTTTTCGCTAGAACAATATCTTGATAAAGGATGTAATAAGATTAAAATAAAAATATGTATAAAAAAATAATTAATGAAATGCAGGCAATATATACAACATGTGTATCTACAGCATATGTATCATTTGAATAAATGATAAAAAATGGTGTAATCCGAGAGCCAAAACAATCCATCAAAAATGAAAGCAATCATAAACATTAATATAAGGGTTTAAATATAAGAGACAAGGAAATCAATTATCCCAATACAATTACATCACATACCCCTCGTTTTAAATGGCTTTAGCCATTCTACATTTCTTTTCATAAATTTTCCATTTAAATCTTTCAACAAATAACTATTTTTGTGATCTTTTTCTATTATTTCAAATGGACCACAATATCTATTGTCTTGTTTATTTCTAACATCTTCCTTGACGATTACTTATTCTCCGACCCTAAAGATCTCTGAGTTCTATTTTCTTGACTATAGTTATTTATACGATTAACTGATTTGATATTATTTAATATTTCATTTCTTCTTGATTCTTTATTTTTAGCTTCTGTACCAACAGTAAAAAGCTCTTTGCTCAATATTTTCTATAAACTACCTCAGCTGGACTAACGTTTATACTTGATTGAATTTTTGAATTAATTGCAAACTCTATGTAAGGTAATACGTCTTTCCATGTCTTAAATTGTTTTTTTCCAAACAACAAGAAATCCAGTCTCTCAGTGTTCGAAATTGTCTTTCAATTTGGCCATTGATTGATGATATTAGGGACTCGAATAAACCATCTTCATTTGATATTTTAGTGCCATGTTTTTAAAACTATTCGAATCGAAACATTTTTTCTTTATCAACGTGAATTTCTTTCGGTTCACCAAATTTCAAAATTCATGAACTTTACATATTGTCGACTAGCGTTTTTTCATTCTGAATTCTTACTACTAATAGTATATGTATTTACTAAAATGGCCAATTATATCAAGAACATATTTTCTTCCAGATGGTGGGGTTTTAAATGGATCACAAAAATCAATGAATATATTTTCAAATGGTTCTCTAGCATCCCACTTTTCAATAAATTATTTTGTTTTATCGGTGAATTTTTCGAGTTTCTGGCAAATCTCACAGGTTGTTACAATAATTTTAATAATTTCATTGGCTTAAAATAATAATAATTTTTAAATAGTTTGTAATTTTTCTAATTCCAGCATGACACAATTCTTTATGAATTTTAAATATAAATTCATTTTTTCGCGTTTGATGGAATATAAAATTTATTTTTATTAGTCATAATAATACATTATTTATATAAAAATGTTCCGTTTTCCCTTTATCAATATCTTTTTTTAATTCATTTATTTTTTTTAATTATTTTTGAACGTTTGATCTTCTGTTGACAATATTTTAATTTTAATGTTCTCTGCTTTGTCATCTATTTGATTCATTTGACAATGTGTACAGTTCTCAATATTAAGTCGTGATCGTGCATTTGCATTATTATGTTTCTCACCTTTGTAAAATTCTGAAATCATATCCAAACTACTTAAAAAATTTATCAAATTTTTAAATTGAGCTGTAATTGGCTTTTTTGTTGTTAACATAAATGTGATTACTTTATGATCAGTCCTCAAAATAAACTTTTTTCCATACAGATTATGTTTAAAATGTTGAGAAAAATAGAAAACGGATAATAATTCTTTTCTTGTTATACAATATCCAATTTCATGTTTATTCATACTTTTCGACTCATAAGCTATTATCCTTTCATCATTATTGTCACCTTTTTGGGATAAAATATCCCCATATACAGTCGAAACTAGCATATGTATCCAAAGTAAATGTTTTATTAAAGTCCGGATGTGTACTGGTCAAACTATGTTTTAAATTACCAAAAGCTTCATCACACTGTGTTTTCCACTTTTGTTTGTAACACCTTTCAAAGATTCTAATGGTCTAGCTATCTTTGAATAATTTTGATTAAATTTTAGATAGTAATTACATAATTCTAAAAAAACGTCTGAGATCTGTTACACAATTAAGCGCTTTCAAGTTTTTAATTTCAAATTTGGAATTTTCCGTCTTCATACCTTTGTTATTAATTATGTGACCCAAAAACTTCAATCTAGATACTACAAATTTTACATTTTTCGGGATTAATTTTAAGTCCTGATTTTTTAATTCGAAGAAAAAGTTTATTAATTCTATTCTTGTGTTCCTCAATTGATTTTTAAAATATTAAGATATCATCTAAATAAATAAGTGCTTCATTGCACATCATATCACCAATAATTAATGTCATTAGTTTTTGGAAAGTCAAAGGCGCCACAGCTATTACAAAAAGAATTGTATTAAAGCAAAATTGACACTGCCTTGTAGAAAATGTGGTTTTCAATTTACTTTCAGAGTCCAATTCAACTTGATAATCATCATTTCATAAATCTATTGATGAAAAATATTATGCCCCATTCAGAGAACCTAGCATTTTGTCAACATTAGGAATTGAAAAAGCTGGCTTAACTGTATTTGAATTTAAAACTTTAAAATCTAAACACATTCGAATGTCAGAAGTTCCCTTTTTAGGCACACATAAAATTTGGAATTCCAATGTGATTCACATTTCTCTATTATTTTATTTTCTTCCAAAATTTTAACAATTTCTTTTAACTTTTTATAATTCTTTGGTTTTCACCGAGGTTTAATTGGTATCGGGCTACAATTTGTTTCAATTCGTGTTTTAAAATATCTGTTTTGCGTATATCCTATTTATTACACATAAAAATATCTGAAAACTGATTGACAATTTCATCTACTGGATTACAACATTCAATGCTTACTATCTCATCTACAGTTTTATTATCATTTTTATTATTACAGCCAAATTTTGCTTGCAAACTGAGGATATTATCATTACTAATCTCAATTAACTTAATATTTACTTTATTTAATATATCTATGCCTATAATCACTTATGGGTATATTTCTAGGGCTAAAAAAATTTCGTCATTATTGTCTTACAGTTAAATTTTATCCGTATAGAAACTCTTCCTAAAATCTCTAACATACTACCGTTGACGATGATATTTTTTTTATTTTCTTCACCAATGTACTTTTTAATCAATGTTTCAACAATCAATTTAGAAATAACACTCACTTTTGCACCTGTGTTAAATAGTGAATAAAATTTAAAATTATTTAATTTAATGTGATTAAAATGTCTACCATCAACATTACAATAACCTATATCACATACATTGTTTAATACATTGACATGAGATTTAAAATTATCATTAAATTTATTTAAAGGGCAATAATTTTTATCATCATCCCTCAAAAATATAGTTTAAAAATCTGGTTATTAAAATTATTGTATAAAAATAATATATTATCAAATTCTTGATTTGGGAAAAAATCAATATTTGTACTCAAATTATCAAAAAACAATCAGTCAAACATTCATTATCATAAAACTTACAGCCAAACTAGATTATAATTCAAATATGAGAGCTGTTGATCAAATCGATATACAGATTTTCTTTACAGAATCAGTTAGGAAAACAGTAAAGAGGTACAATAAGCTGTTTCTTCATCTATTTGATTTGTCAATTTTCAATTTTAACGTGATCAATTCATCGTTAAATCAATGAAAAATGACACTTTCAGATTTCAGAATACAAATGCTTGATGAAGTTTTCACAAAGTTCCTCTCTTTTCAACTTGAATTACAAGGAAGATCATCTATTTCTCACTCACCACTTTGTCTTCCTCAGCGTCATTTTCCAGATACATTGATGAACAAGAATCCAGTGTTCGCAATCAAAAAAAGGTTTGCTAGATATAATATGTAACATGTAAAATGAAGACTAGATTTCATTTCTCAGATTGTCACATAACTCTTTGTTACCTTTGTGTTTAAGAAATTTTCATACAAAACTACATTACCAAGTTAGGTTTTTATGGAATTATGTTAATAAAAAGAGGTTAGATTGACTTTTTTAAAATTTATTTTTTCGAAAAAAAGCCGGACTCAAATGGTTGACTTATATTTTTTGTTTTAAATTTAATATTTCACACTAGGAATTATAAAACTATCAGAGTAAACTCAAAGTACCTTAATAAAAATATTAGTTGATATGCGAATATCCAAAAAAGATAAAAAAAGACAATTTTGCAAAATCACAGAAAGCTTTGTATATCTAAGGAAAAGATAGCGGATTAAAGTAATTGGTTGACTGAGGTTTTATAGAGCTTGAACCTATAGTGAATATCAAAGTACATGTTACCGCAAAAGTAAGTGTAGCTAAAAATGATTTTTAAAAGATGATTTGTTACGAATGTATTGACATCGAATATAAGAGAATAGGATAATTATTACTGATAAAGTGTAAGTGATAGTGAAAGAAAAGATAGAATATTCATAAAAAGGGAATTGCTGACAAAAGACGAAAATAAATATAAAGACTCCAGGTTCAAACACGATTCAAATATTGCTTAAAATTATGCAATAAAAAAAGATGCTCACTGGATTAAAACTCTCTTTTTGGAAATATTTAACAGAAATATTTAAAAAAAAATTTTGTCATACATTTTTAAAACATTCTTTATTACTTCTGAAATAAAAATTTTCACAAAAATGAATTTAAACAAAATAATAATTAAAAAATAGTAATAAAAAATAAATAGCTAAATATCAAAATTAAAATATTTCCAAAGTTGATTTCAACATTCTACTGGGGAAATTAAACTGACATTTCGAACTAGGGGGCTTTGATAAAATATTTAAATATTTAATTATTAAACCATTCAGTAATTCTCGTCATTTGATTTTTTCTTATCGTAACATTGAAAAAGAGCCGGCAGATATTCTGATCCCAAATTAGGGCAAACGGCAAATGGAGAAATTAATGAAACAAGTACAGATCATTTCAAATTGGGAAAACATTCATTAATTTTTATTTATAAGTGGAAATAAATCATAGTTAATGTATATTTGTGGGGAAAGCGCTATTGGCATTGCACGACGGCAGATTTGTTGTCGCATTACCGGTGAATATTGCTAGAATTATTTATTAATAGTTCTTTCGTGAAATTAAAATTATTGTATATTATGTAAGTAAAATTATCAGGGTTATTTCTATCACAGATTTATTACTTGTCAGAACTGTTGAATTAATATTACTATTGAGTAGAACAGAGCTTACAATCGAACTCCTCATAATTTTTGATCAGAATGAGAAACTTGTAATTATTTAAAAGAATTTTGTTGGAATAATAAGTCAGAATTGAATGGACAGATTTTGAAACACAAATAAATCATTTAATTGTTATATTTTTAGTTTTATTTATATGGAAAACAACAAGCTATCACGGCCACCAAAGTTGATCCAGCGTTTTGGAATTTGCAATGGGGGGATGAATCAAATGCCCAAGAATTTATAAAGAAAAGCAGAAGAGTGGCTAGGGTGTTTGGGGAAGCAGAAGTCTTGGCCATTCTACCTTTGGTTTTGACAGAAAACACATATTCAATGTTTGAGATGCTTGAAGACAATTTGGGAGAAAAGCTGTCTTTAGAAAACGTTCTTTTAACATTGGGAAAAACATTTGGTAAAACGCCTTGGATGGCAGTAGCCGAATTAAAGAAAATGTAGTGGAAACCTAAAGAAAATCTGGACGTGCACTTGGGAAATTTCAGAACACTGATGGAAATCGCTGGGAAAAACCAGATGGTTTACTAAGACTATTTTTTGTAAATAGTCTACCGCAGAACTTAGTGGCCCATGAAAGTGCCAGTCCTGATGTTCTTTCAATCCCTTTAGCACAATTAGTAGAAAGAACAAAGTCACTATCAACGTCTTATGGATTGAAATTCACTAACCATGCTTATGTCACTTCTAGGAGTCGCATCAAATGTTACGAGTATGGTGAAAATGGCTATGTGAGGTCTCAATGTACACAATTAAAATGGCCTAAGTGTGGTAATCCTGGCCATTATGCAAGAAATTGTAAAGTCATTTTGGAAAACGATATGGTCGATCCGTCAGCGCGACCGGAGTTGACCAAGAGAATGTTCACGGGTCAATAATACTCATTAAAGTGGATGGAATAAGTAAGCGAGCTCTTTTGGATACTGGATGCTCGCAAACAATGATTGAAGGGTATTGTAATTCAGGGATCAAAAGAAACGTATTGCTGGTTGGAGGTGGAAAATTGACTTGTTATAAAAGATCTGTGTCGATGAACGTCATGGGTGAAGAAAGTAATTTAAATGTTTTAGTTACGCCAAAGGTCGTCCCGGGATGTGAAGTTCTGCTAGGAATGGATGCGATATCTATTCTAATAGACGTAATCGTTCGTGGAACCAAGGTAGAGTTGGCGAATGAACACATGCGACTAAAGATCGATAGCTTTGGAGTCAATGTTGATACAAATGAGCGAAGAGTGATAGAATCAAAGAGAGTGCCGAATTCTGTACAAAAAAACGAGGACAAGGATTTCTTGGCAAATTTTGTCGGTAAGGCATGGACGGTAAAGTGGCATTGGATTTATAGCGCTTCAGAAGCACTGAAGCTTTTTATATTTCAGTACAAAGTTCCCCACAAATTTTCTCGAGGTCATTCAAAAATTTCTTAAGGTCATTGTATGAATCATCATATTTTCAGGGTCATTTAAACAAAGACCATGACTCATTCAAGGTCATTTGATGAGTCATCATAATTTTTCAAAGTCATTCAAAAAACTTTCAAGGTCATCAACATTTTCAAAAAATTATCCAATATATTTTACTACTTAATTTTACAAGTACTCTTATTATAACTTTATTTTTTATTATTTTTATATTACTTATCATTA
This sequence comes from Schmidtea mediterranea, assembly GCA_022537955.1. NCBI lineage: Eukaryota > Metazoa > Platyhelminthes > Tricladida > Dugesiidae > Schmidtea > Schmidtea mediterranea. The sequence goes on along the minus strand of CM039679.1, from coordinate 269,383,323 downwards.
CTATTATTATTAATATGATTATTTTTATTATTATTATTATTTAAATTATTATTACTTATTATAATTATTATTATTTCTATTACTATTATTATTATTTCTATTACTATTATTATTATTCTTTAATTATTATTATTATTACAAGTTTTTAATAATAAACTTCTATCGCTCATGTCCTTGTTACTCATGCGCTCCTATTGCTCATGTCCTTATTATCAATGCACTCCTATTGATCATTAATCTTTATTGATCTTTATAAGTCATGGGCGTGGTATGTTTAATAGTATTATTGATGTATAACAAAGACATTGAAAACATATATATAAATAGTGTTAAATAATATTTACTCTCATAAAATGGCATTAGCTATTTCAAAAACACCCTTAAATCATACTAAGGTTATTTTATTTTTATTAATTGTATTAGTCTTCTAAATTAAGATACCGGAATTCAGTATTGAATGGAATCAGACCTTTTTAATAATCGATAGACTGTTGACAGAAATCTCTGATTATTTATTACTATCAAAAATAAATAAGTCTTCTAAACATCACAATATTAAAATTCTCATAGAATTATTTGATTTCAAAAAGTCACTAATGAAATTATCTAGTTGTATATTATTTCTAAATAATATAAATCCTATGGAAATTAATATGCTTAATATATTCTGGATATGCATGGATTTCAGGTTTGGCAAATATCGAGATGTTATTCAATCCTACATTGATAATACAGATAAAGTCGAAATAAAAATCAAGGATAAACTGGATGAAGTACAAAAACAATATCTTACATGTTCAAATTGTTTAATTAATAAAGTCAATATTTTATATTTGCCATGTGGACATATCATTATTTGTTCATTGTGTTTTAAAAACTCTAATAGGTGTGAAAGTTGTGGTATAATTAAAGATGAGTACCATTCTGTGTATATTTAATAAAAGTTATTTTGTTTCTAAAGAAATATTATTCAAGTTACTTTTAACTATTGTGAACATGATGTCAAATCTTAATTTATAAAAACTACTAATAATAAAACAATCAAAACATAATAAAATAAGTAAATGAAAATGTACAAGTTTATTTTTATATAAAATACAAAACTTTATCACATAATTGTTCGAAATCGTCTGATAAAACCTTTTATTGATGATGATTATTCAGGAGCCAGAATTTCATTAAAAATATTTTGAAATTGCTGAGTCCTTGGAATACTTTGATCACTATTAATTGCATTAAAACACAATAAAAATTTACGGTAAAAGAGGGCAATATGAAGATTATGCTTTATTATTGCCAGACCAAGTTGGATCAAAAAGTACCTGGGCTTCATTATAAAACATTTAGTTGCTGACACTAAGCGTCGTAAGCACTAAATTAATTAATGTTTATTACTACCAAAATAATTATTTGCAGACTAGCGAGATTACAGCCGCCTATGTCCGGTTTTTAATATATTAATTACTCATGTATTTGTTAACTATGCATTTGTATTGCAAAAGCCCTTGTTTATCGTCCACTTGTTTTGAAACATAATTTTATCCATGCATTTCAGAAATTTGCTATAGAGTCTAAAAATATGTTGAAATTAAAAATGTGAAAACTGAAGATACTCAGAAAGCAGAAAAATTATAATTGATATTAGTAATTCTGTGTTTATCAAATCTATTTGTAATAAGATATATTTTATAAGTAATACAACAAATGTAAAATAAAAATCTGTAATATTCAACAGATTTTTATTAATATTATTATTATTATTATTATTATTATTATTATTATTATTATTATTATTAGTTTTTTTTATAATACTTTAACTTTTTATTATTATTACCATTTCATTAACATTATTTTCGTCTATTATAATTTTATTATCAACCATTTTGTCATCATGTGTATCATCAATATTTATATTTAAAGATCTAAAATTTATAATTGAAGAATATTAAAATGTTTTCTATTAAATTACCCGAATTAAATAACATAAACTAATTAATGATAATATTAAGTTAATTTATAAAGGTTTTACTTAAATTTTGGACTCAAATATATTTTATAAGCTAATTTTAACTTAAAGTATATATTTTATGTGTAAATATCTAATTGTGGTTCGAGTGAGTAAGTTGATGCACTATGTGTAAATTAGTTACTGATGGGTATCAATAAGGGTACAATGTGAGTAAAATGCAGACAGAAACTAATCTACACAATAAAACCCCATATATTTTATAAAAATATTTATTAAAATGACATTCTAGCACTATTGACTTTCCAAATTGGAGTCATGACATCAACTGAATTGATCTTGTATCTTTGGATAATGACAATTGTATACTAATGAAAGTTTTCAATAAAATTTTCTTCTTTATTAGCAATATAAAACTTTGCATTCTCGTGACCAAGATATATGTGGTTATTGCTTCTTAACTTGATATTCATTGTATTTAGAATTTCGTTTACTAAATCACAATCTGCATCCGATATTATTGCGAGTAAACATGAAAATTGGGTATTGATTAATTTGATAGACATTGAAAATTTGTAAGTGATAGAAAATCTGAGAAAATGTAAAGTTTGTCTATAATTCTTCACTATCATAAATTTGGTTTGCATGTCTAAATAATTATTATAGTTGTCATCGTATTTATACTATGTATGTAACCAATGCAATGACAATGTATAGTTTTGCTATAAAAATTCTAAAAATATGTTGAAATTAAAAATGTGAAAACTGAAATTACTCAGAAAGCTGAAAAATTAACTATGATGTACATAATCTTAATGTGTGCATGACCTCTTCATAATCTCGATGTTTGATTAATAAATTGCATCGAAATTGCATTTTAAATGAATGGATATTGCAATAAAACATAATAAAAATCATACGGAAACAAGTGATCTAATGTAGAGATATTTTGTAATCAAGTAATTCTAAAACAAATTGAATAGTCATACATGCTTTTGTTACAAATTAATAAATTTTATCATAATTCATTAAAATATTTAAGTAAAACAATATAAAAAAGTTTTATGTAAATTGTTACAATGTTGTATCAACTTAATATTGAATCGAAGTAATGAACCAGCAAAAATTATTAATATTCATTATGGTAAAGATAATAAATGTTTTAAGTAAATTATTACAAAATCATACTGCAATAAATAATTTCAACAAAATAGTTAATAATATTAATAATAATAATAATAATAATAATAATAATTATTATTATTATTATTATTATTATTATTATTATTATTATTATTATTATTATTATTATTATTATTGGGAACGCGTGATATGTGAAGCATTGCTGATAAGGTCATTGGATCCAAAGATTAATGTGCAAAGTGCTGTGACTACGAATGTTTTGAATGTTTTTAAATAGTTTACGTATGTTAAATCATGTATGTTTTTTTTAATATTATTAAAATAATTGAAAATTTTAAATTACATTAATTTTTTAAAAATTAGAATATAAGTGAAAATTTTAAAATTTTAAATTAATTAAAAGTGAATTGAATATATTTTATAAATATTTATTTATTACAAAATTAAATTAATAAAAAATAATTTGTTTAAATTAAATGTTAATTCATAATATTATTAGTTGGTTTTGAGTACCTGAAGATGATAGCTATGCTATCGAAATATATCGTACGAAAAGTTTTTTATTGGCGTTATCTTTTAATAATAATAATAATAATAATAATAATAATAATAATAATAATAATTATAACCATAAATTTTAATAATTTGACAGATAAAATAGTTGTGATATTGGATGCTAACTAAATATTAGCAAAATATTTAGTGGGGATACATAACTTCCGTACTTTATATAATGTTCAGAAGGATGAATAAGGTTTTGTTAATCATATACTATTTAGTAAGTTCTTACTAATTTTACTAATATTAATTAGATAGTTCAGTATTTGTTACCAAATTGGAAGTCATACAGGCTTAGTCAATTTCTATATATATATATATATATATATATATATATATATATATATATATATATATATGCTTAGAAATAATTATCAATATCTATGTACTACCTATGTGCCAGTCTCAAATATTTTCTTTTGCAAATATTTGCCCGCCAAAACATTTAAAAACCTATTTAAACCGGTTTCATAGACGAAACTTATAACACAAAGAAAAATTCTGTTAAACTGTTATATTATTATTTTTAAAGCGACTTTGTCCAATATGTCCGTTGCACCTGAATTGCAATGTCTTTATTTTGGAATTAAACATAATATTGTTTTATTTAGTTTTACTATGTTTTTTATATTTATATTAATTATTAATGTTATTATGGTGTTTATTATGCGTGTATTTATAATGTGCAATTAAACACTCTTTCTGTTACTTTCATCCAAATATTTATATATTTTTCTATGATGCTTTAGAACTCATTTACAAAATGGTAAATTAAATATATCTTTCATTAATTTAATTATAATTTATTTATTACATGATGAATCAAGAAAATAAAACAACTGAAAACATGGAGTTGAAATCTTTAACGAGACTACAAAACTCGATAAGTATAAAATTTTAATTTTCATATAAGTTATATATTATTATTAGGAAAAACTATTAATAAAGGTACAAAAAAGATGATTGAAGAATCATGTTAAAGGAATATCTGAAACTGCTGAGAGAAGAGTATATAAAAATCTTTGAGAAATATATAGCAAAAAAGATGTTCTTATTAATAAATATCGAAAAATGTGTAAAAATAAATAAATTAACTTAATATTATCATTAATTAGTTTATGTTATCTACTTTTGGTAATTTAATAGTAAACATTTTAATATTCTTCAATTATAAATTTTAGATCTTTAAATATAAATATTGATGATACACATGATGACAAAATGGTTGATAATAAAATTATAATAGACGAAAATAATGTTAATAAAATGGTAATAATAATAAAAAGTTAAATTATTATAAAAAAAACTAATAATAATAATAATAATAATAATAATAATAATAATAATAATAATAATAATATTAATTAATAATATTAATAAAAATCTGTTGAATATTACAGATTTTTATTTTACATTTGTTGTATTACTTATAAAATATATCTTATTACAAATAGATTTGATAAACACAGAATTACTAATATCAATTATAATTTTTCTGCTTTCTGAGTATCTTCAGTTTTCACATTTTTAATTTCAACATATTTTTAGACTCTATAGCAAATTTCTGAAATGCATGGATAAAATTATGTTTCAAAACAAGTGGACGATAAACAAGGGCTTTTGCAATACAAATGCATAGTTAACAAATACATGAGTAATTAATATATTAAAAACCGGACATAGGCGGCTGTAATCTCGCTAGTCTGCAAATAATTATTTTGGTAGTAATAAACATTAATTAATTTAGTGCTTATGAATTGGAAGATTTTGAAATATAAATAAATAATTTAATAGTTTTATTTTTAGTTTTATTTGTATTGAAAACAACAAAACTCAAAAAATAACTGTTTCCATTTTATTCACAAAAAACACATGTTTGTTCAGTTTGGTAATAGTCTGTTTCCAAACAGTTGCAGTTTAAATGCACACTCAAAAAACACATCTGCAATTCTTAATTCCGCTGTTTGGATATGATACACATTTGTGTATACTGCGGGATAGATGCACACATACATTCTAGTGAAATGCTTTCAGATCGACTGGACAAATATTACAGGGTATTAAATAATTGGTAATATTTTATTTCACCGACAAATCTAAAACTCCGATTTTTTTTAACAATATATGTTGGTTTGATAAAACAGGCACAAAAATCAAGTTAAATTAATAAAAACATCAAATTCAAAATAATAATTAAAGTGCAAAAATGAATTTTAAAAATACAAAATTTAAAATAAATATTTTGCAGGGGAAACTGGTATGTGTGTATTCTAAGTAATGAGACAAGTTTAGATATAATAAAATCAAAACAATGGGATCTCCAGATGGAAATATTTAAAGAAAAAAACTTGAATAGTGTGAAAAACCCGATTGTCAACCAATTTATTCCACTAGACCTATTGAAATTGAGAAATGAAGGAAACCCCAAATTAAAAGGGAACCCGACGTTCGTAAAATTAACCCATGGTAATGAGAATTTTATGAAGTAACAAAACTTTCAAATTCAAAACAAATTAGAAAAATAAATTAATAAATTTTATGAAGAGCTCTGTAGACAAATAAATTTTAAAAAGCGGAACTTCAATACATAACAAAATGTATAAAAATCAGAAGTTAAAAAAATATTGAAGATTTGAAAAAAAAGATAACTTGTGGAAGAGAAGGATTATTTAATGTGAGTCAATAATATTTTTATTTTTAGCGTGCTAGAAGGGAGATCTCCCGCTGGAAGACTTATCCCAAAGCAAGAATAGCAGTTATAGTGTATAAGAATTATGCAGACTAGCGCATTATTTGGAATTGTACAGGTTTGAAGTGTTATTGAATTTATATAAGTTGTTGTAACTAAGTGTAATTATTTGAATAAGCGTTATTGTTCAAGTTATTTGAATAAGAACACCTAGGAGTCAGAGTTTTGAAACCTTTTTTCACAATAACCCAAAAAATGAAAAAAGATATTACAATAAAATTTAACTGAAAAATTTATGAGTAAAATAAAAATTTATCTTTTAGTTCTCATAGATAATTTAGGCTTAAATCAAATAGGACTGAAGTTGAAATTTTAACTTTTTTATAAGTAGATACTTTTTTTCTAACTAAACTTTATAAAATGAATAATTAATGTTTAATTAAATCGTAACACCAAAAAACATGGAGGTGACAAAGTGTTCCAATTAGTTTTATAAAAAAGTGTCTTCTCTACGAAAATGTGGTAATGTAATGTGGTAAGGTAAAATAAAAATATTCTTTTTAAGTCATGTTTTATAGAATAAAAGTAATATAACAATATTAAAATTCATTAATACAAATATATAATTTAAAATTAATTTTGTTAAATGTTTTAAATTATTTTTAAATATTTTGAAGAGTTTTTTAATTTTTGTAAAAATTTTAAAAAATACAATTAATTAAAACAAATACCGCAAAGTCAATCTTGTGTCTTGGAGACAGAGATAAATGGATTAGGAAAAATTACATGAATTTATTTGTACTAGTTTTACAAACAAATCGTTATCAGGAATTATCTATGATTTACTAAATGTCGTTTTTTTTCAAATGGGGAATTAAAATTATTCAGTTCGTTTAATTAATAGATAAAAAGCTAGTGTTTGAGATTCATAAATCATTTCCTCCGAATACTGGGATACATTTTTTGGCATATCCTGACTGGGACTTTTGTATACAAATCAGTGCTCTTTAATATCATTTGAAATTTTCATTAAATTTCGGTAAATTTATGTGCTTCGCATTTATCTCAACTATTTCATAAATATACATTTTTTTTAAAAATATTTAATTAATACATTTTTCATTTTATTAATAATTAACTGAATTAATTAACTTATCAATCATTTTATGTTATTGTTAGAATTACACAAAACCGTATATTTAAAAAATAAAAAGTATTTTTAAAAAATTTTATTTGATATTTTAATATTTATTTAAAACTTGCTAATTAAATACAGAGTTAACATATTGCGTTGTATTCACTGCTAATTAACCGACTTCGTCAAGGATTCGAAAACGCTTGTAATATAAATTAAAAATTCTAAATCTTTAAAAAAATCTTTTTTCAACACATTCAGTACCAGTAATGAAAAAGTAGTCAATACCTACGTTAAAATATTTTTATAGCCAATCAAATTTCAAATTTCAATAAAAATTTTAATTTCAATTTTTAAATTGTGGTCTTCCATCCAAATAACTTAAAGATTAAACTATTAAATAATTTATTTGTATTTTAAAATCTGCCAATTTCATTCTAACCAATTATTAAAACAGAATTCTTTTAAATAATCACACCTCCGCCAGAGCTCAAGCTCGAAAGTAATCCTCCAACCAGTTGTGAGATTTTTGAATTCGATCATATATTCTTAGTTCGTGCCTCTCAGAATCATGCCTTTTTAGATCTGAAAAGGAAAACTCACTTTCATTTTCGTCATTGCTTTCATCTAAAAAATTATTATCCATTCTGTCTTAATCCATGCTTTCCGAGTCCAATCTGATATCCGATACATGTCGATTAATTACATTCACAGTTATTAAGTTTTTAGAATTCACACAGCTGGTATTTCCAAGTTACCATGGCGTAAAACATCAAGCTCCTCCAGACTTTACATAAATTTCATCGCCTATTTCCTGTTTTCCGAGGATCAATAAGCGTTTTGGAAAATCAGCTTTGCACAGAATAGCTCGCACAGCGTTCTAATTTCATTAAAGTGAAACGTTCTACTATTGACCAAAAGTATTTCGAACGGTACATCATGCTCGAGAAATATTTATATAAAATGATCACGAACGTCTATTTCATTTTCCGATTTTAACCCCCAATATATTGAAAATCTGCTTGGTCCACAATCGATTACGCTCAAAAATACAGAGTTAACATGTTGCGTTGTATTCACTGCTAATTTTTGCCAAACTTCCCGTACACTTAATTGCCCCTTTGACCATTTTATAGGTGATGGATCGACTCGTTTACACGTTTGGTACTGTCCACAATTTTTTTATCAATGATTTTGAGACGGATGGATCCATTTTTCTAGTTGAGAAAAAATGTTCGGTTTACTTTAAAATGGTGATCTGCGTGACAACTTCGTATTAAATCCATGTTTTCATGAATCCTGCTTGCACTTAACGCAGTCTCTGTATTAGGTTCGAAATCTTTACATCTGTTTTTCAGTTGTGACAACCACGCATTAGGCAGCCCATTCATCTCATCTGCCTTGTTTAACTCCGTCGGCACTAACTCCATAACCAATACTTTTATGTCGTATTGGTTAATTATCGTCTTGAACATCTCAATGTGACCTTGAACCAATAATTCAATGAACCCTTTTACTTTGTGCCTGGAATTATCATTAAGCACCGCATTCAACCAGCTATATACCGAAGCCTAATTTATTTGGAGTACAGTGGCTTAAAAATTCAAACAAATAGCTATTTCTATTCCTTTTAAGGTGGCCTCCAATTCGACAAGATTTATATAAGTTGCATCGTCTAGCTTGCGCAGTCATGTAGTCATCTTCCACACGCACTATTCTGATTTACATAACTACTCTAATCGCAAGACTGCTTGCATCACACCAAACAATTCCTGAATTATTATTTATCACATTCCATTCTTCTCCCACTGTAACTTTTTTCTGTACTTTATCTGCGATCTCTCTCATAATCACTACTGTCATTGTATCCACTTCTTGATCCCATCCTCTGTTACTAGAAAGTCGTTTTACAAACAAACAAGTCGGTCTCAACCAACGTGCTCATAAAAATTTCCTGATCATTTTACCAGCACATGAAAAAAGTTGTCGCTTGGTGACTCTACTGAACTTCATCAACTTGATTATCACAATTCCCGATGAATTTCCCATATTTTCTGACGTATTTTAATCCAAAATCTCTAGCGCCATCAATAAACTCTGAATCCTAGGCCTCCAATCCAAATTTTTGCAGGTCTTTGACTACAGATTCTGCTGAGACAAGACATGTATTTACAAATATATCGTCTATGTATGCATCCTAGGCTTTGCAGATGCCAGCATTCATTGACAAAACATTTTTCAATACAGTTGTCATGATTTTCTGTGCGACGTTAAGACCGAAACCGAGTCTTGAGAGAACAAACGTCTTCCCTTTGAATTTCACAACTTGGAAGGCCCACAAAGATTCGTTAACACGTATTTGTAAATATTCTGATTTCAAATCAATAACAACAACATCCTCACCCCATCTCCGCCTTTTCCTAAATTTCTTTTGACAGACATCCACTTGTGCATTGTAACGTGAGGCATTCGTTTATTTTTCGATAATTCAAGACTGGTCTGACTTTTGCTTTATTTTTTTGGATAACCGCCATCAGAATAAGCACCAATTTTATCTCTCCACTATAAGTCTGCAGCCATCCGTTCTTAGCCCAACTTTCTACAGCCTCGTTAAATTCGTTTTCGGCTTTGTGGGGAACTTTGTACTGAGATATCGAAATCTGCAGTGCTTCTGGAGCGTTATCAATCCGATTCCATTTCATCGTCCATGCCTTACGGTTAAACTGTGCCAAGAAATTCTTGTCCTTGATTTAATTAATTAAATTTGGCACTCTCCTTGATTCTATCACTCCACGTTCATTCGTTTCAACTTTGACGCCAAAACAATAGATTTCTGGTCGTATATGTTCATTTGCTAACTCCACCTTATTTCATTTAACAATTAAACCTCTTAGAATAGATATCGCATCCATTCCTGGCAGAACTTCACACCCCGGAACAACCTTTGGCATAACTAAAACATTTAAATTAATTTCTTTACCTATGATGTTTATCGACACAAATCTTTCATAGCAAATCAATTTACCAACTCCAACCAGCAATACGTGTTTTTTATTCCTAAACTACAATACCCTTAAATCATTGTTTGCGAGCATACAGTATACAAAAGAGCTCGTTTACTCATTCCATCACTTTAATGAGTATTATTGACCCGTGAACATTCTCTTGGTCAAATCCGGTCACTATGACTGACAGACCATATCGTTCCCTGAAATGACTTTGCAATTTCTTACATAATGGTCATGATTACCATACTTATGGTATTTAAATTGTGTACATTGAGACCTCACATAGCCATTTTCACCACACTCGTAACATTTGATGCGACTCCTAGAATTGACATAAGCATGGTTAGTGAATTCCAATTCATAAGACGTTGACAGTGACTTTGTTCTTTCTACCAACTGTGCCAGAGGGATCGAAAAAGCATCGGGACTGGCACTTACAGGGTTTGTCATCACATTTAATCTTTTTGACATTTTACTCACATTTATCATAATTAGTTTCAAATGCTTTTTCTAATTCTATCTATAACAAGCCCCAAAACATTTATTAAAATCAAATAGGGGGAAAAAATAAGATTATTAAAATTAAAATCGTATCAATTATTTATTACTCCAAATCAATGTGACTGTTAAAATATATGGTTTTTTAACATTTTCGATGTTCTGTAATCACGATAAACCCAATTATAATTAACTATTTTATAAATACACGTATCCTTTGTTTTACACGATACTCGTTTTGCACGTTTTCGATCATACACGGTTTTTAAAATTAAAATTTAAAATAATATAATATAGAAAATAATTAATTTTGACTGCACTCGAATTTATTTTTACTTAATTATAAATCTGGTAACACTTCAGACGTATAAATGCTCTACTCTCATAAACTTATACGTATGTTGCACTTTGATAAAAACACAAAAAAATGGGAATTCCTCTTTTAGTGTTCAAAGCAAAATTGAATGTGTCAATGAATTAATTGATTTTAAACAACAGAACGAATATCATTGTTTACCTACACATTTCAAACTTTTTATTTTTCATAATTTCGTATTAGTTTTCACAATTAATTATATTATAAATTATTTTAAGTAACTAACTAAATAAGAAAAACGAAGACTTAATTAGAAGAAGTGTAACAGCTGGAATCCATACAAGTATGAGTACAACTTCACATGTAAGAAATGTTATGATGGGAAAAAATTCTTTAAAAATTTATAAGAAAATTCAGAATCAAGCGCTGTCTACTTCTGCGAATAAAGTGTCTTTTTACGCTAGTCACGGTTGGTTTAAGAAAATTATTAAGTTTGTTGAAATTATTGCCGGAAAGACTTGTTTACTGACCAGTACTGACCAGGTTTTTAATGCTGATGAATCCGGATTATATTGGAAGAAAATTCCTAAGAGGACCTTTTTAGCATAATATAACAATCAGGTAGCGGTCATAAGGGAGCGAAAGATACTATAACGATTCTTTATTTTAGCAATGCTTCTGGTGATCATATTATGAAGCCATTGGTAATTAGCAAAGCTGAGCGACCACGTTTGTTTAAAGGGATAAATATTAACAATCTTCCTGTTTATTGGAATGTCAATTAAAAGCTTGAGTTACCTCCACGTTGTTCAATGATTGGTTCCATAACTTTTTCATCCCAGATGTGAAAAAGTATTTAATCAAAAAAGGATTGCCTTTTAATGTCCTTCTTGTTCTTGATAAAGCCCCAGGTCACCCTCAAGATTTCTTGCAAGCAAATGTTGAAATTTTGTTTCTACCCCAAATACGACTTCTTTGTTTGCAACCACTAGATCAAGGGATAATTTTAACTTTCAAGGCACTGTATATTAAAAGGGCATTTAAATATATTTTAGATAATTTGAAAAGTGAAGGATCCCTTACAATTATTTATGCCTGGAAAAAATTTACAATGTTAGATTGAGTCAAGCATATAGGAATGTCATATGCCGAGATTAAACAATCAACGCTATATGCGTGTTGGAAACCAGTATTGCCTCATATATTTAAAGGTGAGAATTATAGAATATCTTTGGAGCAAGTGTATTCTAAGATAATTGAGTTGGGTCAAGAATTGGGAGAAGGCTTTGAAGATATAGCTGAAATAATGGAAGACCAGAAATTATTTGTCATATTTTGAGTTCAATAAATGTCTAAAAAAGTTTATTTATAGTCGTTTTCGTTTTACACGGTTTTTCCATATAAAAATTATTTTTTCGAAATACACGGTTTTGTCAGGAACGTATTTACTGTATAAGACGAGGGATAGGTGTATATGATTTATAAAATCTTGTAGTAATAGTTTAGAATATGATGTACATTACAAGGTAAAATGTGTGCTGAGTACCCAGTAAAAGTTTTTCGATATTATGTTTTATACATTCATTTTTAAGCATTCTATTTAATTTTCATATAATTCTTTGGAATTCAATTTCCTTTATGGAACATATGGTATTCTTTTTAAATCCTTTTCAAGCTTTATTCTGATTGGCTTGCCTCCAATTGCAATTGAATGAGAATCTTCCCAAAGCTATCTTTATGACTTTTGATTGGATAAACGTTTTTTTGCGCATTCAAAATCTTTATGCACTATTTGTAGTGATTATTGATTATCTGTTTTAAATTGTTACATATATTATTGATCTTTTTTAAACTTTAGCAAATATTAATATTTAATTTTTAAAATTTCCTCTTACATTTATGTTCTTTTACATTACATATTTATTATAACCAACGATAAATCATTAAAAATTATGATAACGTCCGAAAATTTTCCCCGAAAATGATATTGAAGCATGAAATTACCCATCTAGACATACTTGAAAATATATTATCAAATTTCCCGTTCAATTAATTTTAATATATGAATTTATGTTAATTTATTTAAATTCCTACAGTTCAATCACTTTACGATTTGTGTCTCATAATTCATTTTGCATTTTACGGACCGTTCACAATCGGAAAATTAATTAAAATCTAATCCAAATTTATTATTAATATTAATGAAATAGAAAAAAGTAAAAAATATATGAGGATTTGGTGTTTAGATTTCGTTATAATATTTGATTTGTAATAATCATGACAAGCCAGTGACTTAAAGTAGGCCACCCCCCGTTAGATTGCGCCTCCTTGGTATTAATAATAAATGTTGAACTATAGTATCCTATTCTTTTGAAAATTGATTCTTGCATTTATTTCACATTCCGTATCCTTTTTCGAACCGTCGGCAAAAGTGAATTTCTATAAAGAATTTCTTGTAGTCATGCTCTTTTAATACACAAATTAGACTATCAATGATCTTTTCTTCAAAGACATTACAAAGTTCTGGGACAACACTTTATCATCCTTAGAATCATCAAATTCGATAAAGTTTAATAGCAATTTCACAAATTGAGAAACATTTCATGAAAATGATGGACAGCTAAAAATAGTGCATAGATACTTTTTTAGTACTTTTTCTGATATTTTAAGTTCTTCTGAGAGCTATAATAACAGAATTATCAATATCTAATGTTTATAGAAATTTCAATAACTCGTCACCTTTTTAAGAAATTTTAATTCTGTATGACAGGCAGGCATCCATTATTTGGAATTTAAAACCGCTTTTAATGAATCATTCATTAATGTTTGTTAGAAACCCAAAATTTCGAGTAAGCACTATCATTCTTAATAAAAACTTTAAACAAAATATAATAGTAATTCTGACCGACTCTAGTTGACCTTCGCGGCCAAATGGTTAATCGGGATCATTGGTTTCTAGTAACAACAGCCATTTAATAGAGAACAAATTTCTGCAGTGTTAAAATCTGGTAATCCGACAATATTTAAACAACTTTATTCTGAGAATTCTGCTTTATTATTAAACTTTTTCAGATAAATATTTTCACTACAATCAGTAATATGTTAATTAAAATATTCTAAAATTTTCTAAAACGAATTTTAGACAGTTATATTGCAAACAAAGAAAATTCCAGTTTCCTTAAAATATTTTCAAACTGCCAAATTTAATCTTTTAAGACAAGAACAAAAATGTTCAAATCAAAATAATATTTTAATGAAAATTATGAATATTTTTTCTTTATTCTCTACTCGACTCATTATTTTTAAACAAATTTAAATGTAAAAATAATTTATTTAAAATGAAATATAAAGACGAATTGTTAGAGAAATTAATTAAATTAATAACAAATTAACCGTTATTTAATTTTTAAATATTTAATTTCTCAATAAATAATAATATAAAATTGAATTCCTTTAATCTAAAGTGACCAGTTATTATTTATTGGTATGCGGGACATGATCAAATCAAAGTTTTATAAAACGCTTAACACATTGGTAGACAGAATTGTCATAGAATTATTCACTATAAAAATTGAAATTAATTATGCAAAATATTTTTTGTTCTACAAATGATTTGATACCGCATTTGTTACTACCAAATGGAAAAGCATTATCTAATATCAAGTAGAAGAAACAGGAAATTTGCGAAAATGTTAAAATCGTTGCACGTCTAATACGGGACAGTTTTCAGTGAGGGGCGAACCACTTAAATTCACGTTTTACATTTGCACTTATATATTTGCAATGACCTCTTTTATTTTATTGTATGATTTTATTGATTTTCTGATATTTTCTTCTCATTTTCAAAATTTCTTTACTATTCCTTTTTCACTAGTTCCAGACTAACACCACATTCATTTCTCATCATTTATCCCAATCATTTTACGCATTTAATACTTATTTTTTATTATTATTAAAGTATCCTCAACATTATAAATAGTTTAACTCTTTGAGACACAGGATTTTAATACAAAGTAACAGATTTATAACATTAGTTTATGGTATTACCAACTAGTTTACATAAATAAACCTATGTGCACTATTTCGAGGTGGTTCAAAACATATTGCACCGTACACATTTACGCATCAAAAAGGTGAGACACTTTTTGTACCGCCAAAGCGTTAGGTAAAATATTTTCCTTTTCTTGCCAGTTAGACCGGCAAAATTTAAATTTGTTAATTCAAATTAAATACAAATTTTAAAGATGATTAGTTTTTTACAAACAATTGCACGTTTATAAATGTTCTAACTTTCGCTTTTCTGATAAAATTTAGAATAGAATTTGTCAATATATTTATTTCAATTTTTTAAATGAACTTTTTTTTTGTTTTTTACTAACATTCAATTAGTTGAAACCATTGAGTTATGTTGTAAGATGTGGAAAGAAAATCTGAATGAACATGGCAGAGTTGATGAAATTGCATTTCGTAAATTACTCGAATGTTCAACGTCGAATGTGAGTTTTCTTTTTAATAACAAGTGGTATAAACATGTGGATGGGGTTGCTATGGGTTCTCCATTGGCTCCAACAATGCTTCTATTTTCATGCCTAGTTTGGAAAAAGAATTTCATCTTAAAATTTAACTAAACCAACTATGTACAAAAAGTATGCTGATGATATATTTTTGGTTTTTGAAAATTATGAGCATGTAAAGTCTTGGATTTTATGAACATTAAATTTGAATATTATATTTACGTGTGAAAAGGAAAAAATGTCGTCGATTGCTTTTTTGGATTGGCTTATTCAACGAAAATAAAAACCCTAGCAAACGAAAATTTACAGAAAAGCGACTGATACTGGTCTGTGTACTACGCCTGAGAGCTTTTGTGAATTTAAGTATAAGCGGAATATGGTGAGAGGATTAGTATTTCGAGCATAGTCTCTATCTTCCAATTTTTTAACTCAGTAAAAAGTGCGGACTCGTTCGTTGCATTGCTACTTAAAAATGGATATTCTAAATATTTTCTTGAGCAAACGACAAAAGAGACTGCAGATAAGTGTGTGTTGAATCTTCATGATTGTGCTACTGATTTTTCTGGAGGTAATATTTTTGACTCTGAAATTATTAAGTTGTCAAGTTTGAAAGGTGAACAAAATCGATTAAAACATATAGAACCAAAATATATATGTTAGTATTTCCTTATTTCGAGGGTTTCAGGGAATTTAAGATTAAAATCCTCAAAAATGTAGATAAAACTCAGTTTAGGATTATTTCAACGCCTTGCAAAGTAAGTAGTATGTTACTAAAAAGTCCCCAACTCCAGTTAGTCTTTGTTCTGAGCTTGTTTATCAATTTTCATGTAATGGATGTAATGTCACACACATTGGAGAGACTGCCCGTCATCTGTGTACTCGAGTTCTGAGCATTGCCGACCAAATGGATTGACTCACATTAGTGATCATTTTAGGAAATGTACTAGTAAAAAAATAGGTATGTCTGACTTCAAGATAATTGTAAAAAATTGAGTAATTATTGGGAAAGAATAACTTGCGAGTCGTGGTTGATAAAATCTTTAAATCCTATAATTAATGTTCAAAATGTTCAATCTACATGCATTTTGATTGTATTTAAGTAATTGAATGTAAAATGTGTATATAATGTTTTTGATGTTTTGTAAAAATAATTTTTAAATCTAAACTTTATTTTGTGATTTTATATTTAATTAATTTTTTTGTTTTAATTTTATTAAATATTTTAATTTAATGAATGTTTGGTTTTTATTATTTTGTTTTTTAAAATTAAAATTAAATTTTGTAATACTAGTTGAATACGATTATTATTGATTAATTTGTTTAGATTTTACTATTTTCATTTAAATTTTGTTAATGTGATTTCTAGCCTGAAGAAGACTGATAAACGGTCGAAATATATAGTGAAATGTTATTTCCATAGAATATATAGTCGGTGTTTTTCATTTATTTTTATTATTATTATTATTATATTATTATTATTATTATTATTACTATTATTATTATTATTATTGTTATTATTATTATTATTTAATATTATTATTATTATTATTCTCATCATCATCATCATGTTGCAAAAAGTACCTTGTTTCAGGCTAATTCATTCCTAAATGTGAAAATACACAGACCTATGAAAAGGAAACCCATTTTCCTACGAAAATGGGAATTTCACAATTTCATTAGTCGATAATTTTAGTACACCAATTAAATTTGTTTTTTTAAAATGTGCTTCGTTTTGGACTTTGACTCAAATCTTAAATCAATAGTAGTTTCACTTCTTTATACACTAGCATTGGGACCTTGTTCTAGTCAGAAATGAATTCGACGTTTGAAAATGGTGAGATTTTGCGGGTTTGCGTGGAATCTTTGTCCGAAAGTGGTCAAATGTAGGACTGGTTGATTTGTCTTGTAATTGTTTTTATTCATCCGAATTTTGGGTTGCACTGTATGTCCGAATGGTGAAGTGGTAAATTACGGTTACATGTATTGCGCAGATCAAATTTTCAGTAGTTGGTTCTTCTGAATATTTGTCACTCTGTAACCTAAACGATCGCGCATCCATTGAAGTGACAGAAGTCAGTCTAGTGGGAGAAACTTACAGCTATTTAACAGTCGAAATGTTACGACTTTTCGGGACTCTGGCCATCTAAAGTTTATTATTTGATTTTAATAAAATTTAAAAATTCTGGGGCCTACTAATAAAAATCAACACGAACTCGAACATCCATTAGCATATTAATATATTAAAATGAAAACAGCATAAAAATAAAACATACATAACAAAAAACTGAAATACTTACAGATCGATTAAGGTTGAAAAGTTTTTACAAAAGTTATTAAAGTTAAAAATTATGATTTTAACCGTCGTATATATAGTATTTTCATGTTTGTGTGCGACCAATCATATTATTTTGAGGTTTAATTTACCTGTTTTTGATGTTTTTATTTAAATTTTTTATTTTCTTTTCTTATAGAATGTGAGAAAGTGATAAAAAAACTGAACACATAAGCACATCACATAGAAAAAATGAATTAAACCAGGCTTATCAAATTCAACCTATGACTTGGGCTGTATATCACAATTTTTAGACTTGTGATATACAGCCCAAGTCATGGGTTGAGTTTGATAAGCCTGGTTCACATTTATTTTTTCTATATGAATGTGCTTATGTGTTCAGTTTTGTTTTTTTATCACTTTCTCACATTCTATAAAAAATTAGTTTGTTCGTTGTAAGATTAAAATTCAACATAGAGGTAAGTTTGTGTGTTTCTATTATATTAAGTTTTTGATTTTATTTTTACACTATAGATTGTTTTAATTAAAGAAAACGGGTATACACATAAGAAATTTGCAAACCACACCAATTCACAGCATACATTCAATTAATGAGTTATTTAATTATTATATATTTGAAAAAGGCCGTGCCGAAAATTTATGAATACCATAAATAAATCTGATTCATAGTCAAATTTTGTAGAAAATACAATGTCTTTTATAAATAAAAATAAAAAGAAATCAGAGGTGAAAAACAAAAAACGTCGTTATAATATATATTTATAAATAAATAATTAAATAAATTTGGCAACGATTTAATTAAACGATAACGCCAATAAAAAACCTTTCGTACGATATATTTCGATAGCACAGCTATCATCTTCAGGTACTCAAAACCAACTAAAGTTAGTTGGTTTTGAGTACCTGAAGATGATAGCTGTGCTATCGAAATATATCGTACGAAAGGTTTTTTATTGGCGTTATCGTTTAATATATATTTAGTTATTATTTATTTATTTAATTACCTTTTCACAGAGACATTTTAGTAAATATTTGATAATAAATTGTATTATTTATAAGTTTTCTTTAAACCTGTCTTTTCATATATTCAAGTAAGTTTAGGAAAGTAATCATATTTTTTAAACTTTTAGAAAAGCTGAATATATTTTTTAAAATCCAAATAAAATAAATAAAGGCGCCAAGGAGTATTTTATGTATAATATTTACATTAATACCAAATCCAACTGGAACTTACTATATCTAAAATAATTCCACTTTCTTTATTTAGTAACAAACTAGAACTTGAGACCTCCAAGCCCATATGATTTTACTCCCAAGTCTTGATAAAAAATAGTGTAAACTCTTTGAAAACTCAGAGCATTATTTCACTTGGTCTACAAATTTGTTATATAAAATATTATGCTACCAAATTGTAAAAAAAGGTGTGATATTATAAAATAATTATATCAATTATTAAAAAATTAAATTAAATAAATTTGTAAAATTCCTTATTATACATTTTATTAAGATAATTTAAAAGATTTATCTAAATAATTAAAACAAAATCAAGCAATTAAATTTGAAAATTTTTACATTAGAATTTTTACATTTCTAAGAATCGTGTTCAACGTTTTTAGAATAGAATTCTACGAGAAAATTCGAATCGAATACTTTTACCAAGAGTCTAACAGAGGACCTGGATGTCAACTTATTAATATTTCAATATCAGATTATCAAGACGAGTTGTTTAAATTGAAAACAGAAAATTTGATATTTTTTTAATTTAATTTTTCTATGAATTCGAGTAATTAATTTTAAAAAGGTTAATTGAAAAATATTTTATTTAATTAACTTAAAATATTTATTTATTCAATCTTGTCATTTAATTTGCAATAAAGTAATAAAATGACCACGAGGTTGACCTCCTTGAACTGTTAAAATACCTAAAAATATTTATTCGCTAAATTCTTGACTAACTCAATCGAAGTAATTGTAAAGGCGGTTACCTCGGAAGTAACCCTGCTTTATATGAACAGGGTTTAATATTAAAATTTAAGTAAAAAATTATTAGAAATCATATAGTTTGCATGGTAAATTATGTTTTATAATACGAACACTGTTTATTTTTAACAATGAACAAAAATAGTGTAAAATAAATCAATAATTTATACAATTTGTTGTTTAAATATTTCATTTAAATTAAATTTATACTACTTATAGATGATAATAAAATTACGTAATTGAAAGAGTGACCACTATTACCGATACGGTTTTGTTTTGAAACCGTGTCGCAAGTTCGTTAATTACCTTATATTTTATATAATTTCCATATTGGGGATATTTCCTCTTGACCCATGTCTAAAATAAACTAAACTTTAATCACATTAACATATAATCACCGAAAGAACTGAATGCGCTCAAAATGACTGATTTTATTTGATATTATTTAATTTTATATTACATCCTGTAACCAAATTAATATATGCTCAGTTGAATATTAACCCGAATGACTTAACTCTTATCTTCTCTTGAGCGTTAAAGGCAGTGCCGGAATAAACATTTACTGGTCCTGTGCCACTTAGATAAACACGTTTGTCTGACATTTTTTATTTCCGATTGATCGCTAAATATTTTTAAATAATTTCTTTTTAATATTAATCTGATTTATTTATTTAATTAATATTTTCTCTTGCTAATAACAACTGTTGATGCTGTCATGACGTATTTATTTTTTAAATAAAAAAATCGCATACGTAGTCGGATAAGGGGAAATCGGAAATACGAGTTGTTTTTTTACATTTTCGGGGCCCATATAAAATCTCGGGGCCCTGCCCAAGGCACAGTTGGCACAATGGATAATCCGGCTCTGGTTAAAGGTGGATTACATTTCAAGGAGCACTAACGATAATTTAAAAATTCAGTAAACTATCTACCAAATATATTTTATTCCAGCTTTCATAAATTATCATAGTTTTCCTGTTTTTACCGCCGTTCATTTAGAATTCTTTTTCTCAGAGATATCTGCAATTTCTGTGATAAGGTTACATTGTGAACAATTCCAAATCATAATGACGCAATAACAATCGTGTGTGACTTGTTCATGTTTTTACCAGTTTAGAGAGCTATGATAAAAACCTTATTAAGATCTTAAACACAAAAAGAAATTGGTGCTGCCTAGAACTTAAAATTGTTGAAATTTATTTTCGTTTTAGGAATTAGTAGTGGCTGAAACTAGGTGTAACAAGATGTCCCCCGAACAGCTTTAATTTGTAAAGGACGAAAATGCCAAGTCAAGTCAAAGATTTTTTCGGTTGTTGTTATTTGACGAATGATATTAAAGCAAAACTGTTTAAAGACTATTTTGAAATAATCTTATGCAATATATTTCACTCAGTAATAAGAATGAAGAAACGGTTGAAGAGGACAAGAAAGAGGTTAAAATAATTTACATTTACAGAATGAAGAACAAGGAAGATTAATCAACAAGAAAAATCAACAGACATTTTATTTTTCAGCAAAAGAACAAATTATTTTTAATTCTTAGATTTTAAAAAACTTGCTTTTTCTTACTTTTATTAGTAAATCGAACTAAGTTTTACCTAAAGCACACTTTAGAGAGGGGAGCGATTTTGAGAAATTAATGAGGATTTTTGTTTTTTGAGCACAAAAAAGTCCTTTTTTATTTAAAATATTTCCTTTAAAAAGGCAACAGATTTTAACTTTAAGACAGATAAAATCGACAGCATTGAGCTCAAAATATACCATTTTTGTAAAAATGTTGGAAATCTCTGATGTAAAGATAAATCTTAAAATGGTCATTTTCGATTTAGGAAATATTGGCATTTTATAAAAGTAAAATTGCAGTTAATTAAAAAAAATAATTATTCAAAATACTATATAAAAATATAATTTATAATTTAATAATGAATAATTTGTTGTGAAAATATCAAAAAATGTCATTATGGTGAAATTTTTGTAAAATGTTTGTTTTAAATCTAAAAATGTAAACTTATTTTTGGAGCTCAATTATTATCGTAAAATTTCTTGAAGTAGTTTTTTTTTATTATTAAGAATATTTTAGAAAATGTCGAATTTTACTTGGATAATTTTGTCTTTTCATTTAAAATAAATGATTTAAACCCGTTGAGTCTCGCGTGGACCGCCGGAAGAAATTCAATACAAAATATCATCTACAGCAGACCTGCATAGAATACGGCACAGGAATACTTTTTAGAAAGCTCATTAAAAGTCAGAAGAGAATTAAAAATTTTAAAACATATTTTTTTAATTTTACTTAAATCTATTAAAGTCTTTTCAATTAACTATCCATTCGGCGCTCAACCATTTTCTTTGAAATTTTAGGCAATGGACGCTTCTTAAGTTGTGCAGGTCTGATATACAGCAACACTTCAAATTAATTAAAGAACAAAAATATATACGACATAATGAAATTGCAGTATGACAGTCAGAGGTATATGTAAAATAATATTATGTGAGTTTGAGATTTAATTTCATAGTAGTGTATTTATTTTATTTATATAAATTTATAAATTAATGCAAAAATTTTATAATAAAAGATATAATAAAATATTTACATAATAATAATTTGTTTAAAATATATTAATTAAATCAATATTATTTTGGTTGGTTTATACCGGGTGATGAAAGTGAATCTGTCGAAATAAATCGTAAAACAAGT
Source organism: Schmidtea mediterranea (assembly GCA_022537955.1). Taxonomy (NCBI): domain Eukaryota; kingdom Metazoa; phylum Platyhelminthes; order Tricladida; family Dugesiidae; genus Schmidtea; species Schmidtea mediterranea. Next base: position 269,360,525 of record CM039679.1, on the reverse strand, counting down.
GCTTCAATGGCGATTTCTTTTTATAATATCATTGGCGCGCTTATTTATTTATATATTTATTAAATTGGTATTTTTATTTATTTAATTAATTAACTAAATAACATTCTCACAAACTGCAAGCACATGAAAATAAAATTATAAATCCTATTGTATAATCCTTGTGAATTTATGCTATAAATTTAAACAGTAAAAAAATAGATTGTTTAGAAAAATTTTATGTAAGTGTCATGTTTATTGCCGGCTGTCATGAATTATAACGGCGCAATATTGGCACCTTGTGATTATATTTTGCAGCTTTTTAGGCGGAACTCAACTTGTTTAGGAAATTTGCAATAAAAAGTTTTGAATAATAAAGTGAAGATATTCAATGATAATGTTGATGATAAATTAAATATTAAATAAAATTTCATAAATCCTCAAATGGTCAAATTGAGGAAATAAAAGACAGTCAAAAAAAGATTTGGAGAAAAGTAATTTTAATTTCGGTAAAAGTTGCCTTTGACATCATGATGAAAGTTTTATAAGTCTAAAGTTGAAGTATAATCTCCATTTAGTGCTGAAACCATGCAGAGAGAACCCGGGACATGGACAAGACTCTGAATAAACAAATATCTTTAAAAAAACTGAAAAATAATTTAAACAATATTTTTATATTTTGTGTTGTATCTTCAGTTTTCATTTTATGTTTTTCGAAAATATCGTTTAATTTTTAATTGAAATAAGAATCTTATCTTAGATTTTTACGATAAGTCCATCAGTTTAAAAATGATATAAACATTTTAAAATTTATGCGTAACAAAATTTTATTTTTTTAAAAATCTGCTTTTCTTTTAGTACGAAATATTAAAACAAAATTTTATATTTGATATTAATTTATTGATATTTATATTAATTATCAAATCAAATTTTCTTCTGTGGCAGTCGGAAAATGGTAAAATGAATTGATTCACTGGTTCATTTCTTGACTGACATCAATTTTTGCAATTATCATATTAAATAAACGGAAAATATAAAATTAAGCTCAATTCATTTATAAAAATCTACACTTCAATAAATTTTAAAATTTCAAAAATAACTTATGTATAAGATAAGAAATAAATAACATATAAATAATATAATAATAATAATAATAAAAATAATAATAATAATAATAAAATTAAAAATAGATAAAATTCCTAAATTCCAATAAATTTCAAATGCTAGTTTCTCAATTAAAAATCTGCCTGTTAACCGGGTGATTAAATCTACCTAAATGCCAGAGAAACAATTTATTTTCAGAATATTTCTATTAAAAATGTAAAAAGTTCGAAAATCGAACAAAAATCAGAATTCTGCAATCTTAAAACAATTTTCACATTGATTTCGAATAAAATTTTATAGTTTTATTTTATATATGACCTATAGAAATTCAGATTCATTATTTAAACAAATTTAGGTTTCATTTGAATAAATAATAATAATAATAATAATAATAATAATAATAATAATAATAATAATAATAATAATAATAATAATAATAATAATAATAATAATAATAATAATAATAATAATAATAATAATAATAATAATAATAATAATAATAATAATAATAATAATAACAATAATAATAATAATAATAAATAATAATAATAACAATAATAAATAATAATAATAATAATAATAATAATAATAATTATTATTATTATTATTATTATTATTATTATTATTATTATTATTATTATTATTATTATTATTATTATTATTATTATTATTATTATTATTATTATTATTATTATTATTATTTTATTATTATTATTATTATTATTATTATTATTATTATTATTATTATTATTATTATTATTATTATTGTTATTATTATTATTATTGTTATTATTATTATTATTATTATTATTATTATTATTATTATTATTATTATTATTATTATTATTATTATTATTATTATTATTATTATTATTATTATTATTATTATTATTAATTGTGGAGCAGAACGTGAAATGCTACTTGTTAAATTTGTTTTGAAGTGATCAGGACCGATTTTAGGTCGAAATATTTCATAATTAATTGTATGAATAAACACTGCAAAAATTGGCTTACATTATTATTTATTTAAATTATTTATATATATAAATGATTCCGCTATCGACAAAAACAATTTTTTAAAGTTGATAAGAAATTGCTTTTCATGAAGTATGCAATTCATTTTTTTCAGCTTATTCCCGTCACAATATTTCTTGGGAGATGTTTTAATTGAGTTATCAATTTAAAATTCATGCACCTCTTGCCTTATCTAATTAATAAAACTATCAGGAAAAGTTTACAGGCCTCTGCCTATAAGGATTGCATAAGTGCAAACGAAAGGATTGCAATAAATATTGTTCTCTTAATATCGTATACCTTGGAAAGGATAGGAATTTGAAGATTTTATTTTAAGCACTGTTAACGTTAAGCAATGTTTCTTTATTTTTAAGTATGTTTCTATTTGTTAAATTTGGATAAATTAAGTATAATTCCAACAATGATTTTCTGAAGACAAATAAAATTTTCGGACACCGTTATAACTTTTAATCAAATAATAAGAAGTAATTTGTTGGGGGTCTTATAAATAAAATTAACTCCATTTAGACTAATAAAGAAACAGGTGGAGCTGCTGAGGCTCATGATGTTGCTCAAGTTACTGATGAGGCTGACGCTGACAAAGAAGTAATGTCTGAAGAAGTTGCAGCATCTGAACAACCTTTGAATAAATTTGTTATTTTTCGATTTATGTTAAAAATGTAAAAATTTATTAATTTTTTTTAAGGTAAATGTGTGTTTTATTTTAAATATGGTAAAATGTAAATTAGTAATTTTTGGTTTAAAAAAATTGTAAAAATTTATAATTGTTTTTTAAAAGGTTGGTGTTTAAATATTAGAGATGGTAAAGTGGTTTTCGAAAATTTAAAATAGAAAAAAAATGAAATGTAATTTGAAAACAAAATTTGAATATTATTTAAATTTTTATTTATTTGGTATTTTATTAAAAGTTCAAAAATATTTTGATCAAGCATAGAATGGCATTTATTGTCCTTAATTTGACGTTCAATAGTGAAGTTGAATTCAGTGAACTTGGATAATCTTTAGATTCGGTTATGTATTCACCGAGTTTAAAAGATAGATTTGATCAATTAAATATGATCGATCATAGGTTTTTTGGATCAAGATATAGTGGTAGCATTTGTAGTCAATTAAGGAAATACAGAATTTCATATTATCAAAGAAGTCGTATTACGGATGAAAATGAAATTTCGACAATCATGAGTGATGTTGGAAGCAACAATTCTATTTGTTTCCAACAAACATATTTATTGATTGTAACAAACAAAATGGAGGATAAAGATAATCCAGTTCAAATACTTGAAACCCAAATGCTGATAAACAACTCTGGTCATACTCCTCATCTTGAATTGTTGAATAAAGAATTTATTATTGAAAGCCAAATAGAAAATAATAGAAAAATTTATAATTTTTTAAAAGCCTTTGTAATTTATGTTTATTCTTGTAATAAAAAAATTGCGTTTTGGGATGATTGTGTCCCAGGTAATTGCAAAAAAACCAATATTATATCTCTCATTTTGTGTGATATTCATGTAACTAAGTTTCCTCCGAATCAATATCTCTTCGTCTGTCAGATATATCGTTTCGAATCTCGGAAATCTGCAGTTATGTTTGAGCATTTCTGGAATACATCCAAAGAATTTCGCAAAGTCTATTTCAAACCAATCACGCAAACCACCAGATAAATTAAGTATAATTCCAACAATGATTTTCTGAAGACAAATAAAATTCAATGTACATTATTTATATTTAAGGAGCAAACGATAACTTCAGCTTTGAAGACTGTCTCTGGAATTGAGACGATATTTTCCTTTAAGCTTGAACATAGAATACTAAAAATAAGCTATTGTAAATATGCAAAGCTTGGATTACAGATGTGCCGCTCCAGCTATTGAGTAATTTTATCGTCAGTGAACCAGACTTTTGAATCACGAAGCTTAATATATTCTAGCTTAGTGTATTCTGCATTAGTCTCTTCAGAGATTGGTACAAATATTAAGACTGATGCAGGTACTTGCCGTCAGTTGAAGTTTATTGGGCCTTTTCTTCATGTTGTGTGTTTACTTGAAGGTGTCTTTTTCAATTCACCAGGTTTAGTTTCCACAATAAAAAATACACTTTCATCAATGTCTACAACTCATGAATCAGGAATCTCTGGTAATGAAAATTTTAAATTGAAAGCGGGACAGTTCAGAACTACTTATACATGAACTTTGATCGCTTTTGTCATAGCTAATAAAAAGATCTAATATGAGAAAATCACCATCAAATAATAATTAACAGAAATAAGTTCAATTAATTATAATTAATAAAGTATAAAGGTTTAAGTAAAAGAAGGACAACTCAAAATGAAGAATAAAAACATAGATGTCAAAATCCAAATAACCAAATATCCAAATTTTTATATTAAATATACCTAAAAATCATTATTTGTTTTACTGTTCAACTGTAATTTTAATTTCCAATTGTGAATCAAAAACACTTCACCCAAAACTTTTTAATTTCAGCCACTATCCTGTTGTGCTTCTATTGGTAGGGTACTGGCCGTCCTATGTGGTCAAGAGTCCTCTTCAGGGCATTATCTTGTAACTAAAGAATCAAGCTTTCAATCTCGATAACTATTAATTGATAAAATTTATTAAATTAAACAATTTCAAGTGAATTTTAAGTCAAAGGTTTCCGCTAATTGAAATTGATATCAATTTCAATTTTAAAATACTTTTTGACATTTTCTAAACAAATCGAATATTTCAAAAAAAATTATAATTATTTTTAGATCAAAAATGCCTTTTTTAAAGAAATTAACAACGCGATTGTTTTAAGGAAAATTGTCAGCTAGAGATTTTTTTTTATTATTCTTTCAAACTTCGACATTGAATGTGTCTAAACCTGTAAATTAATCTCAAAGCTTTATTGGTATTAAACATTCTTAATTCCATTGGTGTTCCTTCGTAGATTGTTTCTCTTTGTAATTTCCAAACTGTCAGTTTTGTTTTTCTGTTTTTCGTTATTTTTATTTGTAAAAGAAAATTATCAATGTATTTTATTTTTATTAAAATATTAACATAACTAAATTTTAACAAAGCACTTGTAGACAACCAATATTATTATTATTATTATTATTATTATTATTATTATTATTATTATTATTATTATTATTATTATTATTATTATTATTATTATTATTATTATTATTATTATTATTATTATTATTATTATTATTATTAATATTATTATTATGATTATTATTATTATTATTATTTTTATTATTATTCAATTTTAATTTGAAAAATTTTTAATAAAATACCAATAATAATTTTTTTATCCAATGAAATTACGAATGATAATTAAAAATCAAAAATAAATACTATTATTATTATTATTATGTGGACTGATGAATAAGTTTTACTGTGATTTGATATTTATAATAATTAATTTGTTTTTCATTCCGAAATTCAAAAAGGTGAAACTTGTAAAGCGTGATGCAGGAGAAGGAAAACAAGAAATTCATTTAATAATCCCGGGATAGAATTTAAATATAAAATCGCTTTTCAACGAATTTTCATTTTCCCACGGTTGCTGACATATAATTTTACGACGGTCGCTATTAATTATTATTTTTTCCAATGGGTGCACTATATAATGTCTTGTCAATTTCCACAAGTCATGCAATCTAGACGGAAATCTATTTGCATTTTTTACTCAAGAATAACAATACTAAACATTTTTAACAATTGAACTGGAAAAATCAGCAATAATAATAATAATAATAATAATAATAATAATAATAATAATAATAATTATAATAATTATAATAATAATAATTAAAATAACAATAATTAAAATAACAATAATTATAATAATAATAATAATTATAATAATAATAATAAAAATAATAATAATAATAATAATACTAAAATAAATAAAATTGAAATTAAATAGTCTATTGCGAAATAATTTACAATTTGGAAGTAATCAATTTCTGAAAGTTTTTAATTGATAAAATTTTGGACTTTAACTAAAATTTTTAATAATAATAATTATTATTATTAATTTAAGTTTTATCATTTAATTTTATCTTTTATCTGGCCTACAAGTTAATATTCTTTATAATCTGTGAATTTCCATGAATTTTCTTTGAGACAAAATTACCAGCCGATTCCAGTGGAAATCGTCAGCAAATTTTATTATCGTGTTTTGCAGGGTGCCCCCGATATTACTTAAAAGTTGGGCTTTGATAATCTCATTAAACGCATTCAATTAAAATTTAACAATCATAAATTGTAATTACAATTCATTCATCATTTCAAAGAATCAAATTGGCCCCCAGGGAAGGGTCGGAAGATTTTTGAAAGAGAATTTTATCGTTGCTCATTTATATTTAAAATCCATTAATTGTAATGATATTTATTGCGCAAATTCAAAATTGTTGATAACATTTCCGTGCAATCGTCAGAAGATTCCTCAATTGTATCCAAGTGGAAAATCCCCCATTGCCACCAGTGACTGAGTCTGTCGGTGTGTGTTTACATGTATGTCAAGGGAGAAAAATCATATTTTTCACCGCAAATAAATAGAAAATATATAAATATACTTTTAATTTATTTAAAATTAATTTTTGAAACACTAACTATTAATGTTGAATAATTTTTTCCGAAATTCCACCAATCAAAATCCGTTGTGAAAAAATGTAAGTTACGTAATTCCCATTGGGTATATTTGTGTTATTGGAATAAAACCAGAGCAATTCGTACTTGCGTGTATATTTTCAAGTACATGTGATTTTTATTTTACATGAAATCTAAAAGAAACAACCAGATGATGATTGTGTTGAATCGGAGATTTTATGAAAACACATTCGGATTTTAGAGAAATATTTTTTTGTTGATTGTCGTCACCCCTCCCCAGAAATAAATCTGAAAAATGATTCAACAAAGAGATTCAATAAATTGTGCAACTAATACTCAACTGAAACCGGCTCCGATGGCTTTGTTTGAATCTATCGATGAAGAACAAGAATACGGATCCAATTCGTCTTTGATCGAATCGAAATTGATACGACAAGAAAACAATTCTCACAACTCTTTACCAGACAACGAAGTGATTCTTAATCACAATAGAAGGCCTCCCCCGAGAAAATTGACAATAACTCAGGTTCCGTTGACTGAATACTCAAGACCACTCGACATGGAAACCAATGTCATCCTTGACTCGGAACAAACTCAAAATCGGCTGAAACATTTTTTCGACGCAAAACAGAGAGAAATTAGGCGTCAAAAATGCATTCGTTGTTGTAAGCAATCTATCGCTTTCTTTTTCTCACAAATCGGAGTCATGTGCATCGTTGTGGCATATATCATTGCCGGGGGATTTCTATTCCAGAATCTCGAAGCAAAAAATGAAATCAACATCTCAAAATCTGGAGAATCAAATATCAACGATTCCCTAAAAAAACTCATGGAAAAAATCAGATCATCCGAACAAGAAACCGTGGACAAATACAAATCGTTCTGTAAACGTCTCATCATCAATCAGAGTTCCGAATCCAATTTGCGACTGACGGAATTTTTCAACGTCAACAAAAAACAACTGAATAATGCAATTTACACGTTGCAATGGAATTTCCAAGACATGAGGACTTTTATTCAGGAAAAGATTACGAACATTCAATCGAATCTCAACTTGACGAAATCATCGAAATTCGTTTCCAATAACAGCGCACTGGTTATCAAAGACAATTTGATTGAGATTTCCAATCGACTGTGGGACGTTGGGGAAGAAATCAAAAAATTAGAAGCCCTTCAAAACACTTTCAAAACTTTTCCCAATCAAGGAGAAGATCCTCCACTATTGAAAACCAAAGTTAAACTGCTCAAAACCATTGATAAAACTGAGTTCCCTAATAAAGATTCAGATGTAATTAATGGAAAAATAAAGTATTTAATTCTATCAGTTTTCAATGCCACAAGGAACGGATATGTTTTCAATGGAAACATTTTGTGGACCTTTTCCGGGGCCCTGCTATACTCTATTACGATCATCACAACAATCGGTTAGTGGGTTTTTTTATAATCGTGGATTATAAAATAATTATTAACAAACTCAAAATTAATTATAAGTTATTAAAATAATAATATTTTAATATAACGGGTTCGTTATTATTTCTCTTAAAAAAGGTATTAAAAAATGCAATTTGCTTAAAAAATATTTCGTAAATTAAAAGAAAAACAATGTTAACATTTCCTTGACAAAATTTTCCTAAAATTTCAATAAAAAAGATTTTCAAAATTTTTAAAAAAAATTTTTATTTATATTATTAGAAATTTAATAATAATTAATAATGGTGTTGAGATTTTATTTTCTAGCAATAATAATAATAATAATAATAATAATAATAATAATAATAATAATAATAATAATAATAATAATAATAATAATAATAATAATAATAATAATAATAATAATAATAATAATAATAATAATAATAATAGTTATAATAATAATATTTATAATAATAAGGTTTAAAGGTATCGTAGAGACTGTAAATTTCAACAAAATATCCTTTCCTCAAAGAATACATAGTTTTAAAACCTTTTTAAGTTTTTTAATTAATTTATTAATTTATTTTTAATTTATTTTATTTTTATTTTTAAAATATGAACTAGGTCAGAGCATATTTACAACTTGAGTAATTCTTTGAACTCAGGTTTAGGTAGGTCTGTGAGATCTGTTTGGACTTGAGAGTTTCATTTAAAAATTTAAATTCTCAATGATAGAATGTAAGGGAAAGTGGATTTAAGTTTTTAAATTTATTATTTTATAATAATAAATTCATATTTAACTTAAAATATTGGATTTAGACATTGTTTTAATAGCATTGATTTAAACAAATTATTAATTTTTTTTCAACACAAAATTTCCAATTTTATATATTTTTTCCAATTTTATTTTTAATGAACCTAAAAAATAATTCTTAACAAATGAATTAAATATTTATTAATTATAAATAAAATTAATTTAATTTTTATCGATTTAAATAAGTGTGAATGAATTAATTTTATCCATCAAATATTGGATCAGAGAAATTCCAGAATTCCACAAAAAAAAGATAAGATAGAATTATCTAATTATTTGTATATACATTAAAAAATAACTGATAAATGTTATTTTCCCAATCTAATTTAAAAGAAATTTATATTAATTGCAAAAATTGTATATAAAATATATTTTTCTGTGGTTCGGTTTTTAATAATTTTATCATTGATAAATTTTATAAAGAAAAATAAAAAAATGAATAGCTAATAATTTGCAATATAATTTGGGAAAAGCTGTGAAAAATGTTTTGATGTTTTTTTATATTTGCATTTATTATAATTTAATTTTAATTTAATTTAAAAATGAGAAAACCCAACGGACCATGAACGTTGAGGTATTTTCAGTTTCCGTAGTAACCATGAAAAATAGGTCAAAGGTTAAATATAATTTTTATGTATGTTTTCATTCTTAAAACTAAATGAAGATAAATTAAATTTTAAATGAAAACGGATCAAAGACGAGTAAGAAACTGATAGATAATATTTCTAATTATTTCTTTATAGTACTTGCAGTAGGCTTCTTTGATACTTTTGTAGTTAGATGACATCTATTTATAAAAAATCAAATTCAAGTATAGAATTACAGCAATATTTACAATACGTCAAATCACATAAACTAGAAAGCATATATTACTAATTTAAGAGTTATTATTGATACAGATAAATCATACACACGCATGCATTGCAGTCAAAATGACTTTGTTAGGCAAGCGGAAAATTTTTGTTGATTTTAATGAAGTGACTAAAACGTAGATATTTTTATTGATATTATTTTATTTATGTGAGACGTTTGTATTCTAATAAAAATAAATATTTGAGATGATAAATTATTTTCCAAGAATTCAGTTATTTGATTTTTTCATTGAACTAAACTAAAAGAGAAACATTAAAAAAGAATAAAAGAATTGGGTTAAAAACTTAATATTAATGTTTTTTATGTCATTCCCCCTCTCAAATGAAAAAATATAATCAAACAAAATGACTAAAATAAATTTATTGTAGTGATAAAAAATAGTAATTAATATAATTTATTAATATATTTGACTAATTGGATTATGTCCTAGTAACTAAAAATTCTAAAAATTATTATACTTCAAATTTAAATGTCTAATAAAGTTATTTTTTAATCATAATATTTTATTTAACTTTTATTTTAATTATTGTACATGTCCAAAGTATATGCAAAGTACATACAAAGTTCGTATACCAAGTACATTCAAACGGTCCCAACTATATTTATTTTATGAATCTCTCTGGTTTTGACATTTTCAGACCCTATAACATTTAATAGTTTAGACAACATGAGATATATCTTTCTTAGTCAATTAATGTATATTTTGCATATGGACAAAACATTTTTTAAAATTTAATTTAATAGTTCTCAGACTTTTCATAAAGAATTCAATAAACATTATTCCAAAATATAAATAAACAAAAGAATTTTAAATGTTTAAATAAAGAAATTTTGCATCTGTGCAATTCTCAAGCTTAATAAAACAAAAATTATTATATTGTTTATAAGTTGATTAAATGTTCAATGACTGACATTTTTAAGTTTTACTGCTTGAAATCCGTAATAATAAATTTAATCTTGAAATCTAATAGAAAACAATAGTGTCATTTATGATTTTTTGTTTGTTTGATCAATTAAAATGTTTTAATAAATAAAAGGAAAGACTGTTCAAAAAATTTTATTAGTCATGTCCGATTTGTGAATTATATTTAAACAAAACTTTGGAAATAAAAGTTATTTTCTATTTTAAATTAAAACAAAATTGCTAGACTTTGCACAAATAACTAAGCTTAACTGTGATTTTTATCAATGATTAATTAAAACAAAAAAAATCAAATAGGTAAATAGAATTTTTTTTATAAAGTAGTGAAAAAAATAAGCTAATTATTTATACAATAAACTTATTTGATATAGATAAGATGAAAAAAACATTTTTATTTATCAAAGTAATTTCCATTTCTCTGTATGTTATGTCTACATTTTTCTAAGAAAATAAAATGAATTTGGCTTTAAATCGAAAAAGTTATCCAGTTCTTTTGACAAGAAATTGTTATCTAGGAATGATTTATTTCTTATGTAATGTTCTATTGACCGAAATATATAATAATCGGAAGGTTAAAAGTCTTGGAGTAAAATTGTTGATAAAACGTCCCGTTACGTTCAATTAACTTTTTATGCGTTTCGATATTATCTTTCAATATTATTTTCCCTTTCTTATGGTCACTGTGAAACTCTTTTTGAAACTTGAATTTTTCGACCTCTAACTTTTTATCTGGTCTTTTAATTTTCTGATATGCTTTTTTAGCCAAAAATACCCATTTTTATAAATTTCTTATATATCAATCGCTACGACGCTTTATCTGTGGCTCAGTCAAAAATCACTATTTTATTATTTTTTTGAAAATATTCATTCTTTGCTTTGTGCAACTAAATTTTACAAAGGGTTCTTCTTTTATCCTTTATCGATAATTCGTTTGGGTTACAATTGACAACAATTTGCATTTTACAATTGTTGTTTGAAGTACAGCAACTTCCAGAGATTACGACTTAGTCTTTTGACGAAATAAATCTAATATAATAACAAAAATTAGTATTTACTATTAAGTAAAACGAAATATTTAAGCAAACCTTTCTAAGATAGTTACATCCTCTCTAAATTCAATCTGCTATAAGCCGATAAATGTATACCCTACGCGATGTACGCACACATACTTATTAGTTGCACACATTCATAACCACGGAACACTCGAAATAAATTAGGCTATGAACATTCATCAAAACTTTAAAGTTATTGCGTGTTCACGTGGGACTTTTGCAACTACAAATTATCGGTTTATAGTTTAATTTGAAAACGATATATTATTAATACTATTAAACGCTTGTTTCCCACATGAATGTAATTATGCATCAACTTAATATATTTAATGCATATTGAATGTGTATTGCATGCATATCAAATGCATATAGAATGTATATCGACTACATATCGAATGGATATTGAATGTATAATTAATGTATATTGAATGCATATCGTATATATATTTATTGAATGCATATTGAATGTATAATGAATACATATCGAATACATATTGAATGAATATCAAATGCATATTGAATGTATAATGAGTGCATATCGAATGCATATCGAATACATATTGAATGCATATTGAATATATATGGGCATTATATTCAAGTTCCGTCTAAAATTGATTCTGTAAATCGTGTGCAAAACTTAGTAAGAATCAATTTTCACATTGAATTTCCTTTTCAATCTATACATTTTTCTTGAAATTTTATTGACTATAACTCTAGATAAATATTTATTCCGTTTTATATTAAAATTCCCATAATAATAAAAAATGGCTTCCCACCGGCTGACCGACGTGAAAATAGCTCAAATCTCAGAATGACAAAATAAGTCGAGACTGTCTGAAAACAATATGAAAATTAATTTTAATTATTATTTCATTAATTCAATAAAGGAAATAAAAATATTTTTAATTAATTTATGATTTATCAGTTCGATATTTCAATTTCAATAATAAAATTGATAATTTTTGCTTCTTTTTTTTGTCAAATATTTTTGGAAAATAAAAAAACAAAACAATGATTGGTAAAGTAAGTTATAAATTATTTTCTGACATCTCGTTTCGGATCCAATTTATGACGCCTGAAGTTTTTGGAATTTTCTATTATTAGACATTTATATACATAATTCTTGAAGTATTTTTTTTGAAATAAAAAAAAGACCCAAAACTTTGAGGAACGATCTTAGGCATAAATTAGGACTTAATATTTTAATCCGGTGCTTCACATATGAAATCTTAATTTACGTTTTGTTTAAAAGAATTCCTATTCAAAGTGGCGCGACGCGATAATTGAAAAATAATTAACAATGTCAAGTCATAAACTATGTATGTAATTTGTTTCTGGGTCGCGGTTACTCACCAGGAATAAACTTTGATAATTTATACAGTTATGATCAGTGATTGAACTCAAATAATTTGATAGCGTATTCACACGAATTGGTTCGAAATGGCTACAGCTCATCATCACCTTACTTTTACAATAAAAACCCACTTAAAGCCTTAACTATAAACTGTAATTGCAATAATAATAATAATAATAATAATAATAATAATAATAATAATAATAATAATGATGATAATAATAATAATAATAATAATAATAATAATAATAATAATAATAATAATAATAATAATAATAATAATAATAATAATAATAATAGTAAATAAGCAAGTAAATATTATTAATACAGAAATGTATTGCCTCTGATTGCTTAGCTGACAGCTATTTTAATACATGTCAAACAAAAACCGAGGCATTCAGTTATCATTTAAACAACCGATTCACTTATCAAAGTTTTAACAACGGTTTAGCTCATCGCTGGTTTGTATATATTATTAAATATTTCAGTATTTAAAAATTATCTGAGTTGCTTGAATAATAAATTTTATTAATAAACTTATACTATTTGAATGCTGTTGAGTGGAAGAACCGAATAAGAATTTCTTGAAGTCGAATCTGGTGAAAGAGTTTAAAAGTCAAACTTGTTGGTTTTATTTGTAGAAGATCCAATTAAAGGTGTTTATTATCTAGCAGAAAATAGAAAATAAAGTTTTGGTTATTTTCTCAACTTTCTAGTTCATTCTTTTTTTAATTAATATTGTTTATCTGTGAGAAATGGGTTATGATCAAACTTTTCTTGTTCTCGATAGGAATACAAAACTCAATGCAACAAGTTTAAATGTTATCAAAAAATCAAAATCAGAACTGTTCAGCTTCTCACCAACAAAACAAAATCTTTCTTTGATACTAATAGAAGCTTTAAAAGAAACCGCATGTAAAAAATGTCTTTCTGAGTTTTGTTTCTGTAATATTCGTTGCTTTCTCTTTTGAACTATTATAGCAACTAGACAAAGTTTGTAGCGCGTTTTAGGTCTTTCTTCTCATTATTTTTTAATAAATTAAATTACCCGTGCACAAAAAACCGAAATATGTAATAAAAAACATGTTTATTTTAACTTGACAGACAACTTATCTAAATTGATTAGTTTTTCTCAATTAATTAGTTTGTATTTAATAAATAGTATTGTCTAGGGACCACGATCGATTTTAAATTATTGTATTGGCATTTTCATTTCTCAAAAAAAATAGTAATTTTCAGTTTATATACCGAGTGTTTCAAAATTTGATAGACGATAAAGAATATAAATGTTTTGAAAATCATTTCAAATAATATAAATATTTTAGTTTGTTTTATTGCATCAGTATCACTAATTTTATTATATAAGAAATGGCTCAAATGACTCAACACTTTGAGCATTTATTTTAATTTCTGTTTTAAATAAAATTTAAATATCTGTTATCTTAAATAATATTAAAAAATAAACTTTGTTTTAAAAATATTTATAAATAAATAGAATCGTCTATTACCTTTTGAAACACTATATATATATATATATATATATATATATATATATATATATATATATATATATATATATATATATAAATTTTATAATTTTGTTACATTTAACTTCTTATGGGCTTCACTATTTCTTGTAAACTGAAATTTTATTTGCACTTCTTTCCTTTTCAAAATACTGAATTTATCATGTGTAAATTGGAGTATCCAAAAACTTTTGTTTTAAATGCGCTTAACAAGCTTACACTTCTTTTATGGCACCTTTTTCGAAACTAGTAAATTTATAGAACCGAAATTCTATAATTGCAGAAAATGCAATTTTTATGAAAACTAAACAAATATTGTCACAACATAGCAAACTTATTATAAATTTTATTTTTGTTTATTTATTTTTATTACCTTTCTTTTCTCAAATTAAATGAGATCACCAAGTATTTTGTAAACGAATTCCTATTGCAAATTTCGAAGATATTTTATGTAATAAATGCTTCTTTTGTCTTTAGGATCTTTATTATAATTTCTGAGAAAAATAAATTTAAATGAATATTTTCTAGCTAGGTACTCCAGTTTGTCAACTTTCACAAAAACTTGATTAGTTGTGATTTTTTCTCTTTTGTTTGTTTAAATTATCCAGATTGTTATTAGTTCTTTCTTTGACATCATTATCTCTAAACATTGAAAGTAATGAAATACAGTTCGTAATTATTTAATAGTGATTAAAATAACTATCAATTATCACATAAAAAGATTTATTTTACTCATTGAATTCCATAATAAATGCTTTGGATTTAAAATTGAGTGATAGCAGAATTAAAAACAGAAAAATATTTGAAAAAACCTTCAAAACCTTTCCCACTGTGGCATCTGAAAATCTCACAGTCCAGCTCATTCAGCTATATTTTATTTTACTTTGACAATCAAAATACCAAAGGACAATCTCAAAGCCGTAAGTCAAATTCGAAGAAATCAAGATTCCAAAGAATATTCAATGAACAACGAATGTTGAAGGAGATTTTCCTAAATATTTAGTGGTTTAGTCATGTTTGAAGGAAAAAAAACTAAAAGAAATCAGCGGATGGTGAGAAAAAAGAGAATATTATATAAAATTAATATTTCAAATTTAATGAAATTTAATATAATAAAACAAAAAATAATAAAACATGTAAATATTTAATTTTTGAATCTCCAAAAATCATAAAAACATAAAATTCTTGTGGAATACAAACCTTCCCAAAAGACCTTTATCGAATAAAAATTTGAGATAATTCTTAGCAATTCTATGATTTTTATAAATAAATGAAAATATAAATTATTAATCTAAATTTTTATTTATCTTGTAAAAATTATAAAATTGAACACTAAGAAAATGATGATGATAGGAGATCATTTACACGATAAAATTATTTTCTATAAACAATTTATTATAAACAAATGGTATGTCTATTCCAGGTCACAACTGGTTTTTAAGATAATATATATATATATATATATATATACATATATATATTACATATTACGTCACCTCAAAGTTACAGTGATTGATTGTGGGTTGGCATTTATTTCAGTCAGTCTAACATTGAAGCAATCTATCTATTTTTCTGCTGAAAACACTTATAAGTCATTATTTATCATTATTTGGCCTATTATACTATTCCACAAATCCTAAATTAAATCTAGCATAAGCAAAAAATATGAACATTGCTTGGTGCATGAGCACGCACTCAAACGCACATACATTTTTGGTATGCATGTTCGTGAATTAACTTTGTTCTTGTTGAAGATTTGTTGAATTTGTTGCCATGAAGTGTGTTATAGTGGGACTAAGATTGAACTCTTTTGCTACTGCAATTGTTTGCTGACGAATAAAACACTGAATTCGGTCCTTTGTTTCAATAAAAAAATTCATATCTTCCTACTTGTCTTCAAACTTTCTGTTTTCATTCTCAATTTTTCTTTTTAATGACACCATATCTTTTTCCAACTCAACATCCGTTTTTGATTTCTTTTTCGGAGGCATTTTATATATTATTTCTTTTGTTTGGAACTGTTGAAAAAAATTGAGTAAAAATTATTGAATACGGATAATTCGTTAAAATTTACAACAATAATCAAAGGTTTTTATTATAACTTTTGATGATGCTTTGTTTAAGTCAAATTTTAAACTAAAAATATTATAATTTTCTAAAGTTTTTCATTAATAAGCATTAATTAAAAATATTTAAGTCATGCTTTTA